>JAFMSR010000001.1:53928638-54447532 GCA_022818135.1 Saxidomus purpurata
CCTGGACTCTGTTTGAAATTGGTACCTGTTTATTTTCCAGGTGTTTGAGAGAGGAGTTAAGGCAGTCCCACTAAGTTCCGAATTATGGCTGCATTATATAGGTTTTTATATCAAGGAGTTTATAAATGAGGATGAAACAAGGAAGTGAGTACATTTTTCAAAATGAAAAATTTTCCAGTGTGACTTATTTTCACAACAACATTTTAAAGGGAGGCTTTGAATGTATGTTCATGTAGATACAAAACACATTTTATTGGATTAATGCAGTATTTTGTACATGGGCAATACTTGAAAACCAAATAAGTGTTATTAGCTGTGGTAATATTGGCCCCAGATGGGGGGAAAAATAAGCATGCTAGATGATTTTTAGCTTTACTCCTGAAATATTTTCTCAAATTTGTTTTTATTTAGTCTTTGTACTGAGTGATGATATAGACTTTCCTGTTTGATCATTAAATTGAGTTTGATCTTTGTCTATTTAGGTTGTATGAAAGGGCAAATATTCACATTGCTGGCTTGAATGGCACATGTTACCATCTCCCCCAACCTGGCTCAGACAAACTTTGGGACAAAATTATGCCCCTTTTTCTAATTGGTTTAGAAAGAGTTCGCGATCCACCTGAGAAGGGTCTACTGCTCTGTTTGACCGACTGTTCAGAATACCGACACAGCTGAAACAGTCATCACTTTGATAAGTAAGTTGAAGAACATATTTTATCAGACTTCCCATGTATGCTAGGTCAAAAACAGTTCCTAAGTCCTCTTGACTTTTAGTCCTTAATTTATGTATGTTAACTTTTGAATGGTCTGGACTTTGTATGCTTTGATGAAAAATTATGCCCTTTTAAAGTTAACTTTGCTGTCCTAAATGTTTCAGTTTCAACAAGCATGTGTTAAAATCCATTCCATCGGCCTTGATACTTCTCAGCCTGGATGAGTTCTTTAAGATGCGAACAGAGGTGTTTCAAGCATTTGACAGGATGCGTCTTTTTTCTAGGTCAGAACGGGGTGATCCACCTCAATCCACGCCTGGTGAAATGCAAGTACCACTCCCAGGACTGGAACCCAGCACAGACAAGGTATAAGCTGTATCACTTAGTGCCTTTTAGTTCTTAAATTTAAGCTTTCCAGGATATTTTGCATATTGCTACTGACAAAACCTTGCAGTCTATAAAGCTCTTGTTATATTGAATCATTTTCTCAATTTCTTCTTAATTAGTCTTTGATAACTGAGGAATATCAATACTTTCCTGTTATTAGACTGAGTTTACATCTTTGTCTGACAGTATCAGAAGGGCAATCATTGCTGAGTTGAAAGGACTTCCGCCCAGATTTGGGACAATTCACATGCCGATTGGTTAAAACCTGTAGGTATAGTAGTGTTTAATGATTTGACAGAACTACAAATTGGAAATGTCAGTCATCACTTTAATAAACTGTATTTTAGGGGCATTTTGATCAGGCTTCCCATGAATGCTACGAGAAAAGATTCTTAACTCCAGAGAGGTTAGCTTTCAAATAGATATGAAGAACTTTGAAGGTCAGTAAATGATGGGCATTTGAAGAAGAGGATAGAGTAATATTTGAATTCCTAATGTTTCAGCTGGCAAGAAGATTGCTAACATCCCGTGATTTGTCATCCTGGATCCATTTTTAGCTGCGACTTTGTCTATGAAAGGAGGTCTTCTAGGAGCGGTATCCACTCCCGCCTGGTATGCCACCCCAGAACGTACCCGGCACACAAGGTATGTTAATTAGTGTTTAGTTCTCATTGCTCCCAAATATTTTGCAAACGTCCAATTGAGTTCTAAAGATATTGGCTTTTCAAACTTCCTTTGTTGACAACTTAAAGTTCACCAATTTCTGGTATGACTTAACCCATATCTGTACATCAGGAGGTAACTTTATTGCAAGCATTTTGATAGAATTATGCCCATTTTAAGACTGTAGGAATTTAGTGTTTAAAGTTTGCGATACAACTTGCAAATATTTGATCAAAGTGCATTGACATATGGCCTGCTGAAGAGCTTTGCAGGTACAAATTGTTACACCAGTCATGTCCCAATCTTTACACAATGAGGAGGTAACTTTATCAAGGGCATTGTGACAGAAGGTTATGCCCCCTTTTCAACTTAGAATTTATGTTAAAGTTTGTCGGTGCCACCTTCAATTTTTAGCTCGAAATTGCTATACTTGTTCACCATCATGTCCCCAATCTCTACACAATAGGAGGTAACTCTATCAAGCATTGTGACATAATTATGCCCCCTTTTGGACTTAAAATTTATGCTTATAAAGTTGGCGTGCCACCCCAAATATTTTCAAAGTCCATTGAGAAATTGCTTTGAAACTTTGCACCCGTGTTCACAATCCTGTCTGTAAGCAAGAGAAGATAACTCTGTGAAAATGTTTCTTGATTTGTACTTAGAAATTCCTAGTTAAAGTAGTTAAAGTCTTGTGTGCCCTTAACTGTCAAAGTTTTGTTTTATTGGCAAGCACTAAAAAAGTCGAGCGCGCTGTCCTACTGACAGCTCTTGTTCTGAGTATTCTTCTTGACCAATGTATAGTCCGTTGCTGTTAAGATGTACAAAATAAAAATTTAACACTAATATAAAGTGAATATCTTAAGAGTAAACTGTTGTTGTGTAAATGTTGAGATCAGCAGATGTTGTAGATAAAGAGGCCATATTTCCATGATATTACATTTTCTATTGTAGATAAAGAGGCCATATTTCCATGTTAAACCACTGGAGAGATCTCAGTTGAAGAACTGGCGTGAATATTTAGACTACGAGATGCAGAACGGTACTCATGAAAGAGTTGTAGTGTTGTTTGAGAGATGTATGATAGCAGCGGCACTCTATGAAGACTTCTGGCTGAAGGTTTGTGTTAACATTGTTCAGAAAATTACAACAATCATTCATACATACAGTGTATTATAGTTTGCTAGTGACTATTGTGAAAGTTCTGTCTAAGAGCCACATTTCAAACACATCAATTTCAAACATTGTATAAAAGAAAGTAGTTACTCCTTAAGAATGAAGTGACCAATTATTTGTATGATTCACTGTAATTTTTCACTGAGTGTCATGGGTTTGAGCTCCATTACTGGCCCTGTCTCTTTATGGGAGGAAGTTGGCAGTCTCTTATGGAGGATAAGTGTATAGTATTGGTCATACTGTTGAAACAGGTTTTATACCCGAAGAAAAATAATAATATTGAAACAAATGTTTTGTTGACAGTATGCACGGTACCTGGAAGAGCACTTTACAAACTTGAAGAAGGCTTGCTGTGATTCTGAGATAACTTCTGTCGTAAGTCGATTATCCTTGATTATCTTTTTCACTTTTCATTGGTGAAGTGTTGAAGTAAACATTACTATGCTAATTGTCATTGTACTTAATGTTAATGTAGACAATGTTTTATAACTTTATTATTAAAGTAAGTCAATAGCACTTAATTTATTTCCTGAACAATTTGGATGCTTGATACAAATGCAAAGTAAATTTTGATACTTTTGTAACCACTTAATTAGCTCTCCTTATGTTTCTGAGCCAACAGATGTGTTGAGTTTGATGTGAAGCTACATGTTACATTGTGTAAACAAAGTTTTTATAGTGGCAGTTGTTCATTTAGTAGATGAAAAAATGAGTGTGTACTAAAAATAAAAAAAAGTATATAAAAAGACATAGTCAGAAAATTGCATATATTTCTGGTTAGTGTATAAAAGTTGCACAATCTTGATGGAAAGAATACTGATTATGAGTAAGTCCACAAGCGATGAAATTAACCAATCTTTGCTTACAGGCAACGTTATTATACCCCCGAAACGAAGTTTGGGAAGGGGTATATAGGAGTCACGGTCAGGCGGTCTGTTGCATTTTCCTTGTCCGGAGCATAACTTGAAAACTACTGGTTGGAATTCAATACAACTTCATACAATGGTCAAGCACACTGAGAGGAAGTGCAGTGCACACTAACCATAACTCCATCTTGACTCATTACGGAGTTATTGCCCTTTGTCACTTTTCCTTGTCCGGACTACTGGTGGGAATTCAATACAACTTCATACAATGGCCCAGCACAATGAGAGGAAGTGCAGTGTACAAGAACCATAACTCTATCTTGAGTAATTACAGAGTTATTGCCCTTTGTTACTTTTCCTTGTCTGAAGCATAACTTGAAACTACTGGTTGGAATTCAATACAACTTCATACAATAGTCCAAGTACATTGAGAGGAAGTGCAGTGCACAAAAAACATAACTCTTTCTTGACTCATTACAGAGTTATTGCCCTTTGTTACTTTTCTTTGTCCGGAGCATAACTTGAAAACTACTGGTTGGAATTCAATTTAACTTAATACAATGGTCAAGCACATTGAGAGGAAGTGCAGTGCACAGGAACCATACCTCTATCTTGGCTCATTACAGAGTTATTGCCCATTTTAACTTTTCCTTGTCGCAGAGCATGACTTGAAAACTGCTGGTTGGAATGCAATACAACTTCATACAATGGTCAAGCACAATGAGAGGAAGCGCAGTGTACAAGAACCATAACTCTTTCTTCACTAATTACAGAGTTATTGCCAAGAACAATATCTCTATTTTAGTTTTTTTTGTGCAAGGTATTCTGTTACTATGACCTTCCTCAGTTTATAAAGCAGTCTTTCGGGGGTATTAATCATATTTAGTGATAGGTCTAGTTTACTAAAGTGATATAATTTATCCCCCCGGCGAAGGCGAAGGGGATATTAGAAATGGTCTTCGTCCGTCCGTCTGTCCGTCCGTCCGTGCGTCCGTCCCAATTTTGTCTGGAGCATAACTCCAAAAAAGTACTCGGGCGATTTTCTTCAAACTTCATACCTGACAGAGCACATTGGGAGGAAGTGCGTGTGTAAGAACAATAACTCTACCTTGCTTACTTTTAGAGTAATTCCCTTTATCAGTTTCTTTAAAAGTTTTGTCCAGAGCAAACTCCAAAAGTATTGAGGGATTTTCTTCAAACTTAATACACTGACTAGCACTTGGTAGGAAGTGCAGTGCGCAAGAACAATAACTCTACCTTTGCCTGCTTTTAGTCAAATAGAAAAATATCATACCTATACTGATAATGAACATTAATATAATTTTGCAAACCTTCTCTTCATTGCCTTATTCTTTTCCACTTACTTGAAAACTGTACTCAGCATGACCATAACTATACGGCTTTTTAAGGATTTCCTCTCACCAAGTAAAATGTACGAAAGTACAACCTTCAGGTAACTTCTATCTGGCGGGGGGATTAACCATGTGTAACATGGCTCTTGTTATTTTGGATACAAAGTCAGTACAGAATTTTGATGATATTTTGGTATTTGTTTAGAAATTCCAACCTCTAGATGAAGCAGGATTAGAGGCTGTAAGGAATGTCTACAAGAGAGCGTGTAATGTTCATTTACCAAAGAAACCCTACATACACATGGCCTGGGCAGCTTTTGAAGAAAGGCAAGGTAAAACTTTTAAACTATATATTAAATGCAACACTGCCTTCAACTATTGGGTGAAACACATGTTACTATTATGATGTTTTAGGCATTGCTTGTGTTGACAAGTTAGGTCTCTCTTACTGAACAATGTGGTAGATAAATTGTAACTACTTGTAATTTATGACCGGGATTAAAGGTAAATGGTTATGGTTCTAGAAAATGCAGAAGTTTTACATTAATGATCTTTCTTCTCTAACTCAACAAGTCTGAGTTTGTTTAACAGTGGCCATGCACTTAAGACCATGTAGCCATTTTCCTTTATACAAGTTTGGCAGCAGACATTGCAATTGTCAATTGAGTTTACTGTAACATTCTGGTAAACCACGTACAAACTATGAAATAGTATTGCAATGTTTGTGACAAAATTAAGATTTAATTTGACCAGAAGTTCATACTGTTCAGCATTAATGATGTCACTCAAGAAAAAATGTTAAAAACCGTTGCTGTTACAAGTACTAGATTAATCTAACCTGGTAGTTCTGTAGAAATTAAATTGAATTCAACTAATAGACAATGTTTTTGTGCCCCCGAAGGGTGGCATATTAAAATCGCACTGTCCGTCTGTGCGTCTCCACTTACACATTCGTGTCCGGACTGTAACTTTGTCATGCATTGAAGGATATGTAAAACAACTTGGCACAAATGTCTAGCACATCAAGATGACGTGTCGCGTGCAAGACCCACATCCCTAGCTCAAAGGTCAAGGTCACACTTAAAGTTTCAAGGTAATGGATGCCTCTATATATGCATATATGCACACATTCGTGTCCGGACTGTAGCTTTGTCATGCATTGAAGGATTATAAAATAACCTGTCATAAATGTCTAGCACATCAAAACAACATGTCGCGTGCAAGACCCACGGCCCAAGGTCAAGGTCACACTTGGAGTTTTTAGGTAATGGAACCCTGTATATATGCATACATTTGTGTCCGGCTATAACTTTGTCATGCATTAAAGGATTTTAAAATAACTTGGCACAAATGTTCAGCACATCAAGCTGATGTGTCGCGTGCAAGACCCATGTCCTCAAAGGTCAAGGTCACACTTAGTGTTTAAAAGTAATGGAATGTTGTATGCATGGTAACTCTGTCATGCATGTTAGGATTTAAGAATTACATAGCACATTTATTGTGCACATGGAGAGGACACAGACTGCTAGACACCTGTTTTGGGGGCATTTGTCACTTGTGAGGGACAGCTCTTGTTTTTATACAGGGAAACATGGAGATGCCTGGAGAATCTTGTCAAATCTTGAGGAAAGTTTACCTGGCATGGTGATGGTTGCTATGAGACGAATCAGTTTGGAACGTCGTATTGGTGACAGAGATAAAACGGAGATGCTCTTTCAGGAATATATAGACAAGTCCACAGATCTTAGTGTCAGAGCATTCTATGTCATTAAATATGCACGATACATGTTTAAGGTAAGTGTTTTGGTAAGATAGAATATCATACATTTGATAAATATCATCAACACAATTGGCAGGTAAATGTAACCATCAGTTTTTGGATAGTCAAGCATAAGGCTGCTGTACATACATGTATGTTCTATTTCAGTTACTTTATTATCACTAATGTGGTGAACAAGATATCTTCAGATTGTTTGAAATGAGATTGCAAATGACATCCACAAAGCTTCCCCCCCCCCCCCCCCACCACCACTAATTTTAAAAAAAATAGTCATTTCAACTGTTGTATGGTACTGCTTATAATGATAATAAATGAAAATGCAAATAAAGGATTTTTATAAATATTTGTAAGATAGGAATTCATTCTTTTGAGAAGGAAGGGAAAGCAATTTGATTTAATTGTTCTGAAAACAAGTTTTTCTGGGACATGGGATGTTTGAGTCTAAACTTACATAATTCGAATTTATTTTGTGTAAATTTCTTTGAATATAAACTCTTTATAGTTAAATATAGGATATATTCAGCCGGGCAGTGCTTTATGTGTTTGGTAGTAGTTTGATGCATTCTATCCTTGTCATTTGCAGGTGTTGGGAGATGAAGTTAGAGCGAAGAAAATACTATTTGATGCACTTGAAAAAGATGGCGTAAGTATCAATAAGTTACTAATACAGGCCTGGGTTAATAAAAATACTTAGAATTCTGCTTTTATTTCATGATGCATTAGATTTTATATGTTTACTTCATTTTAATTTTCAAATACAGAAATCTTCCCTCGCTAGTTGATAAATTATCAGTTAAATAAACAGCTATTTGATGAGTAAAACTTTTATGCAGAAGAAATGAATTCACAGTCTTCTAAGGTATTTTTGCATCTATTAGTTTTACAAAAAAGATGATGACGTGCAATGCTATTTATCTGTTTTAGAAAAATGAAAAGCTTTACATCCAGTTGTTGGATATCGAGTACCAGAAACACCCAGTGGATGTTGCTAGTGCCCTAGATATATTCTCTAAGGCCTTAGAAAGTGAAGAACTATCTGTTCATACCAAAATAAAGATGTCTCAGAGACGTCTTGAGTTCCTGGAAGATTTTGGATCTAGTATAGTACAGTAAGTGCTGTTAAACCTGCATTAAATTGACTTTATGTTAGATGTTTGTTAGCTGCAGTTTTTGTTCTCAAATTTGGTGTCGTGCATCTTGCGAAGAGGATTAAAACTGTAACTTGCTTATATAGCATTACCTTCTCAACAAGCGAAAGACTTTGTATCTAATTCTTGTGCAGAACAAGTTTAGAAGAAAGTTAAAAAAAAGCCTTTTTGAGGCTCATTTCTTATAGCAAGAGGGATATTATTTGCAAACAATTAAGTTCTGATAACTGGTTTCCAGGAATAGAATATGCTCTGGAAATGCACCTATGCAAGTTACAGTCGGGTTTCTAGTGGTTGTGAAAACTGAATTTTATTAGGCACAAATAGTCATCTAGCGACACTACCAAAATGTATAAAAGTACATGAAGGTGATCCTTTTGAAAATCAAGGCTCCAATGAATGTTGGCCTTATTCCTTAGATAATCCATATTGAAACTTAAATGATTTTCTTCTTCGAAACCAGTGGTTGTTTCGTACAAAAAATAACATAGTTTCTTCATTACCAGTGGTTGTTTCATACAAAAACTAAACCAAGAAATTGACCCCTTCATAAATGAGGTCCTTGTGGGATTCATGCTGTTTCTCATACAACATGTTCTCAATTTAACCTGTTTTGCATGGCATGTTATTGTGTTGAATTTGTTGTTACTAACTAGATTATATTGTTTATAGGTTAAAGGAATGCTATGATGAGCATCAGAAGCTGATTAAAGACATGCAGTCTGAGAAGAAAAGAAAAATTGTTGATTCAGCAGCCATGTAAGTGCACCTGAGCAAGATTGTGTGTAAATAGTAGACAGTTGTGTTTGCAATAAACTACACGATTTTGAAGATAGATACTTGTAGATAGTTATTGCTGTATGTTAAAAGAATAAAAATACAAAAGAAATTGAAATTTGTGATTCCGACTGTTGAATGCTGAAGATAGTATATAATCCTTCAAACATGTTAAGATATGTAAGGTGTTATCTGTACTTTTGTTACTGAACATACTGTGAATTTTAAATACCCATATTACAAGTTCTGGTATTTGGCAAATATCTTATCTATTACTGTCAAACATAATAGATAATTATTGTAAATATTATACAATTACAAACCTTACAGTTTCTTTATATGAAAGAGTCGAGTCTAGATTGATAGCACTGTTTTAAAAGGTTGCTGACAAATATGAATAGACAGTTTACTGTATTTTGTTGTGTTTATGTTCAGGGATACTACTGAACCCTTAGAGAAGAAAGCAAAGACAACGAGTAATGGGGCAGTGGAACAACCAGCTTCAGATTACACGGCCTACTGGTCGCAATATCAGGTACTTACTGAGTTTAAGCTCAAGCCCTCAGGTTTAGCAGTGTTTGAGGCACATCATAGCACTATCCTTAGTCAAGACACTTAATCCCACATAGCCTCTTTCTCTATTTCATGTTGATTCCATTCATAGTGAGTTTCAGTAGCAATTAATGTAAGGGGAGCAGTGGTGTAGAGGTTTAGGTGTCTGCCGCTCATCCCGGCGGTTGCAGGTTCGAGCCCCACCAAGGTCACGACTGTACCTTCTCATATGACACCAGTACTGGTTTTTCCATGAAGCGGACTCGAGAGTGACTCAATAAGCTCAAAGCTTTCTTCACAATCGAGCTAAAATAAATTAGTATAAACTAATTAATGTAAATCGTAAGAACTTTTTTGCTGTAGAGAACAAAGAAATTTGTACAACAGACAGGGCTGGAAGATTGTCTCAAACCTGCATGGAAATTCTTGTTATTATAAATTTATCCGCATGTACACAATCACAATTGTGTTTCCTATGCTTACAGACTGCTGCTGGATACCAGTACCCAGCAACATGGAGTGGTTACGCTCAACAGTACTACAATTCATGAACACTGATGTATGAACGGACAGCTTTACACTTGGAGTGATTGTCAACTGACATGGTTCAGCATAAACTGTTGTACTGTACATAGTGTACAGTGCCAGAAACATGTATGTCTGATGTTTGCAAAAAGTACATAGGCCTGTGTGTATGTCTTGGACTAGTCTTCAAGGTGCCTAGTTACCAGATATACTAAGATTGATAGTCTTGTAAACAGTGATAGATTTTCATGTTTAACTAATAACAGTTTCTTTCTGGGAATTAATCTGTTTCAGTAATGAAGATAGATGCAATTTGTTTGTTGTCAGTTTATGATGTTATATGCAAATTTATTGTAATCTAGGTGTATCGGTATGTGATGTATACATGCAACATTTGTATTCTAATTCACAAATACAGGAGTCCTATTATTTCTAAAATTCAGGAATTGTTTATTCGACATTTATGATTTCTGTACCATTTTAGAAAGAGAAACAGAGCTTATAAACTTAAAAGGTATCTTAAAAATTGCAACAATTTTTTGTTCATTTATGTCTCTGTATTATATAGCAGGCTGATTAAAAAAATCATGGTATTGGTTGTAGAGATCCATCGTTTAATAAGCTATTATGGTTTACAATTACCTGTATTGAGTTGGGTTGTTAAATAAATGGGCTGTAATTTGATTGATGTAATTTTCAATTGTTTCTACTGTTTCAGATTATGATGATGTCATTTACTTCTGTCTTTAAGACTTTTTAATTGTTAATGTTGGAAATGGAGAGGAGATGGAAAATAAAGTGAAATGAATCAAATGATTTTTGTTTTCTATTATTTGTAACTTCTCTATAACACGCTTGTTGTATTGGGATGTTTTTAGATCACCTGGCACGAAGTCCATCTGTCGATGAAATCAATGAAACAACTAAGCCAATATTGATGAAACTTTGCAAGAGAGTTCCTTGCATGAAGCTTTACCAAAGTTGTTCAAACAATTCCATTCCATGCAGAAATTTGGTTGCCATGGCAACAGAAAGGAAAAACTTCAAAAATCTTCTCAAGAACAGCAGATATTTGGCATACTGCATTGTCATTAAACCTTTACCAAGATTGTTCCAATTGTGAGCCCCGGTTCAAACTTTATTCTACATAAAACTTGCATAGGAAAAACTATAAACATTTTTTCTGAAACCACAAGGCCTAGAGCTTAGATATTTGGCATGTAGCTTTGCCTAGTGGGCCTCTACCAAGATTGTTAAAATCATGACCCCCTCAGTCAAAGTTGACTCTTCCCGTGGTCTCGCTTGATTTTAGGACCCCTAGGTCAAAATACACCCTTTCCACTATTGTTGACCTTGTAGTTTAGCCAATGGTAGCCAGGTGAGCGATATAGGGTAGGGCCAGCCTGGGGTGTCGCTTTATTTTTAATTAAACTTTCAAAATCTTATCTGAAGCCACAATGCCTAGAACGGACCTCTGCCTAGCAGACCTCTACCAAGGCTGTTCAAATGATGACCCCTGGTGCCTGGGGGTCGTTTGATTTTACAAAGGCTTATATAGGGAAAACTTTAAAAAATTTATCTGAAACCAAAAGGACTAGAGCTTAGATATTTGGCATGTAGATTATTCAAATCATGACCCCTGTGTCAAAATTCACTCTTTTGGATGGGTTCACTTGCTTTCACCTAGGTTTATTAAGAAAACCTTGAAAATGAATCTTGTCTTAAACCGTAAGGGCCCAGCGCGTAGTTATTTTGAATGTAGCATTGTGTAGTGGACGTCTTGTTGAAATCAGGACCCAGTGTCAAAATTTACCCCGCCCCTTGGTCACCGGTTTTACATACGCTTATATACATGGCAACTAGCATTAAAGTCTGACCGATAAAGCACTTGTTGGCCGATAGATTGTAATGGTCTTTTAGGACCTGTTATCACGTCACTAGCCACGTGATAACTATTTTACAGAACCAACGAAAACTACATGCTTTGGACTAGACCTTCCAGTTCAACAAGCTTAAGATCTGCTTAGTTGCAATTCCTACAGTACAAAATGTTGAAATCAAAACATTTCCCCATTTATCCTACTCACTGTTTTTGTATTTTTGTTTACAAATCATTGTTAATGATGTAGTTTTTGCATAAAAATACAGGCCCAAATATGATTAATTGAATGATTTAAAGCGAATTAGCAAGTTTGCACCATAAAAAAATTGAAAATCCACGTTTGAAACAGTGGATTACATTTTTTATTTTTGAAATAAACATAGGGTTGTTGGTATTCAATTTTCTTAAGTTAGATCATTTGCCATCGACCATACGTACGAGCAATACGTTTTTGCGCAATTTTTTTGAAAACGTCCCGCGATAAAAATATACAATAAATGAAGAGTTTTAACCATAAGATAAATAGAATTATTAGTCAACTGCCTTTTGACAACATGTCATATCATGGGCTGCGCCACTCGGAAAATATACTTGGTGCCCACGGGAAAGCTCGGCAGAGCCTCGCCTTTTCCGAAACCAGCATTTACCTCACCTGATATCATATGTTATCAAAAGACAGTTTCCAAATAATTCTCTATAAATCTTAGATCCTTCATGCTTTTGCTCTTAGAGACACAATTTATTACAGTTGTTCCTACATGTAGCCTAATGCATTGACTATTTGGCAGATAGCATTGCCTAATGGTCATTTGTAGGACCTCTTACAATCGTAAATAGCCATGTGCTCACTTGATTTTACATCTGAGATACATAGGAAAATCTTTATCAATCTTGTGGTCTCAGACCATCCGGCTCAGAGCTTAGATATTTGGTTTGTTGCATTTCCTAGTGGTTCTGTATCAAGATACCTGTTGAAATCGCATGCCCTTTTCGCGCACCCGGGACAATTGACCTACTGACCTGCACAGAATTTGTTGTTTGAATATTTCGCGTGAGCTATGCGTGTAACTTTACGCGTTTTATGTTGCACGGTTGTTGACCTTGTATAATAGCCAAAGGTATCCATGTGTGCGATATAGGGCCGTCGTGACCCTCTTGCTTTTCTTTAATTTAAACTACCGGAACACATATTACTCATGGTGAATCCGATGTCTGCTCGTTACACAAAATTTACCTTAAATTACAAAAACTCCTCAATCACGGAAGTGTTGTTATTTTACAAAATTGGTAAGAAGCGTCCTGGAATTGTGCCCAATGGGAAACTCAACTTTGGCCTGGAAAAGGTACTTTTGGACAACACAGCTAAAAATAAGTACCTGTTTGATAATCCATGAAAAAGTCACCCTCCCAAATTTAAACGATTTTTCGATCGGTTCTTTGGTTTTCTTGTTATCCTCAAATAAAGTTTTTCTATGGCAGCTGTCCATTGTGTATTTTCGACGCCATCTTTGTTTTGGATGATATCACGGACCTATATACACATAGGTCCGTGATGATATACACGAAAATGCACGTGTCCTTATTCCTAAAATCTTTGGGAATGTCTCCAAATTGTGAATGCTAATTGAAAATTTAATTAATGTAGAAAAAACTGTTCATTGTTCAAAGTATGAAGAACTAGACCGTCTTGTCCACATACTCCCCGTCTTTCACGAGCAAGCATCACTTACTTATCAAAATAGTTTATTTTCAAATAGATCCTCAGAGTTTTAAAAACATGCGTTGAATGATCTACTGTAAGTCCTAGTATCCTACACACCGATCTCCGGGTAAACAACCGTGGGATATTATTGAAACACTAGTTAATATTTCAGTGTTTCAAAAGCATACCACGAAAAAAAGACCCGTAACTTGATGAAATCCTTATCCTATTTTCTCCAGTTGAAACTGGAATCCAATTACATCCCTTTGAATCACAACATTCCTAATAGTTGATGGTCTTTACATACATCTATACATAAAAATGGCGTCTGTTAACTATTTAGGTTACTACATGTACCTACTGATGTGAGCATATTACGTAATTGCTGACGTCACTACATTAATAAAACTCACGGCGAGCAACTAAACATTTGCAATGCCTATAGAGCCGATAAACGTACATTTGCTATCATGTGTTTAGGTATCGCTCGCACTTAAAACCTCGAGGACTGGATGAGACAATTTACATAGGATATCACATTTAATGTCTACTTTATAGATCTATAGATCTAATGATCTATCTTAAAAAGTAAACGCATTTTGACTGGCCACATTCCCCCGGTCTGAAACTAGAGACAGGAACTTCAAAGGGGATCGCAACCTCTTTTTGGGTGGAAGTTACATACCGAAATAACTATTATGTCCAAAACCCATCCCATATTAAAACAAAATTTAAATCATCGCCGGTCAACTGGTTATTAAGAATAGTATGATTTCTGTAATCCGTAGTGCTCTACTATACGACGTAGCTATGGTAACAACTATGCATGACCGTACGCGGATCCTCTACCACCTCGCCATAAAAGCTAGCTCAATGGCAAGAAAGCATACCTCTACTACATGCAACCCCTCCTAACTAGAATTCGTCCTCGAATTCTTGGAGTATAAATGTATGTGGGACGTTCTAAGGGTGCCAGTGAAATGGCGGAAGTGTCGAAATCGAGCATAAATAAATATGTACAAATCACTCGACTTAATTTCGCACCCTTCCCCCATGAAAAATCTTAGTTTCGGTCATGTTGACAGAAAATTATCATTCCGAGTGACCAGCGTAAAACTGACTGTTTCATATTTCTGTTACCATTAGTTGGAGGATTATTTCCAATCTCTATCATACAACGCTCGCCCTAATGAATGCACTGCACCCTCGGTAACCCAGGCTATTCTTTACCAATTAAATATATGACCGGAGAGAAGTGGCATGAATTAACTGTGGGTTCCGTCGATGCACCATAGAGACTGATTTATTCTTCTTCCACGCGTGATGCTGTGTTTAAGTGTATTTGGTGTTGTTTGTATTTTACATTGAAACGGAAACAAAGAATAGCAAATCCGAAATACGCGTGACGTAGGCCCTACACGATTGTAGGTACTAAAGTAGACAGGAGGTCAACCCTAATTTCCCATCCCATCTTCCCCACCCGATTCCCTAAAGCGGTTTGAGAAGCACACATCATCAAAGTGAGTTGTTGTATCTTAAAACATTAATTCAGTGTGTTGCGTGAAGTCGGGATGTACATGTCGGCATTTCTTCTATAATTGGTTTCCCGCCGTGGTTTTGAAGCACGCGCCACAGGCTATTACGTAAACTTTCGGTACACATTTTCTTACCTGAACGTATGCTACATGTATGTATTGGCGCAGGGGGTCAGACAACCAGACACTTTCATTCTAGGATTTGGGCGAGATTGAAGATGCAAGTGGTACAAATCGATCGGGAAATCTTTGTTTGTTGCTATTTTATTGTTTATTCAAGGCTGCGAGTTGTCGTAGATCTATAGGTATTCATCTATCGTCACATGACGATCGTCCGTTGAAAATTGATTTTAGTAAAACGTTTTCTAAAACTATGACAACCCTGAAGAATTGAAGGTGTCGAGGTGCTGCGGATCATAGATAAACCTGGATATGTTCACTGTTTTACCCTTCTCTTATGGATAGTCTTATTTAGTTGAAGTTAGCACCCCCACCCCCTTGTAAAGTGTCATTGGTAACGTAACGTAAAAGTTGAAATTATGAAATGTATATAGTTTTGGAGTGTAACAAATGCACCGAGCATTAAGATAAGCAATGCACATACGTATCTTGATGATTGAGTAAACATGAGATATTGGTGCTTTGAAATTATCATCGAATATATTCTGAGACACAAACACCAACGTTAAACAATTTATTTGCAACAAATGAAAGACAACGTTAACACCATTCACAGTAACACTATATAGCTGGACTTCTTAAGTTCCTTACTGACGAAAGGTAGATTAAGTTCGTGCGCAGTATACGTAGGAAAAAAGCAATTCGCAGCGATTCTTCAGGCATTTAAATTATCATGTCATAAGAATCGCTGTGTTGATAATAAATATTTTCTTAAGACATCAACTTTTTTTTTTCAAAATATCAAATCGTATGTACCTTTATAATTTTGCTGCGTTTTTCCTCTGAATAATGATACGATTTTCTGTTAACCAATATATTCTTTCTGTCCTATGTAGAAAAGCGCATGCGCAAAATCAAAACATCCCATAAATCAACAGATCAACATCTGTAACATTTTCAGTATGCTTGTTTGACTAGATTCCAAATAGCTATTCTTGTTATAGCCAAATGACAAATACAGCATCCGTCACGATGGCGATGATTACCATATGCCGATGATCATCATTAGTTTGTCAGAATCAAATCTGTCACCGTTGTTAGTGCTTTTACAAGTCCTCTTTTTCTGATATACCACATTTTCAGAACATCACTAGAGAGTAAGCTTTTTTCTAGTCAGTATAGCTCATGTATTTTAAATGTTTTACACATTTTCTTTAAGTAAAGTCTTTTCATGTTTTGCCTTTTTGTTTTTTCATATTGTTTTTATTCAAATACGATATACCGTCGGCAATTAGATAAACAACATAAACTGCCTATACGTAACTTTTAAACAAATGTTTGGCACGTGTTAGCATAATTTTTTAATTTATTGTTACATGTACATTCTAAACTAAGATTTGTGATTTGATCTTTCTAACTTGGAAGCACGTACCATCCCAAATGATACTGCGTAGGAGATAAGGATCTCCCTCCAGTCCACTCATGATATGATCCACATACTAGTCAAACAAACAGATTGGCCTTGAATATAGACATATGATGTGCTATCCATAATATTTACTTTCACTTTCATATATTAACTGTTCTAAATCAACTCTCTACGATTGAGCCGTGAGTTCAAGGAATCATGATTCTTCTGGTATATCAAATTCTGAATCGCTGTGTTCATCTGACGAATGGTCAGTGGAATGTATCGAACTGTCTGTCAAATAACTAGATTCTAATTCTAGCAGTGCTTCAATCTCGTGCATATCATTGGCGTCTTCTCGCTTTTCTCCATTATCCTCTTCGCATTTATTATTGCTCATTTCGCTTGGTCCCCCAGCCAAACATTTGTCACTGACGATACTTTTTGGCATAATGCATTCCGCTGCACAGTTTGTGTCTTCATGATTTAAAGCTGGATCGTTTCTAGAGGGATTTATGTCAAGACCATTCTGCTTTATTCTTAAAACAGGCAGATTTCTACCTTTATAAACATCCGGAGTTGAGGACGAGTGTCTTAAGGACCGACATTTGCAATCGTTTCCTGCACTGTCAAGTGAACACGTGGGCAAATGATTGACAGGTCTTCTATGCCTACTGTTTAAAGACCGTAGTAATTTTGGAGACATATCTTGTGTCAAGCAACCAAAATGTTCTTTCATTGTACCGTTACCATTACAGTTGCTCTTCAGTGAGTTAGAGTTTTGGAATGTCGCTAACTTGAATTTAACATTTGCAGATTTGTTCTGTTTTGGCAAAGGAGGTGATTCGTTCGCTATGCGCATGTCTTTCGATATTAAAGCTGATAACTTCCGTTTCAGAACTCGAACTTCTTTCTTTCTCTTCTCCAGCTCGGATTGTAGATCGTCATTCTGGAAATTAGCCACACACAATTATGGTTATTTTATTCTAAAATTAAAAACAACAAATAAAGTACGTTTCTTAAATGGAATTTCTAAGCCATTGGTGATAATATCAAATAATAAATCGTATATTTCCCAGCAATAATTCTTCAAACGCTTACTTACCTAAATGGTCTAGTACACGCATGTTTTGCCTTCACTATCTTTCTGTCCGTTCTGTAATATTCTTTTAGAAAAAAAAATGTTTTCTTTTGTAAACCCCAGTTTGGATTGATTGTGAAACAATCTATTTCAGATTGTACATTACTTACGCATATTCGTCAACGCGAGGAGAGACAGTTCCTGTAATTCTTAAATAATAATTTTATGTGTAAATAACCGTACATGATATTGTACACACACCTTTTGTTGAAGGCTGTACACCACGTCTTTTGTAGTCTAAAACAAAAAAGAAAACAGTAATGAAAAAGCAATGCCTAAGATATTAGGAATAACACTGTCATCAATTCCATCTTTGTATCATTTCTTCTAATAGGTTTACTATTAAACTAATGTGACTTTAAAAGTGTAAAAGTGAGATACAAGGCTACTCTAAAATTTATGTGGCTGTCATATGAGTTAAATTTCCATACCACTAATAAGTCGTCTTCGACATCATTACAATTAACCATACTTCTGTTTAACTCACGAGGTTATGGTACGCAGTACTACTGACTTTATTTTACATCGTATAACATATCACTGACCCACATACCTGGCTATCAAATTGTCTAAGTTCACCTAGTACTTCTTTTAACTCGTTCATCTCTGAATCTACAAATAAAGCACAATAACACAACGTACAGGGATCATACTCTTCAAATGTAAGGACAATCTATTACAAAACGAGGGTACAATGACCATAATTATGAAAGTGTATGTAGACAGATTAAAACATTTAACTTAATACTAGTATTCTTGATGTTCTATTAGTAATTTACTAGTATGCACGAACCTTAAAACATAATATTGGGACCCGCAAATTTAGCATAAAGAAGGTTACCTATGATTAATATTATAACGCACATAAGGCAATCTACATGGATACAATATAATTGAAATAGTAACACATAAAAAACTATTATACGTCTAGCTGAAAGGAGCTTCCGGAAGTTGGACGACCGGATGACTTTCAGAAGGAGATCTTTCTTTTTTCTCGGATGATGATCTTCCGGTGCTGCATCAAACGATGGAGTCAAAACTTCATCAGGTGTACTTGCTCTACGCATTTCCTTAGTTTTCTCAATTCTGGAGGTGTAACATAAAACTTATGAACGTGATTTTCACTCACCGATAAATGTTAATGCTTTTTCTTTGAAAAGACACACGAAATAACGAAAATCATAAATCTGTGAATGCAAATATTTTACTTTTTTATAGATGTAGAGAAGGAAATTATATTTTAATCACTGCACATATATTCAGACAGCAAACATATAAGCCTAGCTTTCATGCTACAATACTATGACAGAAGCTTCATTATGATTACCTAGGACGAAAATAAAACAGCTGCTCAAGACTAGAATCTACAATGCATCATATTTTGATGGCATTATTTTTGGTTTTTTCTTCTTACCTTTCCTTTGCCTGCTGCTCTAGAATTTTTTTTGCACCCGGGTATTCGACAAGCGCCTACAAAAATAAAACAATACGTTTTGATTTTTGTCACATGATCTGCAATGCCCTATTTGTCGCATTTTGAGAAACTGACCGTGTAGACATGCATGACTGCATATATTGCATATACAAAACATTATAATCTTTATATTAGAGATGAGACAATTAATGGGAAAGTCATACCGACATGAGATCTTTTCTTGATAAGCGTAGAAGCTCCGAGTACCCGACTGCTTTCACGTCAGCGGTGCGTCTGAAAGAACAAATATCACATCTTTATTACTTATGTACGCTATTAACGAAAAGATGTCCGCGGGACAATACCGGTGAATCTAACAATACGATTACTAAAGGACTGGTTAGTAAAATAGTTACAGCTACTCCGTGAAAATTCACAGAATGAAAATCTAACGGTGCAGACACAAGTGAGATTAATTGCAGGCTGAACATTAGAAACACTGCTTTGGAAAGCAGAGCTGATTTTATAAACGCTTACATTGACATATCTAACACCAGCAAGGTAAAGATTAACATATAAATCTAAGAATTTGAAGCTTTTTCTTTGTACTATAAGCTACACATAATGAAACTGATGTCACCTGTTTTGCCCTTCATCAAGTTTGAGTAAACTTATTTCTCCGAAATAATTGCCAGGTGATAGGGTAGCGACGACGGTCCGGCGTCCGTTTTGCTGATTTGGTACCAGGATCTAAAGTATGTACAGGTAAAAACAATGCAGCCGTTTAGAAATTGAAGTTATATTTCAAACAAACAATTTGATACGCAACTCGTACGTGCTGATAAAATGTTATACAATGTGTAGCTTAACACTTATCACAAGGATGTGAAACAACTACAATGGTTGATTTTGTTCACGGTTTAGGGTATTTCTTGTACCATGGATCATTCAGCCTTACCATAGCTTGCTACATATCTCATACTGACAATGATCTAACTAGAAACATATCAACTGTCCTAACATTACCGATGCACCTTTTTTCATTAAGGCACTTTTTTGTGTTTGCCTATGTAGTAACAGTATGAATATTTGGCAGCCCGTTGGAAATAATATATTTACAGAGGACTGCTACCTTACCTCTACTTTGCCATGATTGACTATAAACATTTCCTTGCCAACTTCCCCTGTTCTACAAATGAAATCTCCCGGAGAGTAGACTTGGGGCCTAAGTTTCAGCACTAGTTCCCTCAGGAGACCTTCTTCACATTCTTCGAAAATTTTAACCTGTATATAAAAATATTTAACACATTAAAGACTTAGGCTATATGACCTAATAACAGCTTACGACAGCCATATTTGTATTTCTGTGAAATTAGTACTAGTTTACTAATAGTATTAGCAGTAATTACTCGTGGAACCAAACAACATAGGAAAATGATATCAGAGGTGTACAGACGAGTACCTTTTTCAGTGTATCAAGATGAACATTGATGGCGATCTCGGTACGAAGTCTGTCTGGCAGCAGTTGAAGCAAAGAAGGCTCATCTATTGACTGTGTCCTGTAAACGTTTGAAACAATAAACTGTAAACCTCGTTCGTTTCAATCCTAGCAAACAAACGTAACAAAAATAAATTATATTGCTCTTGATTAAACCATGCAAAATTTACCTCTCATATGAAGTGTTTCTTTCAACAAATAAGAGACCACTTGATACATCCACTCAATTCATTGCCAATAGACAAATGCTACTATTGTGGCATCAAGTATACCTGTACATCTATTTATTGCTTTGAATGTCAATGTTTATGACAAAGATAGATATGTCAAATAAATAAGCACAGTCATATATGACCCATATATTGTAATCGTTTCAAACTGCCTAGTTAAGTGCAATGTGCATACCTTTTCCACGTGTACTCGGCCCATCTTTTCACTCTGTTCTGTAGCTTTTCATCGACATGTCTATGTTGTAGATATGACTTAATCTGGTCCATTCTGAAATGATGTAATTTTTCTCAGGGTTTATCAGTAAAAACGGATAAACACCCACTGCAAACAAGATTTGTTATATCGAAAACTTCTACAGTAATAAAAGCCAGTAATATTCACTTTGTCTTTTAAGTTTTGGTTCTTTTTGCGAACTAACATTGTATGATATTTCGATTCAAACCTTGATTGGAATTCTGTTCTTGCTGCATTCATATTGCTTATGACATCACCAACATTTCCAACAACAGCGGCAAAAACAAACACACCGATGAGAAAAGTCAAACCAGTAAATACAAATTCCTGAAACAGATTTAATATGCAAGTACATACCATGCGTAAATTACGGTCCAAGAGGACAAACCAATAAGGAACGATTATGAAAAACTCGTAAAACGTCTTTGACATTGCACAGCAATTGACTGCTATATGCAGTAACCTTTCTAGAATACATGTGAAACAATTCACTAATTTTTGAACAGTAAATGCATAACTGCGAAATAATTTGTAAAGTACGACCGAAAGAAATTCGCAAGTGAAAAGCATTGGATTAGTTAAGGAAGAAGGCAAAACACAATTCGATCTATTCAAGAACGTTTCTTAGCCAGTGGCTGTGTTAGTTAGTAGAGTTTTTAAACAAGCAGGTGTGTATTACATTCAAAGTTAATTGTATGAGCAATTATACTTCAATACAATCATAGCAAATAGTTACACATGCCATAACACTTACATTCGTCGTTCTCATATTTATAAGTGAAAACATGAAAAAAATCTACAAACAACGATACATTTCCGCTGCTTATTATTATAATGTTATTAATCAAGTGATTTCATATTGGCCTTGTTATTTGTACGAGGGTGGTCGTATTGGCCAAAGGCCGAGGGCCAATACGACTGCCCGAGGACAAATAACAAGGCCAATATGAAATCCTTGATTAATGATATATGTTATTATCAAGTGATTTCATTTGGCCTTGTTTTTGTCCGAGGGTGGTCGTATTGGCCCAATGCCCGAGGCCGAGGGCCAAACGACTGCCCGAGGACAAATAACAAGGCCAATATGAAATCACTTGATTATGATAATTTTATTATTCAACTTTACAATATTGGCTAAATAAACAAGAATATAAAGAGAATCTAACATGTTCATGAGTTGGAGGAAATCCACCCAAGGGTTGAGATACGTCACAAAAATGAGGCTCTGCCGAGTTTTTTGGACGTATCTCAACCCAGGGTGGATTTCCTTATCCACAACTCAATGGACATGGTAGATTTATTTTCTCACCGTTTGAAACGCATTTTCACACAAGTAAGAAGAAATAAATATATAGGAGGGGGTGAAAAAATGAAAATCACTTTTTTCTCGAATTTTACTTCAAAACTGTTATGGATGGATGAAAATGATCTAACTAAGAAAATGAATACCCATAACCCTATGTTTATTTCAAAAAAACTTTTCAGTCATTTTTCGATATCAGTATGAGTCTAAAAACAAAATGCGTCGTTTAAAAATCAACGGAGTGACTTCTCCGTATTGGCCCTCTCTTTTAAACCAATCAGAATGCTGAATTCCATATTGGCCCTGCTTTTCTCGTATTGGCCCTGCTTTTCTCATATTGGCTCAGTTATGCTTTGTATTAGCTCTACCTGTTTCATATCATGTGTGCAATTGATCTAATACAGAGTGTAATATTGTATAGTTGAATAATAATGCAAAGTAGAGGACCAAAAATGAACTATTTAAGAGTGTAACTTCTGATATTTCCTATCAAGGTCCGTTTTCACTTATTTTCTTTAAGGTTGGATCTTGTTGCGTCTATTGACATACTTGTAGCGGAACTACAACGAGTCTTTCCGGCGGGAAACATAAAACTATTGTAAATTTGAATATGAACTTTTAAAAATGTAAGCAAAAAAAGCTGGATCTCAATAAGACACACACACATATTGCTTGTATTTTATATATGTTTGATATTGGTTTCAATTCAAATGTATAATGTGCTAACAAAATATAATATGCCTTACAAGGTCGGTCTCCGGCGGCGGACGTTCGCCGATGGTCGTCAGTGTCATCAAGGACCAATACATCACACGGATATATTTTCTGAAATTCAACATAGTAGATTCAGCGTTGAAGAATACTACCGACAGGATAAAATGTGTACATGTAGTTAATAGTGCTTTTTCATACAGCATGGTCCTATTACATATGCTTTAACAACTGTAGACGCGGTCAATAGTTTATTTGCAATAGATGCAGTTTCATACATAACGAACGCAACAAAATGGTGCTTTGATTTTCATTTCTACAGACTAGCTAACTTTGTGCGCAAATCCACAATTTATTCAGTGAGCTGGAAGTGATTAGTAAAGCAAGTGTAATCAATTTACTTGTAAGTTATAAACTAGATTCACTAATTAGAGCAAACTTATTAGTGGATATGCAGTAAAGGCCTAAAAAGAATATCAGACACCAACAAAAATTTACCGAACTGTCAAATTTTGCTGATAGTCTTGGCTTTCTGTAGAGGGAAAGGTCTCCGATCACAGGCCGGAGAACGCTCAAGTCAATCGGCCTTAAATGGAGTCGGTGCTTGTAAATAAAACGTTAACAGATCAAAGGACAAGGAAACGTTGACCTATCAGATATCAATTACAGCTGAAAGCTTGAACCGGACATTCCTAACCTCTGTGACTGTGGAATCAGTTAATCAAAGTAAAAGGTTCTTGACCAATAACATGATTCCTTAGCCTCAAATTTACTCACATATCGTTAGTGTCTGATGATGATCTTGCGGTCAGTAGGCAAAATGTCGAGATCGGATAACATCGATACAGGCTATCTGCGATAAAAGTCTGGGAAATGGTCATACACGTAAATTATATGTTGGTTATGGTCTGTACTTGATGAGTGTGAAAGTGGGATTGGTAACCGTTACGGTTTATTGGACCTTACAAATGGTATATAAGGCGTAATATAGTGAAATATAAATTTTTGAAGTTCCTAAAAGTTAAAAGAAACTATATATATTGTGATGGTAAATGGTTTTCGTAACGTTCGTGTTTTACACACTACACATAGTAAGATTTAAATTGAAAGATAGTTTTAAATTTGCTTTGAAATCGATAACTTTCTTCTATAGATCCTGCTTGACAGTAGTTTGACCTCTGAATAGAACTGTAACTCATAACCGTAACGGAACAAGTATGGCGTCTGATTTTGATTAAATTTCTGACCTTTACATTCAGTTAGTACACTATGTATTTCTATCAAGGAAGTCATGAAAAACGTGTTTTGGGCACTTCTCTCGTGTCGCATTTGTATATACATGTAGCTATTCAGCCTAAAAAAATTATTTTTAACAGTTGTCGTAATATTCAATATATAAAAATATAAGTACGGTATTATCCAAGAACTTACTGCACTTGAAAATACACATGCCACAAAATTCCATGAAATTGAGAATTTATTATCAACAAGTATTTCTTCAAGAGTTCTCTTAAACCATCTGCCGTAAGCCATTTCAAATAATATGTAGGTTGCAACAAGTACATTCGTAAATGTTTTCAAACAAAAGTATATTCGAGGATAGATATTACATTTATTAAATTAAATTAACCCACACATTTAAAGAAATTAACAAACTTATGTAGAAAAACAACATTTATCTTTTTCTTCATGATACAACTGCATGTATGTATGCTATGATATAATTTAGAAGTTGTAATAACTACGTCATGTTAAATGACTACTATACAAAAGTATGTTAAATATAGCCGTTTTAAAACATTTGACATGTGGAGACTAGCGCATGCTCCTACAGGATTCGACACTTTAAATAGATCAATTAAATCATATTTCCACTAACATGCAGGTGCCGAACCCCGTACTTGGTGCAAGCACTGATTCTGTTAGTATAACTTTAACAGGTGGTATGTTTCAAGTATCTACGTCCGCACATTTACCTTGTGAATGAACCGTACTCTTGACCACTTGGATAGACCCAACTATTAGAACCAAGACCCTCATACTCAGACAGCACGTAGTAAACACACCCGATCCAGTGAATTACAACCCAGAGGTTCAGTGTCAGTTTAAATGCCCGGATGACGTTAGGATTTCTCGTGCGGCTGAAAAAAAAGTAAAAATAATTTGATTATGAGTTACTGTTTAGACGTAAAGAAGTGCTTTATTGTCTATATTGGTGCATTTAACTTCATATTAGAAGTATGTGGGGTTCCTTTAATTTCGTTAATGTGTTAAATGTTATTATTATATTTCATTATATAGTCTTTGTTAATATACTTGTCTTATATTTTGACTTCTTAGTTAATTTTAAATAACAAACCGGACACCTTTGCCACGTGCCTATATACACACCATATGCATATAGGTGCGTGCCTAGGCTAATAAACTACTTCTGCTGTGGCTGGAGATTGGATAAGACTAAAATATTTATTAGTTATAGATAGGATGCAATGGCAACTTTCTTTTTCAATTTATCGACCCATACTATCCTCATGTTATTTTGTTAGATAATGCCTCGTGATAACTGGTAAACCCTAGACAGTAAGAAATATGTTTTCTGTTCAAGGGTCTGTCTAGATTTTTCTTTGTTTAACATCCGTCGTTTCTTATCCTCAATGAATGAAAGCGTCCACACGCCATTTTCAGATACATTTGTTATAAGCACAAACTAGAAAACCATTAAACCATTGACATGTGAATGGTGCAGCAATTTAAGGGATATCAAGCAATATTTCACAGTAAATGTGTTGATATATATATAACAAGCGCCATGTTAGACATGGCCATCCCCCTCCCCCCACCAAGTGCTCTTTCTATGACCCAAGAAATTTGAGGCGAGAGGAATGGATATGGTATAGTTTCTAATATAATAAAATATTAGTATTTGGTGGGGAATAATTAGACAAGGTAGAGGTATGGTTCTTGGGCATGTACTTCCCATCATTGTTTTCTATCACTGTATGATGTTTCAAGTACTTCCCTTCAGTACTTTTGAAGTTATGCTACGGAGAAAATTATTGCTCTGTCCAAGATAAGTCAATAAAGAAAAACAATCGGAAAAAAAACACAGAGTTATTGACCTTGGGCACCGCACTTTCCCTGTGTGTCCTCTCTCATTATTTGCAATTTGAAGGAATTTCTGTCAGTACTTTTCGAGTTATGCTAAAAAAAAGAACATGTAATAAAGGGGAATAATTAAAAAATTAGGCATGGTACAGTTAAGAGTCTTGGGTACTGCACTTCCCCATATTTGCTTTATAACTGTATAAAGTTTCAAGTAATACCCTTCAGTACTTTTCGAGATATGGTCCGGACAAGATAAATCAAGAAAATGCAACAAGGGAAAGTAATTCAAAAAGTAGGCAAAATAGAGTTATGGTTCTTGGTAACTGCACTTCCCCCCCATTGTGCTCTATCACTGTAATAAGTTTCAAGTAATTCCCTTCCGTACTTTTTGAGTTATGCAACGGACAAAATAAATCAAGAAAATGTAACAAAGGGGAGTACTTAAAAAATTAGGCAAGATAGAGTTATGGTTCTTGAGCACTGCACTTTTCTTCATTTTATTCTATCACTGTATTAAGTTTCAAGTAATTCCCTTCAGTACTTTTGGAATTATGTTTCGGACAAGAAAAATCAAGAAAATATAACGAAGGGGAAATTAAAAATTAAGGCAAGGTAGAGTTATGGTTCTTGAGCACTACACTACCTCTCAATGTCCTCTATCTCTGTGTAAAGTTTCAAGTAAATACTTTCTGTACTATTGGAGTTATGCTCTGGACAAAAGTGTGACGGACGGACGGACGGAGCCCGTTACCATATCCCCTCCGCCAAGGCGGGGATAATAAGGAATGATTTTGTCATGAAACTGAATCAAATCAGTAAAGGTTGACAATTTATTTTCAAATCCCTGTTTGCAACGATGTGTTTATCATTGTTTTATTTTGTCCTGCATTTCTCTTCAAGTGTATTTACAAATAAATTTGTATTTCTTATACTGACAGGTTATATCAATATATCACTTCAAATTTGTTATTGGTCTAGAGCAGATTTAAAAAGGTTCTGATAAACAAGAGACACATTGGCTCGGTCTATGCAACTTGTTCCATGTTATCGTAAGTACCAAACGGAAACATAGAAAATAATGCATCTATTGATAAGCTTGTTATATTTGATTTATAATTATTGATTATTTCAAGATATCTCTATTACTTTTACCTATTACTTTTACCTATTGTTCATACCTGCACTTGGATTCCGCCACTTATTATTTGGAAAGCTAGAAAATTCTTACAATTATCATTAGTGTGTAATTTGAAGTAGCAGTTCGGAATATTGTAAATTATGAAAGAATTAAGACAAATGGCAATAGATGATAACGTGGACACTGATACCGAGACACGTTGTCAATCATGTCTTCGTGTGTTTGTGAAATTTTTAAAGAGGTTTATTGCATTTCTGTTTTCTCATGTAGGATTGACATGTCTGGTGGCTGGTTACGCGATTCTTGGCGGTCTTGCGTTTAAGGCAGTTGAACTTCCGCTAGAGAAGCAAATCAGAAAAGATATCGCTGACACCAAAGACGCATACGTTATGAAAATTGCTGATTTGTTTGATGACGATTCCGGTATCCAAAAAGTGCTTGACAAGAAGGCTACAAGTAAAAATGTAAATGATTTACTGAAGGAATACCAAGAAGAGGTCTATGTATTCTCAAAAGAGAGGGACTGGGGTGGACGATTTGAAGGAGATGAATTCCAGTGGTCTTTTGCAGAATCCTTGTTTTACTCGGTCACTGTTATTTCAACAATTGGTATGTCGTGTATTTTTTTTATTTAAATCATAAGTCGTTTGAAAAATTAGTAGTGTCAGTATATTTAGATATAACACATTTTTCTTGTTTCTGTTTTGGTGAGACAGGAACAAGTGAAAAACTAAGCTTGTTAGTATATAAAATCTCCGCTTTCTAATAATCATTTCAATACTTGAAAACAAGAAATGTAATATAAGAAGTATAAGAACGAAAGAAATGACAATTTAAGTGAACATCCAGATGCAAGTAAGTCAATAATAAACAAATTTGATCTATCATTAAATGGGATCATGTAATATCCCCTCCTCATCTCCATGAAAGGTATAATCACATTTATTATAACCAAATTAAATACATTGTGTGTGGAAAGGAATATGTCAGCAGTATTAGAGGCAGCATAATATAATATGTTGACATGAAATGTAACAGAGCATAACATTATTTTACATACTTGTATACCGCAGGAAAGCGGGACGTGTTTCTTTTATTTATCTTACTGAATACTCGATGTACAAAACTCTGAATAATTCTACTTCCTGTCTCATAGTCCCTACCTTCTGACGAGGAAGTATGTAATGTTTTATATATGTTCATTAGGAACAGTAACATATGATGATATAACATAGGTAATTTAAATTCCCAAGAGGCTTTGAGAGCAGACAACAGCCGTTTTAATGAAAACAATTAATCTAAACAATGATATGTATATTCGTATATTCAAATTGCAACTTATTTCTACCTATCAGACACCAAGCAAATACAGATGATGATTCTATTTACTATCAGATTGTTACTGAATTTCTAGAATATTCCTAAACATTGGCTTATTTAAATATTTGCAACATCGCACATAGTCTGAAACCAAACAAATGGCATCACCAAGATAAATTCTATCTTATAGATAACTTTTCTTTTCCTCTATTATTTCTATAAGTGAAACCACTTGTTTCCATTAGTTTTATTGCACTTTAGTGTACATCTTAATCTGCCAGATTTGTCTGTCCGAAACCCATTGGGACACCAAACATTAAATTAAGAATCGAACATTGTATTTCAAAGATCATCATTCAAGTTTTCCTGCATGATTTTTTTTCGAAAGACGGCTGACACAGGTTCCCCCGGTTTTGTTTAAACTAAAAATTCGAGATGACCGTGTTGTGTAAGAATATCCGACAATCAAGAGGTCCGGTACGGTATTTGACCGCAGCTTCTAGATCAAAGAAGAGGGCCAAGGTGGCTATATATCGCTCACCTAAGTACCATTGACCGTTATTCAAAGTCAACAACAGAGCTGTAGAAAACAAAGTGAAAGTACAAGTTTTTAATGGATTTACTTATAGAAATCTATATAAATTAAGTTAAACCTTGAGCCGGGCCAATTGTGACCCCAGGGACACGCTTTGAACATACTTTATATAGGACCATTAAATAATGCTACATACTAAATATCTAAGCCCTAGGCAAAAACGTTTTTTTATGTTATACTATATATTTTTAATTTTTCTATGTAAAACATAAACACGGACAGAGTTTATTTTGACACCAGGAGCATAATTTGAATAATCTTGGTAGACAACCATCAGGCAATGGTACACAACAAATATATAAGCTCAAGGTCTTGCAGTTTCTGACAAGAAATACGTTTTAGTTTTACTATATCATGTAAAACATAACACCCTGGACACGGCCAATTTTGACCCCATGGTTATAATTTGAACAGTATTGATAGACAACTACTAGGCAATGCTACACAACAACCATCTAAGCTCTGGGCCACATGGCTGTGGGCAAGAATATTTTTGAAGTATTTCCTTATAAAAGTCTATACAAAACATGTGAACCAGGGGATGGGGCCAATTTTGATACCAGGGGCATACTTTGAACAAAATTGATATAAGACCATAACACAATGCTGCACATCAAATATCTAAGGTCTAGGCGTTACAGTTTCTGACAACAAGAGTTATGTATGGAGTAGAATTCTTTGAACAACTTTGGCAGAACGTCGTGCAAGGAACAGCCCTACCAAGTTTCATCAACATTGGCCAATTGGTTACAGAGGATATGTCTTTTGAAGAAAATGGTGGACGGACGTACGACGGACGCCGTGCGGTCACAATAGCCCATCCTGGCGCTTTTTGCCAGGTGAGCTCAAACACAGGAGGTAGTCAGGAAGCCTTCTAAATCTCGAAGCTATTTCATACCACATTGTAGCGTATCGTTTTTGGACTGAATTTTAAGATGTACTTACAATACATAAAGTACATATACGGATTGCATTTGCAAAATTAAAGGTATTATTAACACAACCATATGCCGCGTACAAATAACTTAAAGCAACAACCAAATTCGAAATCCCATCAAAATGGAGACAAGATTAAACAGAAACATGCATAAAAATGTTCTTTGTTTCTATCTTTACAGGATATGGAAATATCACGCCGAAAACTTTAGGCGGACGCTTGTTGACAATTGTTTACGGCATCGCTGGCATCCCACTGACAATGCTCTGTTTGCATAACATCGGCAACCTGATGGCTGGATGCTTTAGACTGATGTATCGCTATGCTTGTATAAATATGACATATCAATACATTAAATTGAAACGTCGGCGTCTTAGAGACAGATTTACGAAAAGATTACAGGGAAAGACGAGAGTTTTGCGAGAATGGGCGAGACGGCAACATTTGCATGTTTCTTCTATTCTGCATCACAGCCACACAGAAATGAATATGATGGATGGAACACCAGAAAATGACGACGGAGGAAAGATGGATGTGAACTTTACAATGTCTGACCCGTCTCTGACTAAATCTTCAGCGATATCAGAATTAAAAGAAACAGACTGTAGGTCTAAGCTTAGACGGCATTCTGAAAGTGTTGTAAGAGATGTTAAAACGACACAAGAGGATAGAAATTATTCATTTTCTTTGCCTCACCATAGCACAATGCTGCCTCTCCAACTAGCTTTAGGCCACAATCTGACTATAATACCAGAGGATGAAATAGCTGACGTAAATATTGACGACATGACAGATCATAGAATGGAGAGAGACATCTCCGTTGATAACGATCATGCCTCAATGGCAGCAAGTTCACTATCACTGACAGATTTTGATGAAGATGAAAGAATTCTGAAGGCAAAACTTAAGGATACACGTGACCATGTTCCAATTTCAGTTTGCCTTTTGTTAGTCACCGGGTACATTATACTTGGTGCACTCATATTTACTTCTTGGGAAGAAAACTGGAATTTTCTTATCGCGTTCTATTTCTGTTTTATTACGCTGACGACCATTGGTTTCGGCGATTTTGTTCCCGGCATGGGACGACTTGATAACGACGAGAAACGTGTTTTCGGTGCAATGTATTTGTTGTTTGGAATGGCTCTGCTGGCGATGTCGTTTCATCTGATGCAGGAAGAAGTGAGACACAAGTGTAGAAAGCTTGCAGTAAGGATCGGTTTGATAGAACAAAAGCTTACAAAACTGCTCGATAACTACGAGGAGACGCACCTATCAAAGACAAGAAGGCCTTCAAGAGTTTGAGGCATTGCGTGATTTGCCATAAATTTGCAATGATAACACGGCTAGTCCGATGCGCTGACAATGATGCCTACCAAAACATTGCTTTTATGAACTTGTGAATTCCCTAACGTACATGTTATTTTTGAAGCATGTTAAATAGGACAAAGGTGCTTACGCATCTTTAAATTCTTCTTATACTCTTTAATGTACATGTAGTTAAACACATATATTATAACAGTGTTTTTCACTTGCAAAGAACAATTACAGTTTTCTGTTACAGTTTATAAAACATTTTTATTTATTTTGAAACCAACGCTTGAAATAAAAACCGAAAGTGGTTTATGTTGTTAAATTACCTGTCGGTAAGATCAAAGAATCTTGCCATTGTAGGATATTTTAGAAGTCTCGGCAATCTCACAAGCATTACATGGATGTCTCCTAAAATATATGAAACAAATAGCATAATGTCCTGAAGTGTGTTAAATTCATGGCAATATCGTGAAATGTATAAACAAGACAACATAATATCCTGACATGGCCTATCGTCTTCAAAATCAAAACATTTAAAAATCACGAATAAGACTACCCCCCGAAAGAAGGGTACAATCCATGCATGGGTAACTTTGTAGGGATTTAATAACGTATCTTGCTTAAAATATGTTGTAAAGACACGGCTTATACCTTCTATACGTACTCGTAAGACGCAGTGTTGGATTATATCGGATTAACGCCTACAATGTTTCTCTTTTGGTAGCTAAGACACGGCAATTTTTAAAAAGATTCATCTGCGAAATATAACTATGACTAAAGAAGTTTTCGCCGTCTTTAAGATCTTTATTGATAAATACTATTACCATTATGTCATTATTATTAGGTGGTTAATATATAAGATCTCTTTTAAATATATTATACTTCGGAACCATTATTCAATCTAAATACTAACCAGATATATAAAGCCAGGAATCCAGGAATAAAAGTCTTCCAATACCTGAAATACAAAACTGGTCAAGATTAGGTAAAATAATCAAACTTTCTAATGTTAAGCTGTATCCTACCATACCACTTAAGTCGCAAACATAATTTGTTTCATCATCTACAATCTTTTAATATTGTTATTCTTGCTGAAAAACCAATGTATTTTATCTGCAACAACATTTTAAAACGAACAAACAAACAATGAAAATACTCAGACGTACCAGAAATGAATGTGTAGATAGTGCCGACAGGGAATACCGCTAGCAAGGCTATTTTAAATTTGTGGCTCTTTTTGTACTCTTCCATTATTTTAATTGGATCCAGGACCTGAAGCGAAATTATTGACAGACGACAAAATTACACTATCTCTAATGATGTTATTATAAGTGCGGGAGGAAGGAGGATTATTGGCAAACATATTACATTTGTGATAGTTTTCTGTTTTCATTTCAAATTTATATGTGTGCCTGATTGCGTTGCTAATGCCACTAATTAACTCATTATTTTGATTCATGTACTACATGGTAAACGCATTATTTTGATATGGTTGTAATTTCGCCATATGGGTACAGGGTACTATTATCACGAATATTGGAATAACAGAATAAACACCAATCTGCAAGAGGAAAGTCTTTCTGAGAGACAAATGAAATACGCTGCATAAGGTCAGAACATGGAAAATGAAATCATACCGCACTGCAACAAAAACGGATTGATAAAACCTACCGAAAATACCCTATGGACAATAATGCAATATATTGCAGTCCCAATTCAATTTTGTTCCTTTACCCGACGAAGGGCAAACACAAGCGAACATTTGATTATACGTTTTATGAAAAAGATTATATTCTCGTTATAGTTTTGTTTGCAGATACTGAAAGAGAGTTATTGGTTCTTACGAAAAGGCGAGATAAGTCTAGCGTCAATGTTACGATAAGAGTCACGGTAAGCTCTGGTGTTCCAAGAGCACAGTATACAATGTACTATAATTCAGTATTACAACGAAGGATGTCCGAAAAAGAATAGTTTTAGCTACTAACGAAAAGATCGAAACAACTATGTCAATCCTTGAAAATATTCCCTATCAATCAGTATGTCCTTCTAAATCCAGAGCGATAACAGCGGACAATGAGTAATTTTTCACACAAGAAGCAATCCAGGGTGTCAAATCAAATCTGGAAATTACAGAACATGACCTTAAATAATCTTTAACAATTTGAGAAGTCTTTGATGGTACATTTTCATGAAAAAAGACATGTTTGAACCCAGTTTATTTCTCTAGTAGAACAAATGGGATGTGAAGTGTTTCGTTGAATTCGAGAACTTTGTCAACACGCATTACATCTATATATGGATCTGAAATAAACAATGCTTACAAGACAACCATCTTCGTAGAACGATATACGTAGGTGCACGATGATATCTAAGATGTATATGAGATCTCCGACAGTGTCCAGGAAGTAAAATACGGAATCCTCGACGGCCTGTAATTATAGGATAGACACTATCATCTCAATCATATTGTCATACCAGTTATCTGTCTGCCAGTCTATCATACAGAAAATTATTCTACAAAATGTCTGAATTTAATCGATCAACACAGTTCAAACCATGCTTGATAGTTGGTACCTTGTTCTGACTGATAACTACCACAGCATCTATTCTGTTCTTTTCCGTCTAAAGAGAAATAAATACAAAATCTTCTTCATTATTTTGATTTTAGTTTGAAAACACTGTTTAAAACTACCTTTATTGTAAATTGCAGTTTATTGTCGTTTCACAGAAAATACTGCAGTAGAAGTCGTGCAGTAGGTAGTGCAAAGTTTAAAAATACATATTTAAGGTGGTTTGTAACTTACCGGGTCTCTCATTTCTTGGAATGCAAGCCTCAGTACAATGACAGCTATATTGTAAACAACCGCTAACGTCACTATACCCTAAAATAGAAAGCGCTTTTAAAAAACATAAAATCCTTATCAGGGCAAAATTAGATTTCTCTATGAAATTTATACATAAATGTAGATTTTTCCTGTTATAATTAGCTCGAACCAAACTTTTTCTGATAGTGTTCTTTGATACATTGTTTTCTTTTAAAACAACAAGCAAACTAAATAAGTAAATTAAGTAAAGTATATATGACAGAAAATTCAAAATTGTTTGAAATAAACTCTTAACTGACTTTAAGAGAATGGAAACAGTAACTATCGCAATCGCACACTTTTTACAGTTTGAGGTACAAATCATTCAATTGTAGCCGGACTTCACTAGGATACGACGTCCAAACACGATTATTGACAGACGAAGCTACGAAGACACGAGACAATCGGGGCTAACGACCTTAAATCTTGATTCTGTCTTATCAAGTTAGCGAAATTACAGGCAGACAGACTCCGGTATTCAATGCATTATTTATATACGCTGCTTTCTTCTGAACGTCTGCTGCAGCATTGCAAATTTCATTTAGTCTTTGCTGTTAGCAATTCTTTTAATAATGTTCCTGATTAAATTTATCTGATGTCTCTTCATGTAAACACGATTTTATTTTGTCGTCAGTTTAGTGAGTCGGCACTTTAAACAAGACAACAAGACAACAAGACAGTTTCTCAAAGTTTGGTACTTTCGGATGATCTTGATTATCATTTCAACGATACTGCAATTATGGTGTTGGGCCCAGTATTCGTGGTATGTCCAGAATTCGTGGTATTTAGACAGTTTTTTATGTCCACATTGCTCACATTAAATAAAGACGCTGAAGTAAACGAAACTGTAAATATGTTCCAGTTGATGTTTTCCGTTAATGTCCGTTACAACAATTTGGTGTTCTTACATCTATAAGTGTTGCTTCAGGTACTCCCAAAGCGAATCTGAAGATTTTTATCATTATTGAAATGATTACTTTTTAAAACTGTTACTGGAAGAATAGTTGACTGTTTGTTTATATATAATCAACTAATATTGATTCACAAGATATAAAAATATATTTTAAACAAGATTCTGAAATATCAAATGGGACCTTCTGTTGCAATGTAACTTTTTGGTCGACCCACGAATTCTGGTGCACATATTCCTGTGACGTCAAAGGTCAACACCTTTTATTTTTGGAGCTGTGTAAACAATTTGACAATCGCATAAATAAGAAGTCGTATGTTAATGTTAGATGGTCTTGGTTATATTTTGACCTTGGTTATTTCTTTGTTTAATTTATCGTACTCCATAGTGATATAAAGGGTTCTAATTACCACGAAAACTGGGCCAACCAACATACATTTGAAAGCCAAGTTGCTCTCTTCGTGTGTTACTAGGGTAGCTTAGCAAAAATTGGTCAAAGCATTTTGTGTTATGAAAAAGCAGAATATTTCAGTGATACACAGTTCCAAATGACAATCCATTTCCAAGAAACACATTTACCACTGATTTATACTCATAGAAAATAAATACTACCAAAATATAAAGTATGGTAATTTGTATTACAGTTTTGACTATCTTAGATAAAGATTCACCTTTCTTTTCACTAATTTTCTACACCGTCATTCAAGTTAAACATTGATAACCCATCTATTTATTTGGTACGGTATTTTTCAATTCTATCTGCTTGTAACAGAAATAATTCGATTCAAGTTATTGCCATTTTAATATTTTAAGTAACTTTGATTTTTAGCTGTGAGAGCTTGACCTATATATGTGTTTTCCAGTTAAACGGTTATGCGTGTCCGATTTTTGCATCCCTTTGATTGAAAAAAATGAGCATCTGAATTTATAATCAATCTTAGAATTTATTCCATACATAAATTGTACTCATATGTAACACACACGATAATGGAATCAGAAAACCTGAATGTTACTATCAAAAATAGGAAGTTATGTCTTCTTCTGTATTATAACGTTATTACTTAAGTAATTCTAGACTTGCACATATGCATTGGCTCCAACAAACTACTTTAGAATTATTCTCCAAGGATTAGAACTATACGTACAGCAAAAAACAACCAGATGGAATTTGTAACCAAAATATTTTTGCTGCAAGAAATAATCTATTGAATAGTTTTGCACGCAGCGAAAAGTTGACCTATGCAATAACATCTTTTCGTTAAGTTGTACAATCGTGGATGTCATTGAGTTAACAAATGATGCTAACAAAAAAGTTGAAACCAAAGTGGTATTATTTCATACAGAATATAACCATCCGTACCAGCCAGTAGTAAGTGATGTTGCCATCCGGATCTAGAATAATATCAGAAAGCGTAAGGTCTTCCATCCGTGAGCTCTGCAACAGAAAAAGATCATAAATTGCCCCTTATGACAATCTACAAAATATTATTTTCTCTATGTCAATTCAAAGAATCAAACGACTAAAAGTGTAATGAATGACTTCTTAGTACATAACACAAGGAAGAGATAAAAGACAGCGTTTGGAAAAAGAAACCCTGACATCGGATTTAGACCACATTTTAAATATGTTACCAGTTAGTTCTCTAGTGTTGCGTCAGTATTCCTATTAATGCTTTTATTTAGTTTCTAAATTCAAACAGGAAAGTAAAAACCGATGCTATCAATTTCATTAACAGTGGCATCACATATTCACTGACATGGAACAGAATAAGTCATTACTTCCCTGTAATCGGACTCCAAACCAATTTTTTATGTGAAATTGAATGTAACCAGGAAAACTCTCGGTCCACTTAACAATCACGAAGTGATATAAATTACCTAAAAGAAATAGTAAGTATTTCTGTAGAGCAAGGAATAATAGGAGTAATGGTTAATTAATCTTTATTACCATGCTTGAAGAAATCTGTGATGAAGATTTCTTCATATTTGTACCAGAGTTTTGAAAATTACTTGAATTATTATCATAGCACCGTATATTTCAATAAATCATGCATAAGAATGGATGAAAGAACGCTCTACTGCAAGTGTCTGCTAGTTATTCTCAATCATTTGCTCTCAACAGAAAACAACACATCGACACCCACACAATTTATTTCGCAAGGATTTTTGTTCTGCAATTTATACAAATGTTAAAAGTAAAGACGCATTCAGTCGTCAATTTATTCTTGTTAACTGAGATAACGAATGATGTTACCGTCTAATAAAAGCTCTATTTGACGATGTACAAAATACTTCTCCGATTTCTTTGATTAAAGAATAATTACAATAACTGCCATGGTACAACATTTATTAACAAGACATCAATAGGAAGATGAATACAGCATGTGTTTGATGTTACGGACAAATTAATTTAGAAAAGAACATTATTCCACTAACTGCAAAGGAAATAAATATATATCATCTTACACAATACAGGTAATAAATGTCAATAGTGGAGTACGTTGTGATCAGAAACCAGTGTTTATTAGTTTGCCACGACCTTTGTACTAAGGAAAATATATGTATGTTGAATATTTTCAGCGCTTGTCAGTTATACACATATTTAAATGGTTCACAAGATAAGAAGGTAACAAGGCATGAGGAGCTATCTTATTCAATAAATCACTTCCAATAACTTTTACAAAACCGGGTATCGGAAGAATGATTTCGATCGAATTTACAAAATAAAATGTATAACAATACTTGGACAAAAACTTAAGCAAACACTTTTTGCAAATGATGCAACTTTTCTGAATAATGGAGAAAAACATAATTTGACAAATAAGTCAGTATTACTAACAATTTTTGAAACCTTTCAGGCTTCAAATTAAATCATCACAAAACAACAATATTGCGTGTGGGAGCACTCGCCTATATAAACATAACATTAAGCCCTTATTTCCCCTCCTAAAAATATTCTACTTCTGAATCAGCAAATACTTTAGGCATGGTATTCATGAAAAATCCTGAAATAAATAAAACAAAACTTTAACTTGGGACCCATGCCAAATAGCTTTAAAACTGTTTTAAGCAAGTGAAACACAGAAAACTAACTCTTCTGGGTAAGGTCACTGTTTAAAAACATGTGCAATACCAATGTTAATATACCCTTTAACAATACTTCGTAATCCTGATATAGGAACAATAAAAGATAAAACAAAAGTAATGTATGACTTTATATGCGATAAAAAGAACAGACAAAATTAGAATACACGTATCGCAGCGCAATTGTGAACAGGATTGGATAAAATGATATTTCTGTATACATTTTAAATGCAATCAAGGCATGTTGGATTAAAAATTCTATGAAAATGAATCTAGTAAACTATGTAACATATTTAACAGAATTATACTAGATACATTAGGTGGCAAACTTGTATTTCAATGTAATTTAGCTGAAAATTACATAAAAAGTATACATGTATATTCTAATTGGCATTCTAATAGCAAGAATAAATCAAATAAATTATTTTCAACAATTAGGTAAGCAAGCCATTCAGAATAGCTTAAATATAAAAAAATGGCAAAGACGTTTTATTTTAAGAAATGACACGAAAAAGAAATAACAATCCGGAACTCTAAGTGACCTGTGTCTTTTTTTCGTGATGTGTTAATTTATTCGTTTAGATATTTTGAAGACCTTTCCTAAATTGCGTATGTTTACATACTTTTTAAAGACAACAGAAAGAGAAAAAAGTTTTGAGATTTTGGCAAATGAAATTAAAAATCTTATCGTGCGCTGCCTTAATCCATTATTGTCTTTCTTCCTTAGAAATGCATAATATTTTTTAATAAGACGTTAAGATATGTGTACGACGTATTAATTCAAAAAATAAAATTGAAATATCGTACGGCTACCCCAAGTAACGATTGATTTTGAACAAGTATGAATATTCTATTATTAGCAGACTCTGTTTCAACGCAAAGACACGTTTCCGGACGTGTTCATGTAAATGCAAACCTATTTGTGAATTAACTTTACAAGTTAGAATGATGTATTTCGTTATCCTAGTAATTTATCTTTCTTAAGACAGTGAATAATCTCCGAACAAGACCTCTATAGGCATATCAGTTCTATTATTGCAAGCAATCTGTTATATCATCCTTCTCCTTCTCAGCAGACGTCACGAAAGGAAATTGAATAGTGGATAAATGGCGAATATGTCAAATACTAGACAGGGAAAACTTAAAAGCCTTGTGCGCCATTTAACGGCCAAAGGACAAGTGGAATCTTTAGCCATTGTAACAATAGCGTTGTATAATATTATACTTAAGTATTCTCTTGTAGAAAATTGGATGGCAAAGATCATAATAAATCAAAGAAATAGCCATTTTTATTGTTATACATTTGTTCCGATGGACATTTTTGAATTGTTTTCTTATATGTAACTTGATCTGAAAGCAGCTGTTGCGAAGAATGTAGGACATTTAATTAGACGGTTGGCGGAGATGAATTATATAGTGAGCAAAGTGTCTGGCAATATTCTCATTTTGACTTGCGCAACTCATTACTTCGCATAAATCACTGTGCTAATTTCATGCGTCGCCATAACAAATAAGTCAAATTATATTGGCAAAATAACTTGTGTTGTTAACTTGGCTTGATCATGACCGTCTAATGACAATGCACATCTATACTACTAGCAGGTTTGGACACGAATGAACAACAGTTTTGAACTGAAGACGGCTGCTTGTTTTTGCCAGCAGAATAAAACCAAACGATAGAACAAGTTTAAAGAATCCGCCAACATTTAGACTTCGTACTTTCCTTCGCAGAATTTTAATAGGAAGGTGTATTTGTTTAAAGTTATAGTACATTATCGTTTTGAATGTGTAAAACATAAGCGTGGAAAGGATATCCAGTTAACGTAAACGTCTAAAACACTCTTCTTATGTCATTATAAAGGACAGAAGAAGCTAATATTTACCATCTTTTCTTTTGCTGTTCTAAGTTCAGTTTTGACATTTGCTTGTTTCTTGTGTTTGCTGTGAAACAGCACTTCTATTAATGTAAGCATGCATTGTATTTCCCGACATCTCATTTGTCACCAGAAAATGGCAATAGAATGTGATAACTTCCTAAGAACTTAAATTTCTTCTAATTACAAATTTCGTTTGCAAGTTTTCATCAGAGTTGGCAAAACACAGCATGAAGTATTTTAACTTCTTCAGTCTTCACTGGTTCACTCCTTTCCGTGGGTTTGCTCTTTTATCGCGATGTTTGCCATTTAACATTCTTTCATGATTTCAAGAAGCATCAGTTTTAGTTCGTATACTACTGATTCTGAATGAACAATTGCACGTGCTGATGTTATTGAGTCACTAGAGCGAAAAGCTCTGAATTTTACTTGTGATAGTTGTAACCTGTGTAATGGAAAGGCAGTCAAAAACAATTCAATAATTATATTGCTGATTTATTGAGAGTTAACAAAGAGCATCCAATCATAATCTTTCATGCAATTTTATAAAAATAAATAAAGGTTATATGAATCAAATCAATCATATTTTGAAGAATATAGTGCGCGATTATACAGGCAAATATCCGTTTTAATCTCGAACTATTTGCGCAATTAATGGATTTACCATATATCTAACTTGAAGGCGTTAACACAAAAATGTATTCATTTTTTTCATTTATGCAGTAGTTATGGCGTAAGAAATACTTATATTCGGCATTTTACACATCCAGACATCTCAGCGGAATATGTTGAATTTTAAATATTTATCTGCTGGAATCTACGACCGCATCGATAAGAAGGCCATCAAATATATAGACTGCCATTCATCCAGATCCGAGAGACCATTCAGTTTGAATTAGCTGTTTTATAGCTATTCATTATGCAGCCGTTTCTTTGTCATGATTACATGTTGGTCCAGAGGGAGTCTGTCTACGATAGTAAAAGCACACACAAAAATCTGATTGAATCCATTTTCTAATCTATAAAAGAAATTAGAAAGTGTCTTCACCACATGATACAAATTTTGTCGAACATTTGCATCAAACCGAAATGAATTGCGGACTAGTATAACACCTTACTTGTTCATCAGTGCTTTTTTACAGTAGAGGATACCCAAATATTTTCAAAGTATAGTTTTACTTGATATCTGTTCCATGCTGTCATTAAAGCGTGCAAGATCATGTTATGTGCTAGTTTGATGCAAAACAATCCATGGTAAGAATTATTAGCGGAGGCTAAAACAAATCCATGAAGGTGAAAAGCATACAGTGCTCTGAAAGTTAGACTCAATCTCCAGATGAAAAAAGATTATCTCTGATTGCTCACTCGTACAGATCAATTTTTCACTTATATTTGTATTTCGATGTGTTACTTTGTCCCACACACGCAGGGATAGCTACTTACTTAATCTTTCACTTGACAAACAAATATCTAGCACTTTTGTAGCCAAAATTTCACAGAAAATGGTACATTCTTCTAAGAAAACAGTATCCGCAGAAAATTGTCTGGTGATGGGCTAAGAATCTGCTAGCCCAATCTTTAAAAATACGCTATGCGTTAATTTCTTTGATTTAGAAAGATAAATCATATGTTTTGTCATTCTGCTTAAAGTCCCAGGATCACAATAACAAGTAGCTCTTATTTTACAAAGAAAGATGACTTAACGGCGGAATTCATCTACATTTGTACCAAAATCATTCCTAACTTTACTTTTTAGATTAATGTACATGTTAGAAATATAGTGCAGTATTTATTTTTAATGATATTGCAAAAATTAAGAGAGGCTTTCTTGCTACTCTTTTTCGTAAAGAAATGCCTTGAATACGAAAAAAGGCATATGTAAACATTGTTTTAAAGTGAATAGAACATCCTATCAGTAAATTTAATTTTCTAAATCAGTAAAATCAATGGGATCCTGGGACTTTAATAGAAAACAGTTTATCTTTCAGAATAAAGTGTTTGCTGTGCAAATAGATTTCAATTAAGATAAAAGATATTAAATAGCTTCTACAAGATAGAACTGTTCTAGTGAGATCTGTGAACAGACAGTCATTAAAAGTAATTTCGATGATTTGTTTTCATGTACATGAATAATCGATTGAACATGTCAAGCTGTATTTACAAGAGATGACTGTTAGAAGAAAATTAATAAAAGAGCGCAGATGAACCATTCTCCGTAACTCTACCTCATCCACACGAAGATTTTCCCGCCATTTTCTCTGAAATTGGCATTATACAATAGGATTGCTGGGATAAACCGTCGCCAGTCATACTGCCGTCTTTCCATCAACAACTACATTAAAAGACAGTACAGTTAAGGGATCTAAGTCAAACTTTATGGTGATATTTTACAATGCTGTTACTAGCTGCCTCGTGCTTCTAATAACTAGAAAGCTAGGTCGAAAAGAGCAACAGTGTATAGTCAAAATGTTTCTTTTCTAATATTCTTTACTTTAGACAATTTTAGAATTACACATGACAAACTCTTTTCAATTGAAATTGATAAAATGCAAGTAGTAGTTCCTTTAATATAACTAAATGTAGTATATCTTTTATTTCTATGTTCAAAACATGCTTATCCTTATCTCGAGAATAATAGCACAACATTTTATTACAGTTTTGCTAGACAAAACCGAACGAATCAAAGTCTGTTTATCGTATCTACGAAATACTGAGAGAATGGAGAATGACCATAAATCCGTCTGTTGGCAAACTCTCTGTCAGAAATAATTGCATAAATAAAGTTATTGCTCTTCATAAAGTAGGTATATGTTTGTACAGAATAGAAAATAGTACTGTCCAATATACAAAATATCAGTTTACGACATCCCTGTTGCCAGACAGTCTAATATATAAAATAGTGTACGGAACAAAACTCATTAAAATTTTCATTTGCTATCTGTGACAGCCAACTTTAAAATAATAGTTCCTCTAAAGAATTCTTGCTCAACGATTGTGTTTAAGAAAGGAATCTTAATTTATAGATTTTAGATCATATATCAGATATAAAATCGTTGAAATTACGTTAAAATGCGAGACAAGTTAAATGGTTTTAATTCTAATACCGGGGTATATTTTATATAACTTTGGATACCCATTATGACATGCATGATATATGACTCAGTAATCAGATCCAATGGCAGTCTAAGATGTCTTTTATTTAATAAACTGTAGAAATTTTATGAGCAAAAAATGAATTAATCGAAACTGTTGTCTGATCTTGGATTCTCAGATAAATCCAAATTCTATTTGTGCAGATTGCATTCGGGATACTCTTGGACAAAAAGTCCAGACCAATTTAAAAAAAAAAAGGTCATCATCTTATTGTATGCCTATTGTATATCAAGTCCCTCAGACTGTGAATGATCAGCTAATACAAATCTCCATACAAGTCTTACAATGCTTTAATCTATTCGAATGTCCATTATACTGGAGTGATATATCAGGCAGAAATGATATTGAGCGCTAAGATAGGATGATATGTTACCATGTTATATATCACGAATCCGTCTATATGTGTGTAGCCAGGAAACATTGCAATCTTGTCACTCTGACTTTCACAGTTGTATTAATAACTACTTGAATCAACCCAAAAAGAAAATATGCTGAGTAAATCTATTCATAGTGGTATAGTTACTTTGGTCTGGTGTAAAATTTATAATAGTTGTATTTTCTAAAATTTGTTAAAAGTTCTCTACAGGCAAGTACAACTTTTATTCCAAATCTATTTTATTTATCCAATCGTGAACGTTTATTTGCAACACGTGACTGTACAATATATTACCATATTGGACGCACGTGCGTACAAACAATACTGTATTTTTTCCATATTTGGACAGTTCAACAGTCCAATGTTAAACATACGATAAAGCCCGAAACGCGTGAAAATGATCCGAATGAAAATCGTGTGAAGTAGGCGCTCTATGTACAGATTTTGTTTAAGCGTCTTGAAATCAGGATTATTCGTCGTTTGCTTGTAAACACAAAAACGAAAGTGCAATTTAATTTAAACTTAAATAAAATAGATATAGAATAAAAAGGTTGTTTAACATTGTACTGTACAATACAGAGATATATTTGGTCTCGTACCCAGCTGAGAAAGCCATATTGGACTCGTCTGGCGGTTTGTCCAATATGGTTTTCTCAGCTGGGTTCTCGTCTAAATATATCTCCGCATCGTAAAGTACAATGTTAAATAACCTAATAGTATTGCTGAAAATGTGCTGACGCAGGCTTCACAATCCTGCAAATTTCCGTACATCTTTGAGACTTGTGTCTGTAATTCTTAACCCGAAGGGTTCACTTAAATTATAAGCATATTCAATATCTATGTTTGTACTCTAATTCTTATGTAAACTCTTTCGTAACTGTTGCCTGTGGAAACTATTTCATCTTTACTTAAGTGAAGATATGTTTCGAAGGTGTGTGATGTTAAACTATCGGAAGATTGTTGGTGTATGCAGTCTGTCTTATCGGCGAGGAAGTGGCGCATTGCATCTGATATTTAACACTTGAATCTCCTATTACAGTAACGTTTTGCTGAAACTGTCACTGACTGTCTCCATAACAAGGCAATGGGTAAAAAATTTAATCGGCACAAAACGCCCATTAAAAACCGTTTTCTTGTTACTAATACTCCGACCAGAGACACCGATTTCACATGAAACCTACAATATGCTTGAAATATACATATAGTATCTTTTGAAAATTGAAAAAGCCCATTTTGTAGTAAATACTAATACGGAAAAAAACATGTTTTTAATGGTTTTTGGGTTACTTTGAGGCTACACATATGTAGTTCATTTGTAATGTTTAAAGAAGCAAAATGCATTTAAAACCACCTACTTTAAATGATTTATCAATGTTACTAATCGGTCCTGAATAAAAACAAGCAGGCCTTCTACAGGGCGGTATATATTATTATGCAAAACATAGGAACCATGTAATTTGCAACTATAGATATATGTCTAAGCTTTCAGAAAAGTAATATCTAAGTTTGTTTGACGTTTATGTTATACAGAATGGTAAAACACACAAGACTGATCCAATTAGAGCCTGACATTAGGCGAAATACTATATGCCTAATCCTGATAAGCTAGATTTCTTTCTATTATGTTTAAACGTATAGAAAGTATTTAAACCTATACAATTTGGAAAGGCCTTTTCAATTTCAATACAAGAGATGCTTCTCTTTACTACAAAATGAAATCTGTCAGTAAATATGATATTTTTCCAGTCTTCTATTTCTGAACAAAACTTACAACCGGGTGCAACCCGTTTAACAATTTCACCTAATGTTTTATGTTAAATTGTATTTTATACACCGGGACTGTGATTAAGAATTTCATTTCAACTTTACGACTAGTTTTGTATGATGTATGGGTATAACATTCTATCACAGCTCACGCATTTATATGAGCACAAAATTACACGGAACACATATTTCAAAGATCTTGGCGTATGAAATCACCTCCGACCAGACATTATCTGCAATAACGAGTTGTCATGTATCTTTTGTCTATGTATCTCCTCCGAGCTGCAGAGTTATACAATTTGAATGACAAAAGGAAACTTTAATCATGAAGTTCTGGTTTTCATAGAAGTTTAAGAGACATTAAAAACGACTCATAAATTGTGCCTATATATAGCTACAAGTTCTTTTATTGGACAGTGTCTACAATATGTAATTGTCTCTTTTGCGAATGTTTAATGGTCCTCTAGGGAGACTGCAAAGAAAATTGCAAAAGGAACGCATACTTACTTTACTAGATCTGTTGTGATATGAGCCTACATATTTAATGCTATTATTTCACTCAGTACTTTTAACAACATACAGTGACATTTAAACTAAGATATCTATGACTTGAATTAAGATTTATCCAGTCAGAAAACCGTTTTATAAAGTCAGTTTATAATGTCAGTTTAAACCTATAACTAACATCATTATAATCACTAATATTGAAAATAAATCATAAAATCAAGTTAAAAAAATGTGTTCTTTTGCGACAAAGAGGACGAAGCAGTATACAAAACTTACTTTTCTTATATAAATTAGTACATATTTGTTAACAACCCTAACTTCGAGAACAAGAAATGCAACCACTGTAGGTGCAAGAAGTGGATATTTTGATTTTCCCCAGCAAGGTACTCAGAGTATGTAAAGTTGCATTGTACCCTGCACATGTATCGGACAAAGTATCAAATACAGTCTACATCTTGGAGTTAAATTTCAATTAATTCGATGAAAAGATTACTAATCAGCTAGGTCAAATCGTCCCGGTGCCATATTTTGATATGGAATTACTTAATTTGAGTCGGCATTTTTAACTTCTATAATCTCGTCAAAAACTGAAACCTTACAAATAGTAGAGTTTCGTTCCGATGCTTGATTGTAATTAATTATTAATTCCAACTCTTCTGACTTGAAGTATAAAGAAACTTGCACAACACTGCAGACATTTCATTAGTTTTCAATATTTTTGCTACCACTTCAAATAATTGGCTACACGGGTAATACTTTTAAGCAGATTCTTTCAAGTCTAATTTTCAGCTTGCATTACTTGATTCTATTTTCACCCTAAAATGTCCCAAGCGGCATTCAGTTTTTAATTAACGAATCTAATAGATAAGAAGAATGACTCACTTAAGAATAAATTCCAATATTACCAAGGAAGAAATCTAAACCAGGAAACAGATTTTTCTGGAAAAAGATAAAGAGGATTGTTTTTGGTTGCACATACAAACGCAATCAAACTATCAGCGAACATTTTGTACACAAAAAACCTTTATACAATAAAAACGGACATAGGATCGTTTTAGCTAACTATTCTTACTTAGATACTACCCTCTTATGCCTGCAGTCTTGTTACCGCATTCAAACACAATTTTCAGGCCTTTTTTTCTCAAAACCAAAGATGGCCCATTAATATATTCAAACCCTACATATCATTTCTAGAGTGATTGATGGGAAATCAACTTTTTGTAGATATGTACGCACTCACGGTAAGATGGGGGCTTTCAACATTCTTCGTATGCCGAAGACATGTCCTTGAACTAAACTTGCTTGCCATATTCACAGGTCTAGTGAAATACCTAGTTACTTGTAGGCAACTGGCAAAACTATATCTTTCAATAAATCTGTGTTCGTATTTGACATTTTTTTTATCTGTTTTGGACAGAAAATCAATGGGTATAGTGTGTGCTTGACATAATGTCCAGAAAATTAGAAAACTACTTTCGGAAAATGTTTCTTTACATTTCTCCTATACATTAACTCAAAACGATTTTAGAAATGATATTTGAGATGCACGTGTCACAAATTTGACAAAATAAAATAGTATGATTTACGAAATATCGACGTCTTTGTCAAAATAAATTCTATAATTTTGTGAACGGTTTCCCTGGAATGCAATTAGTTTTGTAAAGGATACAGAAAATGGCGATCCTACCACATCATTTGCAATATTAGTTCAGTAAATGACATCTGTGGTGTGTAAAATATTAGGCTGTCTTCCTGTGGTGTAATTTATCAGTCCGTACTGGAAAACCTGTCAATCAAAGCCATTCATTAAAGTCTCGAGGATAACTGCTTCTGGGAAATTAATTTTGTTAACGAGGAAAATGCAACAAGTTTTTTGGGGTATGGAAAAATGGCAGTGTCATATTTCAAACGAAGGACAGTTTTAAATTAGTCATCCGAACTTTATTTCTCTCTCTAAAGGTTCTCTGCTTAGAAAAAAATCACATTTAAAGAATTTCCACAAACTTTGCGTTCTAAATAATTAATGGTGAGCCACATTGGTGCAGTGGTAGCGCGTTCGCCTCAGAATCGGAGGTCCCTGATTTTTGGCCTGGGGACTGAAAGTCCCCTAGGCCTAAGTTAGCATACCACATTTCAAACACTGCAGACAATTTTGCGAATAACAACTGTAAACATGCGTTATGGGAAAGTAGTGCAAGACAGACAAGATCAATCTTCTATTTGAATGTCGCATACGATAAGAACGTATAAAAACATCAATAAAAACAGTACATACAATTTTAAATGATTGCAGAAAGGTCCTTAGTTTACGGGCTCTATTACACAATTCTTTCATGGACTTAGGTTTAGAAATTATTGCGCTGTTAGCTGATTAATCATATGCATATCACGGGAAAGTAAGAATATTTACGTAACGTACGGAGCTCTGTATAAGAGTTTGTAGTTTGATATTCAAATTGCTGAATCAGATGTTATTTCATTGATAACTTTCTTATTTACGAACGATTACATAATTATATATTTACCCAAAAATAAATTTCTTTTAAAAAATATATATGATTCACGTACACTCCCGAGAGGGAAGTCACGTGAGCAATATCACCCGCCATTTATCGAATCTAACCTTAGCAACATGATGTGTGTCTATCTAAACTGTTAGTTCAGTTCATCACTTGTTATCCCTCTAACAAGGTAAGCAAGAATCATTTTTAGTTTTCCCTGCATTGTACAGTAATGTATTTATATTTCATTTCTGTTTCAGGGTCTTGTCCTTGGTACACAATAATTTTCGATCCACATCGTCTCGTTTGAAGTTGAACAAAGCGCGGATCGAATTATTTTTATTAGTCTCTCAAATAATTTATAAAGTTGACCATGTGATTATTTTTCATTTAACGTACGTTTTATAATAAAACAAACTTCCTCTTTCTGTGTCGTATATTAAATTTCGTCCTCTGCACATTTCGACCCGCGCTTTCACCGATTACAAGGTAAACAAGTTTCCCTGTTATACACATTGCACAGTACTGCATTTATATCTCATTGCTGGTAGTGCTTTGTTTATTTCTGTTTCAAGGTCTTGTCCTTGGTACACAATAATTTTCGATCCACATCATCAGATTTATATCGCTCGAAGTTAAACAAAGCGCAGATCGAATTATTTTTATTGGTCTATCAAACAATTTATAATGTTGACCATGTGATTATTTTTTATTTAAAGTACATCTTATAAACAAACACACTTCCCTGCCACCGATATCTTTGTTAATCATTCATTCTATGTCGTATATTAAATTTTGTCCACTGCACATTTCGACCCGCGCTTTAGGAAAGGTTCAGCGCAAACCGCGAAGGTCAAAAAGTGTTTTTAGGGGAGTAAATCTATAGCCCCCGGGCCTTCAGCGCTTACAGCGCTTTGATTTTTATATGCAATGCAGGGTATTGAATAAAATACTCTGTTACTACTTAATGGAGGTTGAGGTAATGCTCACCTTTTCACTGCAGTAGTTATAATCTACATAACGTCTTTAAACCCCTATGCTGTTCAACGTATCCTTTCCGCTCTTTTGGAGAATATTTACGTATACACATGTATTTATTTTTCCTTCAAATGAACTAAATGTGTTCTTTAAATTTTAAACGTGATTCCACTCATAAGTAGGCTTTATTACTATATATGACTGGATGCATTTCTCGGACCGATGAGCAAATATCTTTGTCAGTTACCGATATCTACCTGATACCATCTAGCACGACAAACAGGTATAAGTGTGTATCATGTTATTCATTACAAGGTGATTCCAACAAGGAAAGAAAAGTTTACAATCCGCCTTTAACTTGATGAAACTATAACCAAATTCTGTGCAAAAGAGTATGTTATTTGACTGGTATCAGTGTCACTCACTTTACTTTATTAGGTACATGTAGCTATCTTGACATAATTAAATTTCCGAACAGCTTTCGTCTAATAGCGCAATAAATGTGTCCAGTATTTCAAAGTTTTAAAACTAACAATAAAGATATTCACTAAGAAATGAACTGAAACGAAATTTTCATTATGTGTACTGTTCCTGGGAGTTTTGAAGGGAACAGGAGCTGTGAATGTGTGAGTATTTTTCAATAGAGACATGACGTTGTTGGTATTAACCTTGTGCAAATCAGTATCACTTTTGCATATTGTTTTATGAAACTTAGGAACGATAAAAAGAAAGAAAATAAGATAAAACAGACATAATGACGCCAGAAGCCGGATTCGAACATGAGACCATCATATTTGAAGACTAGGGCTTCTTCAGTAATCTTACAGATTCCCATTGCATATTCATTCATATGATTGTAATGCTATTATAATACATGGTGATTAAAACGTCAACATATGTAGCATATTCAAGATGTCTTTGGCTAGCCTTCAAATTAATCCAATCAGAAAAAAGGTTTTTATAAATATGGCATATACATAGATGTTTGGTATTGTACTGGTTTTTATTTCACAGTGTGAAATCAATGTCGCTCAATCACGGTTCTTGTTTCGCATATTTTCGAGATAAGGCAAAATGAAAAACAGCTATAATTATCTTTTGTCGTGTTTCATACTGAACTTCTATCGAAGTGGATGTGTCAAGAGAGAAGTAAACTATATATTTTGGTAACTAGGACGAGTTTGACGGTACAAATGCCTATAAAACCTCTCCAAAATAACCGTTATTGCATTTAGCATTTGCTTAACTACACTTGGTGTGAAAAATACCAACACACAGCCACATCTATAGATTAAAAAAGAGGTCAAGAAAAGTACAGTATAATAAGGCTACCTGACAAGTATTTGAAAACTTGTTTTAACACGATTGTCATCTATTTACAAGTAATTTGTCTTTTTATTGCGTTTACGTGTAAAGTGGCGGTATACCCTTTTAGGCAAATTTCTGTTTATTGATATAGATGAATATTCAGAGATGAAATTTCTGTCCAATGATATCATAGTCAATGTTGATTGGTGGATCTTCAAAACCAAATGCATCTGCACTTATATTTGTATTTTATCGTCACAGATTACATTTTCTGAGAAGTAATATCAAAACTGATATCTACTGACAATGTTGCATTATTGCATGGTAAGAAGTTTTTTTGACTATTTCGTGTAAAACGTTTCTCTCCCAAACGCCAACTTTTGATCAGCGGAATAAAGTTGATGTCTACTTCAAAGAATTAAATTTTAAGACAAACCCTGGCTTGACTTGAACGTCGGATGCCCATTTCCCATTCCGGTGGATCCTCTTCGCATTCCATGTCTTCAGTCACGTGACCGAACCCTGACGGTCCGTCGTCCTCGTCCTCCCTGTCCTCACCATCGCCATTATCTTCTGTAGGAATGCGATCAAAGTTGTCTGTATTCCTGAAATCAGAGAACACGTAAGTAAGACCTCTTATCTGACACAGCGGCATGCAGTAATGCAGTTATAATATGCTAAGTTTTTCGAACAAAGAAAATTATGAAACACCAACGTACAGATTTCCACAGAAGTGGGAAACATTTAATTCCATTTGTTCAGCCATTTTACTGCAGTTATATACAGACTAGGCAAGAAAGAACGAAACTGCCACTTCGTATCACATTTATGTACAAAAAATCCTCATCCATATATACTGCCAGCTGTTTCTGACACAAGATGAAAAGTTTTATTTGCACATGACATGTTTTGCGTATGATCATGTTTCAAACAGGATTAATGGTTTCGATCAAAACAAGATTGTCACAATCACAGTTGGGTGTAAAATATAAATGACTACAGATGTATGCATATAAATGCACATTTTCTGTTCTTTAATGCGTAGTTTTAAATGAACTACTAGTATTTATCATAAATGTAGAAGGCTTTACGTAAGCTGGCTACATTTGTATTCCATTAGTAAATATCAATTATTTTGGTTTAAACTTACTTTAAATCGACTGATAGCATATTTACTTTCAGTAAATCCAAAATTTACGATTGTGTGCTGAAATATACCACAAGCATAAGTGGTCGCTATTATAGCAATGATAAAACTAAAGCGTTAATATTAGTTATTTTCGTCTTCCTGCAAACTCGTCTTCCTGCATATTTTAGAATTTATTCAATTCTTGAAAGGTACTAAGTAAAATAAACAACTAAACATTTCCGACTGTTCAGTTATTATTGGTTTTCAGTTAAAGACGAAAGTTAACAGATATCTTCAAGGCCGACATGTTGCCGTATAAGAAGAAATCATGTATAGAAATGCTTGCCTAAGCTGAAATGTCCCCATGGACTTGGCTGTTAATTTTCGCTAGAGTCAATTCTTTATCAGAATCTTGGATGGGTAATTATGCCCATTCAGGACAAATAATGCCTAAAATTGATAAAGATTTCAGGGGAAAACTTACACACATTGATTGGATTAGTTATTTAATATGTCAAACGTATCAAACTCGTTTTATTTTATAGCATCTGAAAATTCGATCTTGTGACATGAAACACGTTCTTTTCCTGCAAAAGTTACTCTAAACTAGGACACTGATTGGTGAAATTCTTCCTTTCCATTAAACATTGTTAAAAGTTTTGATAATATAAGTCATAACGAAAATTGTTTAGATTATTAATCAATATACAGTCAAATCTCGTTAACTCGAAATGCACTTTTTCGACATGATGGGTTCGCTTGAAATAAAAAGTAGGTTCCCGCATATATCCTTCTATTTTCAATATAAATAAAATGCAATACCTCAACATACGCTGGCTGGAAAATGCGTTTTTCTAGTCATCTAGAGAAGAGTCCATGCTGTCTGAAAGGATATCTGAACCTGTGACAAAATCTTTCACCTAAGATCCCAGTAATCAAGTGATGGGCCTTGTATATATCACGAACCTATATAGGTCCTTGTATATGTATGTTGTAAAATTGTATTGTCGACTGAAAAATATTTATTCCTTTTCATGGTGCAGATTTAATGTATGTGTATATTGTATTTGTGAGTAATAACATGAATAAAACACGTTTTTAATTCATTTCATGTAAGCGTTGTTTTTGCCTTTTACATTGCAATTGTCGCGATTTGCTTGTACGATGTCCGTGATTATTCCAGTAATGTCTGATGCGTTTACTCGAAGATGCGCTTACTCGAAATTGTATTACAGTCCCTTGGCACCTCAAGTGACTGCAAATTGACTGTTTTATGACTGGTTTACGACACCAAAGATGATGAAATAATTTTTTATAAAAACACTTTAATACTGTTTTGTAGCAAAGATACATCAACGACGTTGCTTGGACGACCCGTCTACTGTCACAGTTAGATGTCTTCACATATGTTTACAGCCACATTTTGCGACAAGAATCACTCGCAAGAATCGGAACTTTTGAGGTGAATTGTTACAGTAGGATCGACAAAAGCAATTGGTTTTGTTGTTTCAATGAATTGTTGAGAGCATTTTGAAACTTTCCGCCGTCAACTTTTGTTTACTATGTTCCGACTTTAAACAACGATAGGACGCTAGATCTATGATGTATTTGCTTGGGTGTTATTGTTCAGAAAACAGAACTTGAGTACGCGTCAAAGGTGTCTAAAATTCATGGTTTTCTGAAAGATATTTGATCAAACGATTAAAAGATAAATATTTCAGCATCCATACTGCCAGCCCGAGCGTAACTAAATAGCATCAAACAGTACATTATTGAACCAACAGTCACAAGACAAAACACTTAACATGTCAAGAATGTTTAAACATCTGATCCATCGATTCCATAAGTAAAATGCATTACCAACCGGCTTAGCATTTTGACATTTTCAACGTGTCTGACATATTCAACTTTCGTATGCTTTACCATTCAATAGTAAAAATGATACAAATAGAATAGCATTCTAGTAAATGTAATAAGATGATGAAGTAATAGCACATGAATATTCCATCAATTGCTATTACTGTATGAGATGACACAACTAAAAGGTCATACAAATGTAGTGTGGATAGGTAGGCGTATAATTACATGTTTGATCAGTTTGCGATGTAATGACCTTTTCACCTTGCACCTTTTCCTACTAAAATCGAATTTGGAATATAAAAACTACATTAACTCATCAATGCGTATATCAATCATTAATCTCCAAGTTTGTGTCATTTACAAAAGCCTTTGCTATTTGATATATCTTCAAATATAAACTTTTTATGAAAGCTCAACAAATTAGCCTAGGCTATACTTTAAATTCACCCTTAAAAGCAACACAGCATTTTGACAAAGGTCTACATGTGTACTTCATATACTAAAATTGTTCCTGTTCAGTACTAGAGTATGCAAGGCTTGACACTTGGACTTGGCAAATTCAATTTCAAGGTCCCTTTCGTAGTTCGCCTCAGGATCGGTGGGTCCCGGGTTCGATCCCTATTATTGCCCAAGTAATGTGGAAGTGCCCTGAGGTACGGCACAGCCTTTCTCCCTCCCCTCTCTGACTTCGAGATAAATTCAATATGGAATGAGTCACGACTGCGATTAATATAAGTTGTAGGAACTTGTTTCCAAATCGAGAGTAAATAAAGTAGTATGAATTGTTTTTATATAAAAAGTCAACTTAAGAAGCAACCTGCATCTTTTAAACTGTTTGATTTCTTTTGCATGTGACATTTCTGATAAAAGGAGCATGTCTGTTATAATCATTGTAGTTACAAATTCAAGATTTTACTGATATAAACGTGCGTGTTCAAATCCGAAACTTAGATTTTTTGTTGTATCAAAATTTCATGTTGAAACAGTTAAATATTTAGTTAAAATAATTTAAGTATATATTATTATCGAATGATAAAAATGAAGATGTTTTCTTACAGTAAAATATTGTGAAGTTTAAATTCAGTTGAAAATCAGATATGGTTTAACTATTGTAAAGATATTGCAATTATCTACCGCATACATATGTTGTATCACCACAAAGGTTAAGGATCACAAACTTAAAAGAATACATTAATGCGTTATATGAAATAATTATCTAAAAGTAATACGTTAAAAGCACTTACATATAAGCATAAAAGAAACTTTTCAGCATTTAGTTTTTTTAGCTTTATTTCGTGTAGAAATTTATCTAAAAACTGAATAGATCTAGTTTTATTTTTGAAGTCGTACGTTATCTGTCATACATTCTTTGAAGATGTTTCAGTGCCCTGCAGTATGAGTAGATAGAAGCGGAAAAAATACAAATACTAACCTTTGTCGTTCATGCAATTTCCTAGTAACGAACAAATTTATCCTGGACATTTTCCGATTACATTAATTGTTAAACACGTCCCAGCGTTTCTGTTGGTGTAATGTATATTTTAATTTACATCTCATATTCCAGCAAAAATGACAATCGGTCTCAGAACAGAGCAATGGTAAAGAACATAAAGGGTATAAGAAATCAATACACATTCACTCGTCTTATCTAACAAATAAAGACGGAATAAAAGTATTTCTTTTCCTAATTCTCAATAAATAAATTCTCCAACAATGTCAATATGCCTCCCGATCCAGACAAAATGAAAATAGCAAACAAGGCAATGCTTTTAATCATAAATGAAAAGAACGTTTTCTCCGCGGAAGCATCTGAATTGTCAGACAGATAGGTGTTGCTTTGTTGCGTTGTTATCGCTTAATCGAACCTCATATTTCATTTAATGAGATAGTTGCAAATTAAGAAAATCTATCATGAAAATTACCAAGTACGGGGCCTAATGTAGGTTAATTTGACTTAGAAAACTACGTACCTATTATCAGCGACAAGAGAAAACAAGCCTAACAAATGCTAATAGCAAACTCTTAAGGCTACACTTCAGTGAAATATATCAAAGAATCACAGCAACTATGCCTTAAAGCGTATATTTAAAATTGGTCTTAACTACGAAGTTAAGAGATCCGGTCATGGGAAACAGGTTACATGATCGGTGGACTGTAGGGACCATATAGTAGATTTCTATCTTTTGCAAGTACCTGTTATATTATGATTCACATGCTGAATAAACAGGATAATTGCTCTAACAAACTACATAAATGTAGCATCTTAGCATTGTAGTTAACGCACAGAAGTGGAAACAATCTTCAGATTTGTATACAGTCATGTAGTTACATTTTCATTCTTGTTTGTTCAAAACTCATCAACTGGACTTCGATGTCACACATTCGTTAATGTATGCCTCAGCATGACAAAAAACTGCAGCTTTTCTTGTAAAACTAAAGGGAAAAAGGTTACATTAAGCATGTTTAATTTTCGAGAGCCAAACCTGTGAATTGCTTAGAGAACATTTTTAACATTTATCATTTGCAGAATCATTACAAAGACAAGTGTAGCACAGGTTAAGTATCTCCTTATAATCACTTTTTATTGTAAGTCACTATGCCGAAGCCTGATTTATACCCTGGTAAGTTAAGAGATTGTACCTATTTCCTCCATAGTATATCATACACACACTTTCCATTTAAATGTGAAAAATGTTATGAAACAATGAAAAAAACACATCGGTTTTTTGTTTGTTTGTTGTGTTTCAATCAGACTTGAACTTTTCAATTGTGTAAGAGATTTAACCAGAATCACTATGATGCAAAATCGTTTTTTCTTCTATCAATTCCGTATTATGTTTGTGCATGCAATAAGATGTAACATAGCTTTCTAGAAGGCCGTACCAGGCTTTCGATCGCCAATCGCTAGGACTTTGATGCATGACACTGTCATACAAACACGCGAAAAACGAAGCTAAAATTGCATACGAGTTTGAGAACAATACTGAAACCTTATCTGTTGCTGAAGAAAAAAAAGTATGTATATATCCAGAACTAAGTAGGGATTTCATATAAGCTTATTCTACGAAATGCCTGTCCGATATGCACGGAATCAAACAGTTGTCTTATATGGTCCTTAGTCCGGATCTTGTAGTAGGCGGATCGTGTGAATGAATATTCGCCTTATCAGGATAACGATAAAATTTGATGCATTTCTAATAGAAAGAATTCAATCAGTCTGTTTAATGTTGTAAGTGTTGACAGTGTATTCCAAACTTGGAGGAGAAGAGAAATATATAACATCTCGGCTATGTTTAGTACACAGTCAAGTTTTCATTATAGGGTTACCGAACATGATTTCAACCTATTTTATCACTTTGTCCGAAATTATTTTATTTTTACGTCTTTCTCGGCCATAAGTCAAACAGTCAACAGTCAAATAATTTATTGACATAAACATATATTCATGTTTGAAAACAGATGAAAAGTATGATGTTCAGTATAAACAACATGACAACTAACAGTATTTATACATGACACTGTTAACATGAGCATCAGCTGTGGGCTATAACAATTTATCATAATCATATGAAATGAAAAAATACAGGTATTATTGGAAAAAACAGAACTATATTTAGAACTTCATGCTTTTTTAATTCTTTTGAGTAGTTACTGAGTTAGCATATGCTACAGAATTACAACAACAACAATATGTGTAGTAATACACTCATGAATTTCGTGATTTTTGATAAAGTTTGAACGTTAAAAGTGAGCCGCGTTGGATTTTCGCAAATATTGTGGAATAACTTACACTACGGAGAGGTAATCATCTTTTGAAATTATTTCTACTAGTGATTCACAGTTGTAATCATTTTTACAATTATATGAACAAAATAAGAACAAAATTAGTAGTTTGTTAGTATTGTTTTTTTTAAATGTGAACTATGACGAGAGTATTGTTTTTTTAATGTGAACTATAACGAGAGAATACTGGTCCGAAAGTATGAATGGATTTCTTTTGAAAAGTTAAAACAAACAAAATAGAAAAATACAGTGAGCAGTTGTTTCTTAGGAGCGGTTTTGCATGATAACGCTGTGTAAAGCCTAAAACAACGAAGAAAATATTTTTTCAAAATCATTCAGAATGACATATTAGAAACAATACATATTATCACATAGTAAGCATAACTCATAATATAAAGTGATCAATAGTTCGGCTTATTCATAAAACTTGAGTTTTAAACTATGTTTTATATTTTTTGATATCTACTATACTGCATTTAGGTTAGCCATTTCGCTTTTTCGTTGCAAGATATACAAATTTTGCAAGCTTAATAAGAGTAGACTTATTTGATGATGACATTGCTGTTCTAAATTTGTTTAGTTAGGCCAAGTTTAATAATTCATATAAATAAATTTCTCTCTTAGTTCCTTATACAATGGACAAGTTAATACAAAATGGTATTCTGATTCTATCTGTCTTAGGTTACATTTAGTACATGTTCTGTTGGCTCGTTCTATATTTCTATATCGACCTTCTTCTATTTCTAATTTGTGTGATGAGCAGCGTAATCTGGACAAAGCCTTTCTATGGTTTTCATTATTTACAATATTCAAATACTGTTCTTGGGAAAAGTTGTGTTTCAATTGCTTATACATATCGAGTTTAGAATAATTGTCAGCACACTATTGCTGCAAAATTATGATCATATATTCTTTGTACTATTTGATTAATATGCATCTGGTTAACATTTACATTGTTCCATAGATACGAAAATCCAAGCTCATTTAGTAAGTTCCTGAACCATTATTACCTTGCAACATCATCATTTTATATCATATGGAATCATCCCCAGAAATATCTTCAGATTTATTGGCTTATCGGCGAAATTGTCTCCCTTGAAAGCAGCTTATCGGGGTTATCGGTCAATTTATGCACATTGAAATATATAGGCTGGGTCCTGCATAATTTTAAACCAATATTTAACTATTCTTATTCTTCTAATTACATACAGTGGAAATACATCAAGTTCACCATATACTGCTGTATTACTTGTTTGTTGCTTAACTGACAAAATCTGCTTTAGAAACTTCAGATAAATTCTTTCAATATCTGGAGATTTATGAAAACCCCAAATTAGGGAACTTAGCCTTAGCCGCCTAGTTTAGAAGGGACTAAACCATTTAATGCATGGTCAGACAACACAGAACAAAACTGTTTTCATCAACAGATCAGTAACGCTGGATGATGCACACAGTGTGACAAATAAAACTGTTTAAAATTTCATATGTCCACCCATTTTCTGAAAATACAACACTATTACATGTATATGTAAAAAAAATGATATTACTTCTTTAAAAAACAAACAAATCATGTGATATGTATGACTAAACTAATGGTTGGACTATTTTAAAGACTTAAACACCTTAACAAATGTTGTTGTTTTCGTTTTGCCTATCAATTAAATATTGTGACTGACTGTAACTCTTAACAGAAGCTCGATCAACCTTATAACTCAGTTTGGAAGGGTCAGTGAAAACTGAAAGTAAAAGTGTTCAAAGTGATCATTATAAAGCTCAAATTATATTCTATGATATCGAATAGTATCAAAGTTTAATCTGTATATGACTAAAATATCATTTGACTTTCCCAGTCAAAAATTTAATTTGTAAGCTAATCATTTCTTTTGTTCAAATCATACATGTTTCTTACATATTATCGATACTTTCTTTGTCTTTTGTTACATGTTACATTACCATAATACAGTACTTTCATTTTCAAGACTAATGTATCTTTTAAAAAGTGGACCCAATTCGTAGCATGTATATGTAAAACACGGCATGACAGACTATTTTCGATCATATTTGTATTCCATGATATGATAAAAAAACCATGATTCTATATAAATTACATAAATCTATCTAGAATCTTTTATACAGGCTGCGATTGTTATCGCAGAAATCTATAAAATAGGTCTCTTGTTACATAAAAACTGTGGCTGAAAACAACATTTCTTATACATGTATTAATAATATCACTCATTCAGATCACTTTGACATATTTCATCTTGACCGGATCATAGATGAGCCTCAATAAGATCCATGTATGTAGAATGTGTCACTCACATATAGTCCTTCAAATGGATATATCATCCCTGAAACATCATTTTACATTGCTTTGATCTTTTGAATAACTTTATAACAACACTTTTTCGTGAACAAAAACCCCGACTTCAACATGAGAGCGAGACTTATCTCATCATTGTTTTAGTGTAAAAAGAACACAGTTCTCTCATTAATACACCAGTAACAATTCATTATTAGCCGAGCAAATTCAATAGTGATAATGGGGCTTTAACTGTGTGATAACTTGTTTCTAATTTTGCTATTGATTCCGCATTTGAACTTCAATTAGCGCTACCCCAAAAGTCCCTCAATCACTTTTACAGTGATTCAAATAATAATATACACCTACAAAAAAGTTAAGCACCCCCTGGAAGTTACGTAGTTACTTAAAAAAATTCTTTCATGAAATCACCTTCAAATAAACGAGGTAAAAAATGCTGTTAATCATAACAGCAACCCTCTGCACGAACTGCAAACAGTTTTGCCATGTGAGTGTAAGCAGATTGTCTTAAAAAAGCTCCGAGGTTCATATGGAGGCAGAATAGTCAGGGTTAGGATGGTCGACTAGGCACAGTAAAAGTTTACTCTGCTACTGAGCGTATGAAGTACGGATGTCATCTGAAGACTCAAAGTTGCATTTTTTACTCTAATTCGCCACCTAAAATCTTCCCATGACCTCTGCAGTTCCATACTTAAATGTGTTTTTGATTTCGGATAAAACGGCACCCGTTGATTGTTCAACAATGTCACCCCAAAAGCCCAACATATTATTACAGTTTTGCTGTAGGGTTGCTGTTACGGATTACATTCTTCTTCCCTAGCTCAAGTTGACGGTATTTCATGATAAAGCTTAGTTAGATAAGTCAATCTAAAACTTTCAGGGGGTGCTTAACTTTTTTCTTTGTGTATGATAATAGGTAATATCTCTTTCCACCTAAATTTTACCAGAAGTCTGATGGAACTCTGTCACGTCTTAGTTCGCTACTTTTTGTCGTTTATTAGTGCTATTAGTACTTTTTTTACTTAATCTTTCAGTTAGCATATTTATATTTTAAGCTATTTTAGAATACGTCCCATTATAAAGTATTCTTAAGAGTTTTTAATACAATAATCTTACTCACATAATTTCACGATATCTCGTGCGCAGTCGTAGCACTGACATTATTAACATTCTTATCAATCCGAAGGTTTCATACTATATAAGACACTACAGAAATTATTAGCACTCTGTGATTTATCCTCTGGCTAAAGTACCTGTCACCGTCCATGCAATGACTCACTTATAGTAACAAAAGGTTACTTAGTCTGCCACCAAAGGCACACAGCTCTGCATCTGTTACCACTAATACGGTCATTGATTTAGTATATTATCCTCTAAGCTGGCTTCATTCAACACCTAAGGGCGACTTATCATACCAAGAGCAATGTAACTTTTCCATAAATGCGTTAATATTATATAAATTTATATAATTTATCATATTAGTAAATAAATCGCGTATAAGTCGATATCACGTGTAAGACACATACGTTCTGCTTATTATTTATCAATATTTAGAATATAAGCGCATTAATCACATATGCTGTATACTAATTCCAATGTTATTACAGAATAAAACAGTGAACTCAGTATCCCATTGTATCGTTGTACTTGTCTGTCTGCGCCCCTGCATTAACCAATTATTTTCAAGATGTCAATATATCACACAAACACTAATTATTCTTTCATTTCGACGCTGTCACCTACATTTACTGCTTAAGGTTGTGCAAAACTTAAACGAGACATATCCTTTACTTTTAATCGACAGACTAATTCACAACTGTCACAAATAGGTTATGTTATAGAAAATAACGATATTACCGGGTACAACAATGGAACAAGTCAGCAAGACATGATTGTTGTCGTATTGTATATGTTGTATGCATATATTGAGCTTATATATAACCAACAGCTAACATAGCATAGTAAATAAATACATTATCCGGGTAATTAATATTTTGCGTGACAGTTTATTATTACATATCGCACTGAAAAGCTGAAAAGATTAAACATCGACTGCCAGTAAAATATCGAATATGTAACATACTTCATTTGAAAAGTAGTGCACAGTATCCTGTGGTGAAACAGCACGAATATAAAAGACTGTACAGCGTGTTGAGGAGTATTCAAAGAAAGGTTTCCATTAAAAGATCTTTTTTTGAGTCATAGGTCTGAACACAAATAGGACTTGCTAATAAATTTAGACATGAAACATGCAAGTCATAAGTATCACGACAACTACATAGACCCATGTTAGACTTTGGACTGAGTTAGACTCAATATAGACTTTTTTATTTACACCGGCTATTAGCCTCTGTAATCTTATTTCTTAACCATATGAAATGACATTACTTTAAAGTAAAAATGCCAAATTTAGAGAGTTTTTAGCCTTAACAGATAGTTAAGTCACAGACAAAAACAGGCAGCATTTAAACTATTTGTATGTATAAAGAGTACAAGTTGGATACCGATATTGTTGTACTAAACCAAAAAGAGAAAACATTTGATGCAATATGCTATGAATGAATCGTTGTCTATCTTGTACACAAGTTCATTATATTTTCATTGAAATGTACATTAAAACATTATTTTGAATATTGGAATATTCATAAATACATACAAGTAAATCATATTTTCATTTATCTGGACGATAGAACAATGAAAATGTGACAATAAAATTTGATTTTGCTTGAATCGATAAAATGTAATATCAAATGAAATGCTAAATTGCTGCAAAAGAGCATAAACATGGATTTTCAATGATGCAGCATGTGTTGTAGTTAATTAAAGGATTTTAATGTAAATTACAGAATTTTATTAGCAAACGCTGTATGGCAGAAAAATGAGAACAACAGACATCATTCATCGGGGAAAAGAAATTCATTATGTCCTGGAAGTCTGAGGATGACATTTCGAGTAATTTTCATCGTGTAATTCTTTGTCGATGAGCATTGTCTATTTAACTGACATTAATCCCGTGTATAATGGACACAGAGAGTTTTGCTCTGTATAGACCTTATTCACCTTCAGTACACTGACGATGTACTTAGTATCAAAATATTCATATCACGTGTTACTTGCATAACTATGGGAAAATATAGGGTTAATAGTTTTGTAATTTTGACATTTTGCGACTTTAACTGTGTTTTTTATGGTCGCAAATATCATTAACGGCGACTGTTTGTGAAGGATGTGATGTTAGGGCACATATAATACAATACACGAATAGCTTAATACGGTGATTGGTAAACCTTGGGGAATCAATACAGGAAGATCGAATTCTCTGATAAGCCGGAGGCTGCCCTTTAGACATTCCTTTTGATTCAATTAATATAACGTCGCAAATCGTGCTCTAATACTGTATTTAATAGCTTGATTCCCAAGTGACGCTGAAGATATTGCATCTGCCGACACAAAGATTCCCCAGTTTGTTTTAATAAGACGGGGTAATCACTTGTAAACGTTAACTTATTTTGCTAGTTTTTTTTGCAAATGTGATACCTCTTGTTCTGCAACATTCAGTGTAAGATATTAGAAAAGATTGCTATGGAACTGTCGGCGCATTGCCCGGAGTCTTTATGTCGGTATGGCAAGATCGACCGCCGAACTCTTTTCACGATTTCTAATGTATCACTCCGCTGCATAATTTGCGGTTTAATTGTGATGCAAACTCGGGCGCAAAATTAAGTATAAAACTGTAGATATCTATCTTAAAATACTTTTATGACATTCATCATAATTATGTTGCTTCATTGGTCTTTTTTCAGTTTGCATTTAGACACCAACATACTGTACTATTTTACGGTTAATATGTCCCTCCCTGTTAGCTCTAACTCTAAGGTAATGAAGAGTTTCAGTTTGATAAGTTAATTTTCAAATAGTTCTGTAGATCATATGGCCCATGAGAGTTTTCAATCAGGAAAATAGCCAGACAAATATTACAGTGAAACAGACAAGGTTCCATAAGAAAAATAATTTTAACAATTGCCGATAAAAATGATACAATGTTTTTATATTTAAAGTGGAATTATGCGCATTTTTTTTTCAAGTAAAAATCCAGCTGAAATAGGTGTGTGCACAAAAGGGTAGAGGAAATAATAGCTTTTAACCCAATACACCAAACTTTTCCCGCTACCAGTATGAAATAATAACTTTCCAAATATTGATTTTCTTATTTGACTGGGAGAGTCAATTTAAGAAAAGAGCAACTGCATGCAGGAATTGCTTCCCTTCCACTGCGAAATACCTACCAACTCGTTCCCGCCAAAACAGTTACCCTCGGTGACGGATATATTGATCTGAACCTCGTGCTCATGACAGAATAATAGTTTCTGTCATGAGCACGAAGTTCAGATCGAAATATCCGTCACCGAGGGTAACTGTTCTGGTGGGAACGAGGCTCTGCCGAGTTCCCGCAAAACAGTTACCAGAGGTGACGGATATTTCCATCGGAGCAAATTGTCTCATGATGGAAACTTTTTCTTGCATACCGTCTTGCACTTTAAAGAAGATTTCTTAATTCAAACTTATCGAAATGATGCATTTTCTAATAAAAACAAACGAATTTCAGACGTTGTGTTTGGGAAAGTGACGTCACAAAGTATATAACGTTACGTCACAAGCAATTCACGAGAGTCGTTTTGCATAGGAGGGGTGACAGACCGATTTTTCCGGCATGGGTAAAATCACCCGAAATGCCAATCCGACATGCAAGAAACTATTATCCTAGTTCTGTGTAATTAATATGCATTAGCAATTACGTTGCCGGTGTAATTTGGTTAGTGACAAAAATGGTGTGGGTACAATTAAATCTAAAAAAAAGAAGTTTGTGAATCAAATACATGTATAATCTACAGTGAGTTTAGATGTTTAACCGTTTTAAGCGAAATAAACGTATTACATGTACTGCGTAAATCTTACAGGTTGAACATATATTAATAAATGTGGCACATTCTGTAGTAGTTTCCGCGGAGGAGAGGATCAGTGGTCTAGTGATTAAAAAATTGTAATCAAGGGATTGCAGGTTCGATCCCCCACTTCTCCACTAACATAAATAATGGTCTTTCGGATGAGACCTAAAACCAAAGTCCGATGTATCTGTGTGATACACCGGGCATATTAAAGAACCGGGGGTATCTCTTGAACGGGACGCGTTCTGTATTTTGCATCATCCCCCGAAACCTAAAATAACTAAACTCTTCTTGGGGTGTTGGTCATATGAATTATCCGGTTCCAACGATAAAACTCTAAAATACATACATACATAGTTTCCGCGTTAGCTCAATCGGTTAGCATACCAGGATTATAATAACTATACTATCACCATCGTGAGTTCGAATCCCAGTGAAGGTATTTCTGTTTTGGTTTCCCCCTCTACAGTGGTTAGTTGTTAAATCTGATTTTAATATGGCAAACCGCCTACATTTCAAAAGCTACACATCATTCCTTGATTGGCATAGAAATAATTAAATTTCTTGTATTTCTTTGTTCACAGGTTATACGTTTATAAATTAACTGCTTCTGATCCTATGCCTTTTGTACAATATTTAATATAATTACATCAACAGCTTAAGTCCTAGAACAATCTTCATGCACGATTTTATCTTAACCTTTTCAAAACCAGTTCAAAAACTCTGAAATTATAGCAGTTGGTAGTATGAACCAAGAATATAAATCCCAGGCGAGAAGTTTCTTAGCAACTTACCCCATCGGCAGTTTTTCAGTAGTTTCAATGTTTTGATTTTACATACTACATGGAAATATCGTCACACTAAAGGCATCTTTGTCATTTATACCGCTGTATATTGGGACTCCACGCACCTCCCAATATGACTGTATGAGGATACCCTTCTGTCATCGCTATAAATATGATTAGGTAAGATATTCTTATATTCATTATATCTTTGTTTCTTTTGAAAATGAGATTTATTGTTCTATACGAATGACAAATATATTAGGAGTTACTAAACAAAACAACTGTATAATATTTGATTTTGAAATAAACATATCGATATGGGTATTCATTTTATAAGTTAGACTGTCTTCTATCCATCTAAATTAGTTTTGAAGAACATTTTGAGAAAACATTCATTTTTTGTCACCCATATCTCACATTAAATTCCGAATTAATGCAACCGTTTTAAGCGTTTAAACACTTTCTATTTATCTATTTAGCTTAAAATATCCTGAATAGCTTAGATGACTATCTTCAGTGAAGTTTTTGCACATATAATTCATATAAAACTGTTTTTGCCAACATGGTTTAATATCTGCATTCGCTCATTTGGCTATGCATGACAAATGACAAATGCAGTGAAACACATAATTCTGCTTTTAAATAAATACTTAGCGGAGAACAAGTAGTAAATACTAAAATGAAATAGCCTATTACCATTTGAACCACATGACTGTCCACATTGGACTCGATGCACTATAACTATCCTCGTTTTTGTCCAGAGTCCCAAAAATCTATGTCAAATCCATATTAGGACTCAGTGCGAGTTATATCGGGACTCTATGCGCCTCCCAATATGACTGTATGAAGATACCTCTTTTGTGATCGCTATAAATATGATTAGGTTTGATTTTCTAATATTCATTATATCTTTGTTTCTTTTGAAAATGAGATTTATTGTTCTATATGAAATCAAATATTTTAGGAGTTACTATACAAGATAACTGTAGAATATTTAATTTTGAAATAAACATCGATATGGTCATTCATTTTATGAGTTAGACCGTTTTCTATCCATCTAAATTAGTTTTGAAGAACATTTTGAGAAAACATTCATTTTTTGTCACCCATATCTCACATTAAATTCCGAATTAATGCAACCGTTTGATGCATTTAAACACTTTCTATTTTATCTATTAGCTTAAAAGTTTCTGAATAGCTTACATGACTATCTTCAGTGAAGTTTTTGCACATAGAATTCATATAAAACTGTTTTTGCCAACATGGTTTAATATCTGTATTCGCTCATTTGGCTATGCATGACAAATGACAAATGCAGTGAAACACATAATTCTGGTTTTAAATAAATACTTAGCGGAGAACAAGTAGTACTACAATGAAATAGCCTATTACCATTTGAACCACATGACTGTCCATATTGGTCAGCTTCGATGGTAAGCCATCTTTCTTAGTAATATACTAGTATCAGTAATCTCAACCTCCAATTTGATCATGGACGCCACATTATCATATACCTACCATTGATACATATGTAATTTTCACAAAAACGATCGCCGACAAATCCGTCATTACTGATCAAATACATGTAGAAATTTGATTCAGTGTCACCACACTACCATATTTGGCAATCATTTCGCGCTAATTAGAGTTAATCATCTATTTTTTGTTTGTTTGCTTAAACGTAATTTAAAATTAAAAGTTTTAGTGTGGACAAGTACCCTGACGTATATAATAAAAGCGTCGTTGTTATAGAAATGTGATCCAGAAGCCGGATTGGCTCTCGTTGCGGTTGGATCATCCGATACACGACTCGGGCAAATCCAGCATTCTTGATTACATTGCTATGTTACTAACCCCATTATATCAATTTACATGACATTGTATATCTAATTTACAGAATTTGATTCATATATATGCTGCACTTCTGCAGCAAGAATTATAAGACTTTATTATATAACTTATTAGTTTGATAAAGACTGTTGGATGCGTTTAAGTTCTAAAATCAGAATATTATAAATTGTAGTAAAGAAAAATAATCAAATTATCAATTATCAAGTTATGAAAGAATTTCAGACTTTATTCTTCATAACAATTCATTTTGTATTATACTACTATAATTCATACTTACACTTTTCCAAAATGCGGCATGTACATTTTATTGAAGGAAACGGTTGACATTGCTTCTTCTACTAATCTATTAATCCAGTACTAATATATGACTACACGTATATTTCAAAACGCAGATATTTATCAAAATCTGCAGCTAATTGTTTAACACAGGAAAAAGTCTCTATTTACTAAAACGTAGCAACATTTTATATTCTTTTATAGAAAACCTTGAAATTTAAGTAAAATAATTTGACATTCAAGATTGTTTTTCATCCAAAATTTGTGACAGGCAGGTACTGAAAGGCTAATTTATCTGTGTACATAAAGCGAGTGTGTAAATATTTCTACTACCCGACTACGTTTAAAACCTAGTAAATGTGTTACTATGGAAAATTGGTAATACATAAACTTTCTTTTTTCAATGCATATAACTTGCATTTGATTTTACTGTTTGATTGCGAAATGGTTTGATCATGTCTGATAACAAGAGAACAGGTAGTCAAAGTTGGTGAACACAAATCACACTATAAAACTTTTATTTCTATTGTGTTTCGGGATTTATACTAGGTCCATTTTATTTTTTAATTTGTATTAATGATCTACTCATTGACTTGCGCAATAACAGCACTGATATGTATGTTAGGACAGAACACTCTATGCCAGTGATTACTCAGCCTGTCAGGGCAATACAGAACAAGGTACAGTCTGATGTTGATAATGTCAGTAAATGGTGCGACTTTAAATTCAAACAATTCAAATAACGTGCCTCTTGGCTCTGTTCACCAGACTAGACATAATAAAAGTCTTAACATTGTCATTGGTAACTGTCAAATTGAATGTGTTGAGCATCAGAAACACTAGAAGTGAAAATGGACATAAGCCATACTTTGAATGTTCAAACTGCAAACGTTTACAGAAGTTCAATTTTCAATTGGCCCTTTTACGTACGTCGAATATCACCATGTTTAATTCAAGATACGCGAATCCTTTACTTTAATGAATAAGTTATACCAATTGTTTATTATGGCAGCGTGATGTAATCTAAAAGGAGCATGAAACACCTAAACAAAAGTTTGAATATTCAAAAGTGTGCTGCAAAAATGATACTCGATAAGAATTATGTTTAACCATCTGCCCTGTTGTTTAAAGAACTGAAATCGCAGCCCTTTTCTATAAGAAACAAATATCATATTGGTATACTGGTTTACAGACACTTCATGATTTAACACATTTGTACATGACAGATATTTTAACATCATGCACTAATAATACAAACTATAAGATGATTTCTTCATGTAAAACCTTTTGTTGAATCATGATTTTCCAAATGTACTTTTCAATACTCTTCAGCACACGTGTGGAACAGTATACATTTATAACATTAAGTTTGGTTCTTAACATGGGAAAAGTACATCCTCAAGAAGCACGATACGCTTTCAAGTACCACACAACAAATCAACATACAGATGAGACACAACATGCAAAGTGGCAGACTTTCTGCTATATTTAGACACAAATATGTATTAGGCAAACAAGAATGAATTAGGGAATATACCTCGTATTACAAAATAATTCAATGTGGCACAGGTACGTTAGAATGATCTGGTCACAAGGTACTCGTTCAGAATGATCTGGTCACAAGTCTCCTTCAGAATGATCTAGTCACCAGGTACTCCTTCAGAATGATCTGGTCACAAGATACTCCTTCAGAATGATCTGGTCACAAGGTACTCCTTCAGAATGATCTGGTCACACAGTACTCCTTCAGAATGATCTTGTCACAAGGTACTCCTTCAGAATGATCTGGTCACAAGGTACTCCTTCAGAATGATTTGAAACTTAACATACAGGCACATTTCCTAACTTCACATGAATGACTACTTTAACAACTCCTTTTTCGTGCCGGCCAATATCTTTAGGAACTATGCAGGTGTTATTATGGAATTTAAAATTGAATGCCATCATGTTGTTAAACACATCAAACAATTGCTGACTCTAAAAGGGTAATCAGTCACAAACACATAATGTACTTTCTCTTTTGAAGGTATAGCTAGTGTTAATAGTTAATTTAGATTGCGTGCACGAAAGACAAATCATTGTCTCTTTATCTAGATTTAGAGTTTCTGCTCGCCAACTTTTTTGTAGTAACTGGAAGGCAATATACGACGGGAACAACGTCTTTGTTAATCGCGTAGCATGAATCAAATCGAAATGGAAAATCAATTTTCTACTAGTCTGTCCTCCCAAGTTTAGAGAACTCAGAAAAACAATTTGCGAACAATTTTTGCAATTGGGCAACTGTATACAAGTTCCAGCTTTTGTTGAATTCTAACTACAAAAACAGTCATTGATGTCGATTCCATCTGAAGTGAGTCTCGACAGCGATTGATCTAAGTTGTAAGAACTTGTTTCGCAATCGAGAGTAAATAAATTAGTATAAATAACAAAAATCTGTATTAAGTAATATATCAAATACATTTATTTTGCAAATAAAGAAAGAAATATTAAAACTTAAATATTTTAATTTCTTCTTTGTAAAAAACAAATATTTCTCATGGAAGATACAATTTCAGTAGTTTTGTTGACCCTAACAGAAAAAATGTTTCTATTTCAGTGTATGCTATAAACATTGTAATATTGTTTTACGCAGTAAAAAATTGATGGTGGTGGTGGTGGTACGAAACGACTGGTCGGGAGAAATTTTAATTGTGTTTGGAAATTTTATTTCTGTGAAAACAAAGTGAAACACTTTTTTTTTAAAACGTTTTCCGTGAAACTGTACGTTGTAAGCATAATTCCCTTTATCTATTTATATTTCAACATAAGGAACCAAGTTTATTTAGTTTCTTTTCAGTCTCATCAATGTACAGTTCGTAGACAATATCACAGCGTATATAAAATTGTATACAAAATATTACATTTCAAATTCTGAACATTATCCATATTCTATTTTACAAGTGTATAGATAAATGAACAAACTGTCATATTTGAAATTCTACAATTTCTTTTCGCTGAAATTTCTTTTGTGTTTACATTGTGTGCCAGTATCTACTTCTATTTGGTCAAACTTACTGTGTTTGGGAAAAGAAAATTTTTTATCGATGCTACGTTATGAAATAATCTAACAATTTAATTGTGTTTTGTTTGTGAGTTTAAATGGCCATTACTGAATCAGTAATTCACCTTTTTACTGTATCTTTACCTTTATTTCATGTAGAATGGTGCCTTTTACCAGTACCATTAGTGAGATGAAGTATCATTTAAAACCAATATTAAATTTTAATAGACGTTTCTCTGATGTCGTATGTGGTTACAATGAAAGAAACCTATGTTATTATAAATTTTTGCCAAAAGGCAAAAATATTACAGGAAAAAAGTCAAACGCGGCGTGGACATCGCGGCCAACAGCCTCAGAAAAATCGTGATCAATAAGCATGGGCATATCAAAGAACAATAGTTTCCTTATTGAACGTAGGTGGCTGAAATCGTTTGATATTCACATCTATATACGCGGACAAATTATTCTATTTCACCCGCCGCATTTTATATGTTACCCGGATTGTAGAGGACTTATTTTGAGATGTTTTGGTCCATCAATAGTTTGATTAAATAAATGCAACTCCTTTGAAAGCATCAGTTATGTAAGGATACTGTAACGTTCACAGTGCTACCGCTAACATGGGTTATTGCAATTAGTCTAATTATGTTTTAGTTTTCAAAATCATACATTTTGAGAGACATGATAGCATGCAATCAACCAGGCAAACACAACGGTGCTTTAAGTGTCAAAAACAGATATCTCGTCACAGATAATTGTTTGTTATGATCCCTAGGGTAAATTCTCATAAAAACAGCGATATTATTTCAATCTAATGCTGGCGTGTCATGCAAATTAAAAACCCTGACAGTTTCCTGGCTTAAAGAAACTAATTTAACATGGCAACTTCTCAAGAAAAAAACACCACTAAGTTGATTCCGTCATGAAAAGTAGAAGACTCACACAGCAAGCAATATATGTGCACTCGCTTTTCAGGCAAATTAGAATTAAAGATTAAAACGGCCGTTCTAGTCAATAAACCAAAAAAAATAAACCATCACGCAATACTAGTTACAGTTTTGCGTATCGGCTAGAAGTAAAACAAGTATTGTACTTCAAGTTGGAATATTACATACTACTTTGCAAGGACTAAAACCTGCAGCCGGAGACAACAGATCATCGAAAAATTCAGTTATAAAACATATATGTTTATAGGAAACGAATATAATTCTATTTTATAATACGAAGGAATAAAAAGGAATAAAAAGAAACGTTCCATATCGGAGTGCAAGAACCGTTAACCTTAGCGAGCCTCACATAATTCCGTTCTAAAGACTTCATTATTCCCATTGTCTCTTACTAACAAACGTTAATATAGCCCAGATACACAGTCTTAAAACAGCTTACATTTGACCAAAATGCCATTATTCATGCAGATCTAAAAGAAAAAGTTAGTCAGTATAACGTTAGGATTTAGTCACATATTCTATGATATAAAGTCTTACGCGCCAATTTCAAACCTTGGTGATAGCTATATACAAATCATTTATAATGTCACGAAAAGGAAAAAATTTATCCGAGGTTTCAAGCCATAATACCAGACAATTTTCTCTTATGGGATTTCGTAAATACAAAATTTATTTTTGTCTTTATGCTTCAAAACATATACAATATACTCGTAATACAATGTACATGTACCTTTTCGAGCTGAATACTAATAAAGGCAAGCATGCGAAAAGTTACTGCAATCAACTGTCTCTCTATTTCATACTTGACGAGTGCATGAAAGAAAGTTATTAAATTTATACATTTACGTGCTGTATGATGTATTCGTAGTCGTATCGAGATTAAATCACAGTATTTCCATACACGTCTGATCAATTGTTTTTTGGGTATGCACCTAAGGGAATCACGCATAAGTGGTGAGTTTTTTTTATCCACATAGTAAATCATCATAGCTTCTTCCCTATGTATATATTTCTACAATTAGGCAATCAAGTTAAATAACTCACAATGCACGATACTAGTATTCGCTATTTTGCGGCAATTGCCTGAAATTATGGCCAAACTGAATTATGCCATGAATGAAGCTTAAAACACAGTAGATGCTTCGGAAACATTAACAAGTATTTCTTTTGTTGACATGCATAAATGGAAAAAAAACGACTTTAAAATAGTCAAAAATGATTTTAACAGATTGCCTTTATATTGAATCTGAATGAAATGGTATATATATTTATGACAATGTAAATTAGTGCATTAATGTATCATACCAGTAGCTTTTATCAGCATGAAATATACGAGTAACACCCATGGTTTAGTGATAAGTGTTGCAGAATTGAAATCAATAAACATTCCACTGACTGAAGATAACTGGTTCGAGCCTCGCTGCCGACGATGACCTTAGACTCCGCTTGGTGACAAAATGTCATTACTGGTTGCTAAATGTTTAGCAATAGAAATCTTTATCACATTCCATACTTGTTTGTTTATCCAGTTTATCTACAAGTTCTTTTAGCAATTTTTACGATACATTACAGCCATATGACAGTAAATGCATAATTTTAAAAATCTTTCAATCCGGTTGCAAGATTTTTTGTTTCAGAATCAGATTCCGACAGTTAACGAGGCTCAAGTTCAATTGTACATTATTCACTATTCTTAATTGAAATATCTGAATCACTTTTACACAGGTATGAATCGGTATTTCACACATGGTTTAGTACTTTTTTATAAATAAATTACCCAGTTAATTTTGACACTTTTACAGTTTGTGTCTTATTTCTGTGTAAAGGGTTAATCAGTTTGAATATATTTAAGCATTTAAGTTTGAGTTTCACTCATCCGAATATTTTGTGTTTCAGAAAGATAAATATAAGCAAAAAGCATTTTTAGGTCAGATGATCCTATTGCAGTCCGGATCAGGGATTGGCTAAAAAAAGTACAGGGAAAACCGTAAGATTAAATGAGGCATTACCTGATTGGTAGAAAAGGTTGTGTTTACAAATGAAAAATACTCATTTGAAAAATAAAAAGCAATGTCTTCTGCACGCGAATGAATATTTTAGGACTGGTTATCATAATAATAACACTGAAATCGCCATATGAATAGAAGATGTACACATGCGGTTTAGACCCCTAAATCTCACCTGACTGAGTGGGGTGGTTGTCTCCCTTGCCAAATTGTAAAAAACTGGGTTGGCCATGCCCATATAAAAACAGCATTTTCTGGTGTCTGACAGACTATTCTGTTCGAAATAAGCAATTTCATTGGTCAACACTCTTTAGGTGGGTATGATACAGGGTCACCTTTTGACTAGATTTATAATGTAAGTCAATGGGGAAAACAATAGGAGTATCTGACCATGATCAGAATGTAATTATTATAATGGAGTAAATGTGTTATATGCTGACACCGGTACCTAAAATGTATGTAGGTGTTTGTTGGTTTTGGGGGTAAATCGTGAATTAATCGTTAAGCTGATTTTTCCGATTATTTCCGCTCACGAATATAGCAAAAATTACATACCAACACGCAAGAACAAACTGGCAGAAATCAAAACGATAAGTGTGAATTTGGCGTGTTGGCGGGGCGCACGCTTGAACGACAAATTATTTATTTGGCGTGTTAGCGCCCCCGCCAAAACGACAAATATGTCATTTGTCGTATTGGCGCGTTTTATTTGTCGTGTTGGCGCCTTCAAAGACACCAACACGCCAGTCCGAAATGGCAGAAATCTGCCACCATAAAAACCAGCTAGATTTTGCCTCGCATTCGAGGCGATAAATTCTATTTCATCTAACAGTTTAATGACGGTTCAATCAAACAAGTTTGAAATATTCAAAAACTCATTGCAAAACATTATCCGTATAGTAAGTGTCTTAAATCTTTTAAGGTAGGTCCACACCTTACGGCTGAATTTTTCAACCCCCCCCAAAAAAATCTTTTGATAGGCAGTCAACGATGTATGTACTTAATGTGTGGCATTTTAGGGCGTCAGGACGTTGACGTCTGACGTCGTCAGCGTCTACCCTTTTTCTTTAGCCCCTTTCATACAAACGTTCGTTTCTCTGGTATTTATGAACGTATTTTGAAGATTAAAGTTTTATTTCTCCAGAAACATTTAAGCCTAACATAACCTTAAATTTTAATTGCCACATTCAAAATAAAAAAGTATGGTTTAAAATGGTAGTTGCCATAACAATAGTTGTATAGAATTATAAAACAAAACTGATGTTTCTATGCAGAAACATTCTGGGGAGTAACAGGCTTTAATATTAGGAAGATAGAATCCTCAAGAACTGAGAAAATAAATTAACGAATATGCACAGCATCGACAATATAAAGTATGTCATATAGAAAGAGAAATTAGTATGCGATAAAACACTGGTGATACTTTCCAGTATCAAATATACACCCACATCCAAACACGTTACTGACAACACCATAGTAACATGTTAAGTGTAGTACAAGGACAGTCAATAACATTAATTTACAAGACCTCCAAACGCTGATAATTATATTAACAAGAACATGTTATTAACAAAGTTTACCTTCTTGTTTCCAACTGACCATGCATCTATATTATAAAATTAGATTCACTGGTTGTATTCGACGATACTTAGAATGGACTGTGATTCCCTAATTGGGATCCCAAAGAAACGAACTTGCGAATTATATATATCTCAACTGCATTGTTTATATTAGCAAAGTTGTAAACATATTAACTAAACCATGAAAAGACACACAACAAGCTTATGTCTAAGCTAAAAGAAAATACAACATGAAAACAAAACTATCTAATGTAAAAACTATGGATTTAAATATATAACATAGGATGCACAGAGAGATGCTTATGGGACTTGAAGCCCGTCGTACATCTTCGCGAAAGTCATTCATTCACTTTCTCCATGACACCTATATTAATCTTAAATTATTACAGAAAAGTGGTATGAAATTAATCCATTGTAGCATGAAGTTCGCTTGTGTCTTATTATGAAGCAGAAATTTGACTTTTTACCAAGTATAAAAAATATTTACGAAATAATCCAAATCTAATTTATTATGTTTAAAAAAGATAACTCTTTTCAACAGTTAATTGTGAAAACTACGTTTTTAATAGTTTTGCAAAATCTTAAATTCAACGGAAATTCCACTTTACATCTTTATAAATATGATAGTGTATATATCAATTCGAATTTTCGAATTGCATTTTTCATCGACGACGAATGCATTAAGCCAAGTCTCGATTTATAGAATCGCAGCAATCTTTCATATTACTTTATAAGACGCATCGTCTCGTTTTGATACTGCAAAATGCCATATTATCTTCAAGTGGTGGTATAGAAAACAGTAACAACAGGAACAAAATTTTATTTATTATGCTTCAAAAATGTTTAGGAATCAAAGTTTCGTAATATATCACAACGCAAACCTTTGACATACGTTGTAAAGTCATGGTTAATTGACATACGTTGTAGAGTCATGGTTTATTTTCATACTAACTAAAAGTTTCTGTGGATCATAAAATTCGAATTTATGACAGAACTTTTAACTTTTCCTCGATGACAAAATCAGTTTCGCCTTGAATACTTAAATGTAATTATATTTTCCATTTCATACAAAATAATCTTAGATACATTGTACTTACACTCTTCCAAAGTGCCGTACGCACATATCAAGGAAGGATATCGTGGGCATTTCTTCAGCAATTAATCCAATCAGGTGACCACATATATATTCTAAACGCACGAAGTTATGGACTAAACTATACACATAACATTCTCATAATTTCCTTCACAGGTAGGGAAACTAAGCAAGCTTTTGTATTTCTATATTAGATGCGTTTTCCTCATTAAGATATTGGACATCATCTTCCAGCGATGACTGCTACAGAAATTAGTAGCTAATGTAGCTAGTTTGTATGCTATGGAGAACATAGGAATATAATATTTCTTTTTGTTACGATACACTAATCAGAGTTTTAGTATTTAAAAGCATACAAATGTTATTTTCATTTTATGTTTTTAGAAGCGTGCCTCCGATATTTTCAACACAGTAAAATTAAAAAAAGACATAGTCATGACATTTGTATACATTCTGGTACAATGCTTAATCCATTCTGGCACTATTTAATAATATTCCGCTTTGTGTTCGCATTTAAAGCAAGAATTCAGTTTGTTCTAGGAAATTTACGAAACAAATAATCTAATGGAATCGATTCTGTACTCTGGTTATAGACAGAAACAGTTTTTTTGCGTCAACGATATTGAAACACTTCTGAATTAATGCGTTCAATGTTGACACATTAAAGCAGCCGTTTATGAAATAAAACTAAAACGTTCAACTTCTGTTTAAGAGTCCCTTTCTAAAAGTTATATTAGGTTGTGACTGTCTGCAGTAATGCAGTAATTTCTGTCGTTTTAAGACTAATGTCTTCACATGACTTTCCAATTAAACTAACATTTTAGATTTAAGGACAATAAGAGCTGTCTTAATAAGTGACCAATGTCCCAAGAGCGGTGTCTCATAGGCTGTGACTTTGACACCGGCACTTTATCAACAGTTTATAACCATGTGGTGAACATTCGTTACAACTAATCTTTAAACCTTCAATGTTGAACAGAGCTACAATCCGAATTTGGACATTTGCAGATGTATTTTCTAAAATTCTTCCATGTATGACAGAGTAACCATGTATATAGGATTTCGTTACCTTTAACCTCTGTGACCTTGACCTTTGAGGAAGGGTCGTGTGTCTTGTCTGCAACGCATTGTCTGAATGTGCTGATCAAGTTATTTTAAAATCCGGACACGAGTGTGTGCATATATACAGGATTACATTACATCTAAAGTCTATATGTGACCTTTGCCTTTGAGGTAGGGACGTTGGTCTTGCACAAAACACGTCGTCTTTATGTGTTGAACAAATGTTCCATATGATTTGGAAATCCCTTTACGCATTACAAAGTTAAAGCCCGGACACGAAAACATGGAAGGACGGACGTATGGATGAATGGTGCGATTTTAATGTGACCACCTTTTCGGACAAAAATATATCAAATGTTGAAAATGTCCTCTAACGCGTTTAATCCTAGAAAAAAAACAGAAATAATACTGCAAAATCAATTTACCTTATATATGGTTAATTGCAAATGAAATTATTTTTCCGGATTCTACAGGGCAGAACTAGAAATTTGTGTGTTGATAAGTTACATGCGATTTCTTCACAAGACGTGATGATTTCTTACATTTTCTAAAAACCATAGCTGTAATAGCTGTAGGGCACTCTTTTGACAAATCAGTTTGAATACGATACTATGACTTTCACAGCTTTGTGTAAACATTGCTAAAGAGACAAAAATAATCCGTAGGATGAATTCCCACCAAAAAAGCAACGCACATACGACTGCCTCTCAATTTAATGCTTATGCAATTACTTTGAGTAGCACCTTGATAAACTGAACTCATTCTTTCATTGACAGTGTTGAACATATGTCTGATTTGTTTTCGTACCGTGAGATATTTAAAGTAATCCCATACAATTTGAATCATTCTTTAACCGCAGTGACTAAATATAGTATATTTAAAAAAAAAAATGTAAAAATAGGTGAAATTCTATGAGGCATTACTAATCGGTTTCTCTCGGTGTTTTCCGTGGTCTCCAAATACGCTAGAAATTCATAAGAGAAGCATTAGTTACGGAACATAACACGACTTAATCAACTTTGCACTCTTAGTGGAAAGTGAGTTTTCTATTATTAGCAACAATATCGAAAATCGATATCCTTTGTCGGTATACAAGAGTATCTTTTCACTTTACATTCATTATATCATTCACTAAATTAAGTTAAGACAGCCAACAAACAAAGAATAAAAGCTACAATTTTAGCATAGTTCGAGAAATAAGTTCTAGAAACTTATTTGAATAGAAGACACAAATTCTCAAAACTACATCACATATTACAATGTATCATACATCAATAACATATAATTTTATAGTTATGAATTTCAATTTTAAATCAGGCCGATGAAGTCTAAATACTCAGATAGATCTATAGATCACAAAGGGGGCTTCAGTTAAGTTAAGTGTTCAAAATGTAAAGCTAGTTTTTCATTCATTGATAAAACTGAATTATAAAGATAAAAAAGAATACAAAGAGGAAAATGTCTATAAGTGTTCCTACATATGAAAAAAAAATTCAAATCAATAATTCAAAATAATTCACACCACTTTCAGATGACATATGTTCCATGGTCTTTCTAATTTAGGACAAACCATTCGTTCCAGCGCTCTTCGTCGTCTAATAAACTATAATTTGGATCATCAGGACGACAAAGAGTTGTTTATAAGACGATTACAACGTGAAAAGGATGTTATATTGTATTTGATTCTAACATGATAAAAGATTACAAAAAAGTGAATAAATGCAAAGCATTATTTTCTACGCGGATATTTATTTAATGTCCTGTGGCACATCATGAGGTCATATTGACGGCATAATGTTACCCGCGTTGTTTATGGCTTAAAGAAACAATATTGTTCTACTCTTTGTTTATAGAGACACAATCGTGAGTGATGTTAGAATACATTATAAAGTTATTTAAGATATCACATTTTTCTGAAAAATATTATCTCCTTGTAATATAATTCAGAGCAATGTCGCTCAGTTCATTTCTAACTTGTCTTGGAATACAGAATGTTCAGGTACATAGATGCAGCCAATGATATAAGTAGGGCAAGTGAAAGACTTTGAAAAGCTCAAAGAAAAGTTTCGGTCAAAGATTATAAATATAATAATACGATATACCAGTGCAGAAGGCAAACATTTACCGATTAAAGGACAAGAATAACGTTTGGAAGAAGAAGACTATTAACGTGCAGAAGTGTGTTTAATGAAAATCTACAAATATGTATTGTAACGGTTGGTTAACTATAAAAAGTACCTACACTTTTCGTCTGAAACTCCTTAAGCACAAATAAACTAAGGGTCCTGCTGGCATATTTCATATATTTTGTCTCAAGTTTCTAATACAATTTTTGAACTGCTTGTAATTCCATTACAAGTAAAAATCTGTATTTGTATAACACTCTATCTGCTATAGGTTTTAATCACCAAAGAATAAAACTGAGGAATGGCAGTTGGTATCAATTGAAGGATATAAAGTGCACCCAACAGGCTTTTTCCACTTCGTTTACTTTTCCCGTTAATTGCTGTGCACATATGTTCAACACATAATAAGCTATAGGCCGACATGTTTAGAACATTGGTACTACTAAATGGAGTACTGTATGATAATGAAATCATGACGCTGATGGCATTATAGAGAGTTGCTGAAAATCCCAGGGTATGTACAGGGTACTCTAAATCTGCAAACCCATCCGTACCTAATAACAGGAAATCTTAATTTAAAAAAACATCAAACAGACGTCGTTTTAAATTTCAGTCAGTTGATATGTACTAGTATAGTGTACAATTATAACTCGACTTAGATAAGCACAAACTTTTCAACTTTTGTAAATTTTGGAGAACTTGTTTGAAATTGTAGTTGTCATGGTTATACCAGTGACTCTCTAGAATATTAAAATACAATAGGACCAAATTGGTTCTAAATCTCTCATCTGAGCAAGTGGTATTATATGTTGTTAGCAGCTGGAATAAATGTAACAAGTGTAGTTCTCTATAGTATTCCATAGTACTCTAAAGTACTAATACTCTACAGTTATGGAACGTACTATTGTACATTATAGTAATTTGTGATACTATATTATTCTAAAGTACTATATCGGACTTAAGTATTCTGTAATACTGTGCAGTACTTTGTTACTCTATAGTAATATGAAGTACCATTTTTAGTAAAAGTAGTCCCAGCATGCACTGGACAATAACTATTTCCTATTTAATAAAAGAGGACAATGCAAGCCTTCGGTTAAGATGAGCTACTAAAGGATTGATCCGTGCAAAGAGAAATACAAATGCAAAAGAAGTGACAACGCTTAATTTACAAGGTCATCAAATGCTGCAAATTATGTTGGCAGGAACGCTGACTTTATAACAAACTGTCTTCCATTTCCCGTCTGGTACTTACCAACCTTCTAAGTTAAAATGAGAATTATCTGCTGTATTCGACAAGACTTACTGAGCAATTTGATACATTAAAGAAACGATCATACAACTTGCGTATTTTCAAATGCCATACCCTACTGCCATAGTTATAATTTGCAAATGTTAAAACATATGCCGAATGGAACTTTCAACAGGCACACCAGAAGTCTTAAAATCAAAGAAGATTTTACAGTTCAGATCATAAACCATGGAGTTTAATATAAAACATAGAGTTCACAGAAGTATGCTTATGGGAATGGAATCTCGTCACTCTTCTACGTGCAAAATGATTCATATTTGACGTTTAGCTCTTCACATGTCACCATGCCATCATTAGATTAATCTTGAATTAATGCATAGCATTAGCAGGAAATCAATATAATGTATAAAATAGTTCACGCGTTACTTTGTTGCATTATGTCGCAGATATATGACCTTTTACCAAACAGCAGCGAACATACACTTAAGCAATCTTTTGGGGTATGCTGTATATTAAATCTTCTGAGGATATGTAAAGAAACTCATGAAACAGCTCAACTTATTTTTGAACCACCAAAATACGCATGGCTTAGTTTGACTATAGAAAGACCATTTCTGTAATAGTCAGACATATAACATGCAAAGCTGAAGGAGAACTTAAAGGTAACTGCCGTTGAATCACCTGGAATTTAAATTCAAGTTTACTAATGTACAAATCGCTCTACCATTAAAACATAACTTTACAAAGTGGTGGGTGAAATATCCTTTGAGACAAAGGTATGTCTTATATTGTGAATAAAGTGTATAATGATACGAATATGGTTGTATTCTAAATCTGTTTAATGAAACTCGAGAGATGCTATCAGATGTAAGTATGTTAATATCACTATAGAATTTGTTTTCCATTCGTATGTTGTAATGGTATTGTAATGATATTATTGTTTATGACGCATATGTCATACTAGACTGGAATCAATCGTTAGAGTCATTACTAATGCCGTTTCTGGATATTCTATAACATCTTCACAATTCCTCCTTCCATTGACTCTAACGTGTTGAGATGAGCTTTGATTGAGAAAAAGTTTTGATAGAGATTATTTTCTAAAAAGAGAGAAAAAAAAGACTTGAAGAGAAAAAAGACCTCTCAATCTAAACAGACTTTTATAAGTCTAATGCGATACACGTACATAACATTGGAAACGTGTTAATTAAAGCCAACAGTTTGGATCCAAAGGCATCACTTTAGTTTACTACTGGAAGTCGGTTATCCGTATCTGAATTATGGTGTTCTCAAGGGAGATCAGTACTATATTGGGTTTGAATATACCAAAGATCTTTGTACGACTAACAAGCTGTTGCAACTAAACCATGCCCGTTCAATAACTATATAATATTTTCACTTTACAATGTAGGTCATCAGATTTTCTGAATAAATATATTTGTATTGTGGCTACTGCATATAGCTATAGGAAAATAGTGTACTGCATTTCTGATAATTTGCACTGTTGGAGTTGGAGTTTTAATGTGACAGATCTACATCAGAGAACATGAACTTTCTACAATGGAGAACATGATCTTCCTACAATGAACTACTGCCACAACGGCACAACAGCGTTTCTTGGTTGACCCTTTACTGTGAAACTCTAGACTTTCCTGTCTGTTAATAGGATGTCAGTTCAAGCAAAGATTCCATGATGCTTTTATCTTTTATTCAATTAGCTTTACATGATTAATAACTTGATTTTAATTGGAAATATAATATTCAAAATAATGCAAAATCCCGGGTCGAATGTCCTAATTAGATGTAACAGAACCATATTTTAGCTGTCCTTTGAAAAGATTGACTACATTTGCATTAATTTATGCAGTAAGCATTCCGCTCATATGAGCTGAAAAATTGCATCTCGATATTACGGAACGTTTATGCATTTTGATAGTGAATAAACAACGTTTTCATGAACAATTCGTAACATCTGAGCAATATTTAATTCCCTGTTAGAATAAAAAGGAACAAGTAAAACATGAGCAGTCAGACAACCTAAACACATTTGATTAACTATACTATAAACGGAAAGAGTGCTGCAGGACTGTTGACTCAGTACTGCAGACATCCCTGCTGGAAAGACATCCACTTTAAGATTTACTGAAATAAACGGCCTTTACTGGCAGTACACCAAACATTATGATGCAACTATATGATGCAACACAGGCAGACGACAATATCCACAAAAATGTATTTTTGTCCACTCTGCTTTTATCTTACAGACGTAAAGCTCGGTGTATAACAGGGGAAATATGTGATTTTTCTGTCTATGTTAATTCTATGATGCCCACGGGAAATACGCCGTTTTCATTGACAGATTATCAATCATTGTAATTAAAGAGATTAATTACTAAATTTCTCAAGGGTAACTTTGTCATACAGGAAGAAAAAAGAAAATTAGATTTTCATTAAAAGAAAAGAAAAGACTGAAATACAACCACTCAGAAAGAGAATGGAAAATATATTTTAAAAATTCAAAGACCGCGCAATAACAGAAACTTCGTTCTAACCTGGGATTAACATATAGACTAGAAACTAGAAATTTAAGAGTCCTTAACATCTATGGGCAAAGATTTCGAAGTGAAATATATGATTTGTGTAATGTTCGTGTAGTACCAGGCAGCTAGACAGTTTATGAGAGGTTTAAAGACATTGATAAATTCAAGAATAACACTTTAAGGACTACTTTAAACTCACCAAATCTTAAAATGTTAGATATTTCAATATAAGTTATGTCTGAACTGCTGTTAATATAAGAAATGAAAGCACAAGAAAAATATTAAGCTTATTTGCACATATGTCATTTGCACTGACTGCGAGTTATACGTTATAACCTTTGCACTCAATGCATTACATATGTGTTCTGACACAAAATCGTTGCTGTGTTCCACTTTGAATTGTATCAATCAGAGGAACCTAATGGAAATAGGCGACTATGTACAGTCTGGCGTCACAATTTACTAAATATTTCATATAAAACCATCATTTTGTGAAACTAAAATCCTATGAAAACATTTCAAATGCTATCTTTTAACAATAATTTGAGAAATTATCAAGAATGAGTTGTCTATTCTCACAATAGTAGTGTGTTTTGATTTTAAAGGCACCACTTTCTAAACATGGATTTGTAAATCTGAATGTCAGCACCCCTATATGTCCATAGTAAATTTTGGCGTTAGAAAATTCAAGTTATCTTTGAATGATATTTCATAGATCTACAGCAGGAAAAGTGTTAAATGAAATACCTGTAGAAACTTTTATCTATTCTGTTTCACTGGTGTACATTTCATGAAAAGACCATGGAAATTATCTTCTGCAGACATTTGAGAAATTGTATGTCTTTATATGATATGGTAAATTTTAACTTCGTGCAATCACTTTTGACTCAAGAATAATATAATATTGATAAAGTCAACAATTCAATTGAATGCAACAGTTCAATTGTAAGAGTTTAGAAAAGATAGAAAATAAACATTTCTCATCTGAGATATATATATGTTAATTATAATCAGGAAGCATTTAAACCCAGCCTTGGTGTGTCGGGTTAATTCGAAGTCATTTTTATAAGGAACTTTTACTTATCAACGAAAGAAATGACAACTCGATAAGATCAGGGGAAGTGAGCAGCACTCTTCATAAATATCGAGAAAATCTTTGAAATAAATACATTAACATTTAGAAGTAGTACAAAAATAACACAATGACTGCTCCATGAAGCAACATTTGACACTTAGATTCTAATTGATAAGTAATCTCACAAACATTCAATGTAATTGCAATCCATTGCTTTTTCGTTCTAATGTCCACACCAAAATGTAATAGATATACTTTAGTATGTTTCTTGAACATTACATTCCTTCTGAATTTTGTCCATCATTGCACAATAAAGAAAATACAATCGTATTTTTCTTTTACTATGCTTACGTTACAAGCAAATTATTTCTCTTTATGATTTATCATCTTAAATGTAAACTTCCACGTATAATTTAGAGTTATGTTCCAGAAAAGCAAAATACGATAAAATAAAAGATATTTTAAATTGATGCAATGTAAATTTACAATGTTTTAAACTGCACTTTCGCAAAACGTATTCTGTCAATGTATGAAATATCAAGTAAATGTTCTGTTTAATCATAAGCTTTTTAATATGTAACAAAAAATCTCAAGAAGTATAAGGTAATATACCCTGCACTACTTTGTTGTTTGAAATGTAATCTAAATCCATTGAACAGATGGGCAAGCATAACAATTAGATAAGACTATTTACATTTCAAACGATTTGAAAAATGACCTTTGACCCTGTTGATTATACTTTTCTGTGACATAGACAGCCACCGCATCGTATCACAATTTAATGCACAATTTACATAATACAGGGAAAAAAACATCATCTATAATCTTACCAATGTCCAAAATGCTCCATACAGATTTTCATGAAAGAAATAGTCGGCATACTGCTGTTGCGATATGAATTTAAACTGTCCCCACCACTATTCCAATGCACTAAAGCATCTTAGTTTAAGTTTAGCTGTAGCTACATATAACTTATTTATCATCTTCACGACTTGAAAGCGGATGTCGTCTGAACTTTTTAGACTTTGTGTCCTACAAATTTCCTCCCATTATATATCATAAATACAGCTGCGTAATTGAAAAATTCCTTTACTCCTTTGACTATATTTTGTCCAATCACAGCGACAGCGTGACTGTTCTAATTCACACAAAATACACATTATGCAAAAGTAACTGCAATCGACTATCTGTCTATCTTTATTGTTTTCCTGTTACTCATACGACTATCTTGATCAACGGAAACCACTGTATGTTGACCGTATTGAGTGCAGAACCTGTTCACGGTTTTACGAGTGCGTTATATCGCTTATCGGGATTAAGTTTTTTTAGAAATGTGATGTATTCGAATTTGATTTAATTTTATTATCAATTTGTATTTGCAGTTCTGAATGATTTTAAATTGACCTTGTATATGGGATGACGTGTCGCGCACAAGACTCAGGTTTGTAGCTCGAAAATCAAGGTAACACTGATAGACCTTGTATCTACCTGATGGGTCGAAGGATTTTGAATTTATTTAATACAATTGCTCTCTAATCACAATGCTCGACATGTTGCCCGTAAGCATCAAGTTCGATAGTTTTATCACCCAGTAAAATGCAATTGCATGAACACTTACAACCATTGTGTTTTTCAACGAAATATTCAACAACCTTTTTCATAATATTACTAAGTAACAGGTGAATAATATTGTATCATTTATTGATTTCCTACTTAGGCTTTTTATTAATTCAATCATGTTGATATGGAAGCTGTTCGTCAAAATCAATCATTCTGCTCTTTGGAGGAAGATGAGTTTAAATCCCATAAGTATCTTTCTGTGTATCATGAGATGTATATTTCCTTTGATCGTAAAAGTGTGGTATTTTTGTTTTGATGCTATGATTCATATAGCTTCCTTAGTAACATAGTACCATCAGATGAAACCAAATAATAAGACGCTTTTGCTGTACAAAGTACATATAGGTTATTGGTCTTAAATGATGTCTTAGCTGTCTCTATGCTAAACGTGTGTTTAAGCACTGTGGAAGGCAATTTTAGTATTGTCATGAGTTGTATCCAGTTTGTGTAATGATGGTTTATTGAATTTGCCTAAATGTTGGGTATAACATCGCTTATTTTCGCCGAATACAGCAATTTTCTTAAGTGCACTACATAATACTTTCTTCTAAAGTCAGGATTCAACATGGCTCTCTTTCTCTATCCTACATACCCAGTGTTTTGCGTTGTGTTCGTGCACAGGTGTCTGACCAATTAAATAGTTTAGGTTGCGACTGATTATACCAATAAGGCGATTGTGACAGACGACTTTGCAATTTGTCGCTCATGAGGATTTTATGTGCAGTAGAGTTGAAAACATCTGCACTATACTGGAAGATGATCGTTAAAGAACTTCTCTTCTGAACTGTTTATACAGACATTGCTTACCGTTGGATAATTTGTATTGTGTCAAGCATTAAAGGAAAAAACTTCGGATGGTTAGATGCGTGGGCAAAAATGTTTCTTATAATTCAGAAATGAAATGGCTTGCTATCCCTTCAACTTGCGTTGATAAATAAATATTTTGCTTTGGTTTACATACGCACGGCGATAGAAAGTGAATGTGCAAAGACAATTTGGCTTATGTATGCCGGTATATTTATATGTATCATCTGCAAACAAAACTTATTTATGCGTATTTCCCCATTGAAATCACATGTAAGCATTAAGATACTGAATATGAAGCTTGTTGTATGTGATGTGCGATCAATCATCGTAATTAAGCCAATTAATTGCTAAATTTCCCATGGGTAGTTTAGTCATACAGAAATGGAAGAAAGAAAGAAAAGGCATAGACTGAAATATACGATGACGCAGAGATAGGGTGGAAGAATCAGGTGTGATTTAATTAAATATCAATCACAATACTTAATCCCAAATTATGACAATCACTCACACGGTATAGAAATGTAAGAATCCAAGACATTTACGGACAAAGATTTCAAAGCCAAATGCATTCTTGCAATTCGTATCATACTCCTTTAAAATAAAACATACATTTTTACATAAACGCGTCTTCTTGAAAAGCTGGAGATTTATTAGTGGCAAAACGACAGTGAAAGAATTGGGAGAAAAAACATTGTTAGTTACTGTTGTTTTAACTTTAATATTGTAATGTCATATAGTTGATGTACTTGAAACTTACATGTAACGTACTGTATCTTAATGATAAAGGTAAAGGTGACCGTGATATTTAAAAATGAACATTATCTGCTTAACTGCGAATGAACATAAAAGCATTGGAGCTGTCACCCAGTTGCTCTCTATATCGACTATGTCTACTGTTATTTTTGTCCAAAGAGCAAGGAGTATGTTTTCTAGACAGTTTGTTTATGTTAATATCATGTACATGTTCTACTTACCTACAATGACGTTACCATACCTACATCCTTGATTTGTAATGAATATAAATAAAGTAACGCTTCTGGTATTTAAGCCACTTTAAAGTAATTCTCAAACAAATGCAAGAACGTGTACACAATTCAGTCAAGTCTGTACGATAAGACATGTCAATGTAACAATGTCAACAATGTGAGAATCTTTCGAAGCATTGCAGCAGCTGTCAACTTATTAATGAAAGAAATAACATAATCGCTTAAAAACATCACACACACGCACGCACGCACAAACAGCTAGAAAAAGTAATTTTTCAAATATGAGGAAAAAGTAGCAGTTTCACATTTGAGGTTATATATTAACTTTTACCAAGCAATATTTTTGGGAAGTTCGAAGGTAACGAACAACATAGACACAATATTGCAGAGATATCATAAAGCACAGATTAAATACACATACAATAATTGATTGCATCCGAGGTAACTTGACAACGGGCCAATCTTATACTTAAACGAGGTGCACTTATTTTTGGATTTTTTCATGATAGAAGCACAATTGTATTACAAAAAATAAAGAGCAACGCGTGAACGACAAGTAGACAAATTATGCACAAGGAAAAACAAAGAAGATTTGAAAAAAAATTTGATTGCTTTAGTAATAGTAATTTACATTAGCACTTACATTTTCGTGAAGACTTGCAAGAATTTCTGCAGATAAATAAATCGCGTTGTCAATATGATTACTCCAGTTACGTTAAAACCGTGTTATTTATTCCAGATACGTGAAAACCGTTTGAAAATTACTCCAGATACACAAAAATCGTGTTAATTACCTCAAACTACATCAAAACCATGTTAATTATCCCAAATACGCAAAAATTGTTTTAATTTATCAAAATATGTGAAAACCAATCAATTTTTATCAAATTTATATACTCTATACTTCTGTCTCAAGTCAGCATGTATCCAATTCTCATAAATCACATCAACTGCTCCATAAAACATAAAAAAAGATGCTTCACAATATGACAAATCTACATTTTGTGCCTATATAATAAAGTAATGACATTTATTCACATGACTAACTGAAACGAAAAGCATTGCGCTGAAAAGAAACAGATATGACAAGTTTTGTAATTAACGGTTTTACATGGGGTATAGTCTTATGACCTCTCATTCTGAAATGTAACCTTTAGCTTGAGCATGCAAGGTATGGGCAACAACTGTACGAAGCCATTTCAAAATTAGTATGTACATGTTGAAGTTACAGTCCAGTTACAAAATACCAAAACAAAACTCTTAATAACAAGCCCTACGTGTAACCTTGACCTTAAGTCTTCATAAGCTGGAAATTGGTAGACCCTACACAAAAAACATGTTTTGCATATCTGTTATCCATTTGTTGCAGAAATCTCTACAAACCCTTTTACAAAAGAACAAATAGTTAGGCATATATATCTACAGAGTATCAGTGCAAACCGTTAGACCGATGAACTGACAGACCGACAGAAAATTCGCTTCAATCTCGTTTGTTAAACATTGTACTGTATTTTCAAAAACTGCATTGTTTTCAATTTCTAACTTCAAGTTAAATTATTAGCGGTTTTAAAAAACGCTTACTACAATGAAAAAGAACATCACGATATGCAATTTATGTATTTCAGTGTTTAATATACATGTACAAAATGCATTTTGTAGTATTGTATCGTCATTTAAACTGTTCTTTAATAATTCAGTATAAATTTCTACAAAGCATACGACATCAATTTAAAACAATTTCTGAGAGCTACACTTTTAGATTTCAAAACTATCTGCATAAAAAATCAATACATAGTCTTTATAAAAGCAATATCTCTTAAAACTTTGTCATTTCTATTTTCTGCATCAATTTTAAAACCGAGATACGTGTGCTACTTCTGTTTTTCTTTATGTGTCATGTAACAAAAATGTTAGCTTAATATCAGTTTAGTTTGCATTGTTTGTGTTTGTTAGTTTGTGTTTTTGCTTTACTCATTTACCGGTAGGTTCATACACACATACACGTACGAGAAAATCCTTCCTTGCCACAGTCAAACAATACTCCATGTATCAAACATGCACTATTACCTATATACATCTATAATATGTGAATGCTCATTAAAATATTTTGATCATCTACTTACGCCTGTCCAAAATGTTTCTCACAAATACCAAAGAAAGAAATGGTTGGCATGTTAATCTATCCTTGATGAGTATTCCAATGAGAATGAAGAACGTTTGCCTTTTTGCACGTAAAAGTACCGGTTGAAATCAGCGACATATTTTGTTTTATAAATATACCCACATTATTATTCAAAACATTAGCAATCTGTAATACCACAAGTCTGGGGAAATGCTAGAAAGACATTTCCAAACAATAGTTTAAAAAGTGTAAGCAGTGCATGTTCAATGTGTTACTTTGAATGTAACCTAACTAAAACTTGTGACTGACCAATGTACATGTTATATGATGAGTAAAGCCACTTCAATCAACCTGTACATCTTACTTGACGTGATATTTCACTAGATAAAATATCCTTGGGTGGTAGTTTTAACGTATATGTCGCCTAATTAATTTGTGTCAAACAAAATCTTTCACGCTATTTACATTTAATCATCTTGGAATTTGTTCGTACAGATATGAATCACATTTCTATTGAAAAAGAAATTATTTTGAAACGTTTTAAGTCAAATTCATTTTTTAAAAGTCCCTATCGTGAAATTCCAATTACTTGTTTGTCTGGTTACCAAGGAAACAACATCATTAAATTATACAAACTAATTAAAAAGCTGTCAATTTGGCCAAGTAAAATTGCTTTAATTTTTATTCAGCAGTATCCGTGACAGCTCATTAGTTTTAAGATTTAACTATTGTTCTCGACTGTTATGAGAGTTTCTATGTTTGTTAATTTCAGAGGATAATACTCTATCCTCATACCAAATATAGATATTTAATGCATTAAAATGTATATAAAATGTTGTAAATTAAATGAATATATGATTTCAGTACGTACATGTATAATCATAAATATCTTTTTAAAAAAGCAGTTTTATCTGAAATCAGTATTGACATCATATGCAATTTTCCCAGTCCTTTTCCTGAGCACAGTTTTAGTTAAATATAAATCTCCTGAGCACTTTTGGTAGAAGGCCATGTAGGAGGTTTAAATGTTTTTTGTATAAAGTCCATGTAAAACAAATGATCCCCTAGGCAAGGGCTAATTTTCAAATTCCTTCCTATTTAAGTCTTTGTAAAATTAATGACTTCAGGGTCATCGTTAGTACAAACTAGGTAAAGGCCACACACACGTTCTGGACCTTGAATTAGTGGTCAAAAAGAATGTCCTATTTCTTGCAACCACAGTTATGATGTAAAAGAATTGGTAGAGGACCGCTAAGGATTATCCGTACCAAGTTTCGTCAACTTCCATTAAATAATTTCATAGACGTTGTTTCGAAGAAAATATCGGAATGGGTGTACAATGGACGTATGACGGACGAATACCAAACGATGAACGGCCACAATAGCCCACATTGAGCATATATTCTTAGCCAAAGGTCGACACCAACATACTCTGAACTCTTAATTAGCACCTTCTTGCAATTCCAGCATTTAGATATTCCTGTTTGTTATAGTGTTTTATAATTATTATTAGATTGTTATTATGTTGGTGTTTGTATGTCCATTCGTTTAAACGTCCGTAGCGTTAATATATATAATGCCTTTGTTTATTATAGTAAGTCAATCAACAAGTATTCGGTCGTCAACTCTAATGAAAAGTGTTCATACTGGATTTAAGACTACATCTACGAACTAACAAACACATATCATTTTTAAATAAGGGTCATGACGTGCCTAAAACTATGTCACAATGAAAAATCTAACAAAAACCTAATGAAACAACAGAAATGTCTACTTTCTAGTAGTAAAACATGTATATATCGTACCACTCAGACAAAATTCCCCGATCATTAATGTCTCTGAAGACGGTTAGATTTCCACGCATATGATAAATATATTTACATAACTTTAGCATGCAATCACATCATCTGTTTAAATGTTGTTTTATATTATAAGAACTTGTGACAGCTTAAGGCACGCGCGCAATATACTTTCATGCCTAACTCTCAGCACGAACTAAACTGGCGATGTGAGCTAACATGGTCACTGCATCGTACAGATTGATTACTCTTCTTTCTGGATATACTATACATTTTTTTAACTATCAAGGGAAATACAAACAGAAACATAAAACGAATATATCGCTAGCTTGTCCGCGGTTTTTTGTATAAATCTCATTAAGTATATTACATGTTCTGACACTCTTAATATTGTACGCTTCAATTTCATATATTTCAGCTAATATTGCCTTGCAAGCATTTTTGCCATATATTTTCATAAGTGATACCATCAAGGTCTTTTAATTTTGATGGTTGAAAGACAGTGGTTGGCTGGATTTAGTGTAACTAGTATTATTTGCGATAAATCATTTGACTTACATATCAAAATTGCCTGCATGTTTCTTTTTAAAAATGGAGAAAATCCAAAGCCAGCAATTAAATCGACTTTAACAGTGTTTTAAACAGTATCTGCTGACAAACAGTATTACTATTTTCTTACAAAATTAAGTCTCTACTATCTATAAGAAACTTTTCAGTTTCTCTGATTTTGACTTGTAACACAAAAAACATCCTCGGGAACAAACTACATGCACTATAAGGATCCCACTGTTAAGAAATGAACTCACTTTTGAACTAAACATAAAACATATGCAGAATCAATAAGAAACTCAAGAAAAGGGCAGAAATTAATATCGAAAACTACTCGTGTACAATTAATTGAGGACAAAAGGTGTACTTACAAAAATACGTCATTGTCGTCTTCATTGTCAGAGTTCTGAAAAGGAAAAATAATTATCTTATGTTATAAAATAATGCCTGTTGTCACATCTATAGTAAACGGAGTAGTAGTTGTAGCATTAGAGTTAAAAGATATCTAAATGGCATATAAATACTTTATAAATAAAACGTTTTAGAAATATTAAGTTAATCTTATTGGATTTTAGAAAACATAAGACATAAAATAAAACAGTAGTCCTTATTGTGTTATAGCTTTATATAACTCTCGGATTCTGTTAAAACCACAAAATCTTCATACTGGAATACTTACTTCCTCAATATCACAGTGCATACAAAACATCATGTTCACTTGAATCATAGGACAAACTAACTGCTAGATTTGCTACTTAGTTATCTCATTTAGGGTAATTAGACGAAATGTCTGTTCTACTGAGTCCTCTGTCAGAAGTCGATAGGAAAATTGACGGTTAGTAGATGGTTAATATCTGACAAATTAAAGATTACTTAAAGATATAATTGTCCTTAATGAATGCATTTAGGGGATTCAGTTTTACCAATATTTACTTCAAAGCTATCGAATGATATTCTGATTATGATTACAGGCCATTTTCAAGAAATACCAGACTGGAGGAAATTGGAGATGAACAAACAAGTAGTTATACTCAATGAGAAAATGAGTACTTACTTTATAGAAAAGCATATCGGTTAGTTGATGTTTTTTTGTGTCGAGTCTTTCAGATTACGTTGCTCAGTATTAAAGTAAAAGAAAGAAATCCAGTTTTGTTGCAAATTAAACCTTCTTCTAGACATCTACTAGACTAAAAAGTAGTTGAGGCGATACCTCTCCGCCATTTGTTATTTGATTATCGTCAAAATATTGAAAGTTCTGGCAAATAAAAACACCGCAGGAAAAATCAAAATATACAAATGCTGGCATCATCAACTGTTTGAGCAATGTATCTTTAACCAAGTAATTTCTTTGCTTTATTTGCCACAGCAATTTTAAACGCCTTATTGTATACGGCGATAGTATTTATTTTAAATTACATACGATAAAGGTTTCATGGATATTAATTTGAATCTTTCTGTATGATTTAAGCAAAGCACAGACTTTAACTACCGCAAAAATAGATTGATTTACTTGCTGGTATACTTTTTTCTACAATTTGAATAACTGATTAAATTTTGAAAGGAAACGAAAACTTAATCTTAATACTCGTATTAGTCTACATTGAACAATATATGTCAAGGTTAAGAGCTACAAAAAGGTTTAAAAAGTTAAACGCTTGGAAGAGTGTTGTTTTTGTCTCGCTGACGTAAATCTGCGAATACATTACGATAACACAAAATATTGACAAACTTTTGGAAAGAAGCCATTCCACAAATGTTAAACTCTTGAAATTTCTGTGTACATCCGAAGATAACTTAAGAATTTCTTGACAGAGTTGCTGAAATATTTGAAAGATTAATATTTCCTGCAGTTTTTAGGTTACTGTTATAAATGTATTTTGATATAAGCCGGCGTGCGGTTTTACTCAAGCAAAGATGTCACATGTAAATGGCTTTAGTGTCATTCTCTTTCTATGCGGACTATATGGGACTCAGGGTTGCTAATAAAATTCGTGTCAAACTCCTGTGCACGTACTAAAACATAATCATCAAATATATTGGGTTTAATTAATAATAACAAGGCGCTGTTACGCTTCAAAAATTGACCATCATAGTTTTTAAAGAAGACATTTTGCACTACTTTATACTTTCAGAATAATGAACTTTACCCAAGTTACAACTAAAGTACACTTATTCGTACAAGAGTTTCACTTCTATCGAACATAGTGATCTTAGTGAAATTTAATAACTAACATGTTTTAAAGCCTTCATTCTGGTTTAAGCATCTCGCTTAAACATAAGGCAATGTGGCAATTTTAAAGGTTAATGTAACTTTAAGGTGGAAGTATCCGCACTTCTCTGCAAATGAGCTGCAAAACAAATAATATCTTGCAATATAGTTAACGTATGTTATTAACACAAATAGTAAACCATGCGTTCCATACAGAGGTATACTTCACAATCAGCTTACCTGGCGTGACGGAACAGAATTCCTCCTCAAAGACTTTAGGTAATTGTACTTCCGACGTACAGAATTTCCAAGTAGTGACATAATTACCATAACTGCAAAATAAATATTTATCATAACATTAGCAATAACAATGTCAATAAGAACAAGGCTTATTTTTAAAATAGCAGATTTTTTTCTTGCAGCAAACCATTTTTAACTTAAGATAACCACGACCTTAACTTCTGACTTTCAAAATCAACAGGTGTCATCTCCTGGTCATGTTTGACATAACTACAAAGTTTAAGGATCCTATGATTAAATGTTCTTCAATTATTGATCGGAAGTCATTATTTAATTGGGTCATTGTCTTTGACTTTTGACCTTTTGACTTCAAGACGAATAGGATCCAGGTACTAGGCATCATCACAAGCATATATAGAATCAACCGTTCTTTTGATATTCTTTGGAAACCATTTTAACTTTAAACCTTTTATATCGATGGGGATCATCAACAAGTCGTCATCATTTTGCATAGTAAGATTTAAGATCCTTTGTTCAACCATTCTACATTTTTGATAGGAAACTGCTTAGAAGTAAAGGTAACAGTAACCTTGCCATTTTAACGTAATGGGCTCCGAATAATAGGGATCATCCACTGGTCATGAAAAATAAATCTACCAAGTTTGATGATTCAATTACCAACCGTTCTTCAGTTACTGATGGAGACACACAAACAGGCAGCCAGACACCCATAGCAAACGCACTATTTCTCCTCTTTCTATTATTGGAAGAGACATATCAAGACGTATTTGTATGCACAATTTATCATCATGCATCGTACATTTGCATTCCCTCACGCTTGAAAATTAATAAATGATTGATATTTCATCTACAATATACAATTTAATTAGTGGAGATTTGAAATCATTACCCTTCCAGTATACAAAACTATACAACTGTTTCTGATTTACAGTCACTAGTTGATGATTAGAATACTAGCATGGGCCTAACACTTACAATGATCTCGGATGACTGCCCTCAATAAATATAGACACATGCATACGTATATTATTCAGCAACAACTACTAAGAATGATGGAGAAATGGTAATCGTATCCTTTACGTGCATAAAATCTAATATTAAAACAGTGAGCATTCCAACTTGAAGCACTGTACAAACTTTATAAAGTACATAGGCATGTCATTCGGTGGTCATTTTGACAAATGTTCTGTTGTAGTAAACGCTTTTGAAATCAAAGAGATTCTGTCCATTTCTAAAGAGATTTTTAAGCTTAATCGACAGCAGAGAGTGTCCCTTCAGCGGATTCCCGTGCATTATTGTGTTCCGGGATTTGCGAAGAAATGACACCTTTGAAGAAAATGTCACGTGGATAGACGACACATGTATATCAAAGCCGGAGCCGACTCTCATAGCCCATTCCCTTGTGCATAGAAAGAAAGAGACCACCACAGCTCTGCAGCTTTTGACAAATAAAGACACTATTAAGACAAGATAGAAAGAAATGACGATCCATTTGAACCGGGTTCCATGCGGATTATTTAAAACATAACATTTTCACTAAGAGACGTACATGTGTTTTGAATACGGCTTCGGATGTCTGAGCCTTTTATCCGCCTTTCAAATAAATAATTCAACTCGAAATCTTATGAAAATGTCTGGAAATCAGACACTTTATCCACAGAAGTTGAATAAATCGAGCATGTTGTACTCATAGTGGAATGTATTTCAATTTTCTGAAATGATTGTCAATTAATGCCTGTCTCCTCAAAGTAAATACTTTTTACCAATGAAATAAATTATTCCACTTTGCCGCGGGGAAACTTGAAAATTGCGCTTTAATAAAAAGTTGGATAACTTACTGATTTTAGACAGCTAACGCTGAAAAATGTGTGTCAATCGTTTACTCACAGTATGTGATACGATACAGATTGCTCTATATAGTGTAAATCGTTATCATTGCAATTTATTCGTCCTGTGACAGATGAAATGTGTCATAAACGTAAACACCGTTAAAGTTTGAATCAGTTGATACGAGATAATCACCAAATTACAGCATGAAATATTGTACTGCCACTTGTATAATTAGCATTTCCCATTAATTCGTGTAAGGAAGCTATCGATATGGTAATAATACGCCAGGCATCATTCTGCTATCAATCGGTTCGAAATATGCATCGCAATGCAGATGTTGAATTGAATTTTCAATCTTATATATTCATTTCATTTATTTATCACTTTGCGCTGAATGATTATTCCTAATATCGCTTTTGCATTTTAATACGTTGATACCCTGCACACCGGGATACTAAAAGAATAACACAATGTTGGCAGAAGCTTAACGATAAACATATACTGGCAAGCAAGGAAAAGCCGATGGCAAGGAATTGTGGGTGGCTTTTTAGTTTTACTGTTACATGCCTCTGTAACTAGTCTGTATAAAGGAAGTTTTGATCAAAATCTATCGGAGGATTTGTTTTGAAGCTGACTGACAGAAATCATGAGTCAAAGTGTTAAATATTTACTAAGATATCGGTTTTTCATTTCAGCATACTCGCAACCTTGATATATGTTGTCAACAAAGTCACGTGGGGGTCATGTGACGGCTGTCAACTTCTGATTTCCGCGCGCAAATATTACTTCAATTTTTCTTAAAACATTAAAAAATCGTGTTAAATTACATTTCAACACGCAATAAAAAGGTATTGATAACATATTCAAACAGTACACTCGTATATCGGGATGATTTGACTCTTCAATTCAATGGAAGTAATTTGTACTGATTGTATAGTATTGCCCCCTTTGTTTGGGGGAGGCCGCTCAATGTAGGGGAATCATAGGCTGTATTGCTAAACAAACACACAGAAACAAATGTCGGGAGTTCTAATCTGATGTTAGCTCCCACTGGAGGCTGTGCAGGGTATTTAGCAAAACAAGTTGCAACTATTTGACTAAGTAGAAAACGGTTACTTCCGGCAACAATGACACATGTAGGTGTATAGACCTTCTTACAAAGCCGCAAATTAATATAATTTCTCAAACACAATTTATTGTTAAAACATGCTTTTCAAATAGTTTTTTGTCATACGCGTTATGACCTGAATATCGGCGATAAAAGTAAGCCGCCGACATTTCCTGCTGTAATGCCGATTTTTCTTGTGTTCTAAGTACCCCTTTTAAGGCCCCATATTTACGAGCATTGTAAACAAAAATTATCTCCACCGGCGGAGGTCAAGGCCAAGTTTTGCAAAATAGTCAACGTTTTTATTCTGTCTAATCTATTTCTAAAATAAACGAAAAAAACATGCAAACTCCATCAGCTTTTCTTTGCTTGCCAGTAAATTTAAAAGCAAATATTAAGTGCTGCACAATACAAGAGGAGCAAAATTACATGTGTTTGTATCACGAAAGTCGAAATGTTGGGAAAACTATCTGACAATTAATCTGAAAAAGTATTAACTATCACTATTGTGTCAATTCCGTTTTGATATTTTATCTTTACGTAATATAACTGGACGTTATGTAGGGTAAGCACCTGAAGACAGACTTGCCGATTTTGTGACAATGATGAAGAAGAAAGTGAAAGCCATTTTATGTTCACCTGTGATACTTATACAAACTTAAGAACTAATATTTTCAATGACATTCCCTTTGTTCGAGGTGATACTTTATCTCTATCTGATAAGCTACGCATGTTAATGCAGTCACACATTATAAAGGTTGCTAAATTTATCGTAAGAGCATACCTGTTAAGGAGAAGCATTCTTTACCATTAATGTAACTAAGATGGTTTATGTCCATTCTGTTACTCAAAGTAGGAGTAAAAGTATATATATGTATTAAGATTACATAATAGATCACCCTGTTATTTTGTTTCATATGGAGTTGTATATATCAACATGGAGTACTTTTACATAATATATATATAAATTACTTATTTAATAAAATTTATGATACTTTGAAACTGTGGTGTATTACATATAGGTAAATACTTCCTTCATATATTACGTATAACATGAAAGCAAACTTGCAGTTTTACTTCGTTATGTATATATTTGTGTTACTTCTTTTACTGTTACACATATTGTATGTATACACACTTGATGTAGAGTCTCAAAATTATGAATTTTATATCCACGGTAATGCCTTGAATCTTTCGTTTTCGTTAAAATACAAGGCGACTCCTTTTGGATTGGTTGCACAATTAGCCTTCCTTATTCACTTTCGTTTCGAATAAGGTTGTCAAACGTGAAACAGCTTCTACTAAAATCAAATTTATAGTATTAGTTTATTAAAGTACTGAGACCTGGGATATTTTTTAATTTATGTACATAGTAATAATAATATTAAAATAATACAACAAGTAGTTATTTTGTATATAAATAAAATGCAATCGTTTAAATCATAATTAGGTAGTATACGTATATAATTGTATATAAGGTTCTAATATCAGTAAGTTTTGTTAACTTGTTATTTGAAAGGCACAATAGTAAATTTATGAAATATTAAAAGTGGTCAATAAGTAAAACTGCAATAAACACGTTACATAGATGTAATCATTATATCGGCTACTTTTTCATTATCTATCAAATTCCAAGATTTTCGGCAACCAAATGTTTTATTAGAGTAACACACCAATGTAGTTACCATATGTACCAAGTGATTAATTTATAAGAATCTATTCTTATTTCATAACTTGCACCCTGTTTTGATCAGGCTCACATTGCATTTACTTTGTTTTGTTAATGTTTATGATAATGATTCATATGACTTCAAATTCTGTACAGTATTTCTAATAAGGTGACATATAGGTCGATTGGGCCGGGTGTAAATTTGTATGATTATGTTTATACGTAATACGACAATGGTATTACACATGTCACTATAATAAATACATTTCTTATTTTATCTTATCTTATATATGTTCTTTTGCCGATTATGTAGGAACACATTGTGATTGTATATACGAGAAAATGATAAGTACTATATTACCGCTGGTTTGCCAATTATGTAGGACCACAAATGTGATTTTATAAACGAGTTACTTTGCCACTTATGTAGGACCACAAATGTGATTGCATATACGAGTTACTTTACCAATTATGTAGGACCACAAATGTGATTGCATATACGAGTTACTTTGCCACTTATGTAGGAACATATTGTGATTGCATATACGAATTCTTTTGCCTATTATGTAAGACCACAAATGTGATTGCATATACGAGTTACTTTGCCAATTATGTAGGACCACAAATGTGATTGCATATACGAGTTACTTTGCCACTTATGTAGGAGCATATTGTGATTGCATATACGAGTTATTGTGCCAATTATGTTGGAACATATTGTTATTGCATATACAAGTTACTTTGCCAATTATTTAGGACCACAAATGTGATTGCATATACGAGTTACTTTGCCACTTATGTGAGAACAAATTGTGATTGCATATACGAGTTATTTTGCCAATTATGTAGGAACACATTGTTATTGCATATACAAGTTACTTTGCCAATTATGTAAGACCACAAATGTGATTGCATATACGAGTTACTTTGCCAATTATGTAGGAACACGGAATTGCATATACGAGTTAAAGTACACGCAAACCAAAGTGTTTATGCACACATGTGAGGACATGACTAAAGACAGAGAAACTCTATGAGTGACGTCATCTTAAAAATCGCCTGAAAAGTCTCAATGACGCAAAATAAGTTTGCACATTTCCAAAACAATGAATATTTAAAATGTGTTTACTTTAAAATTTTCCCCGAAACGATTGTGAATCCAGCTCTTAGAAGTTTTTTATTTGAAACACCAATTTTCAATTCAATGAAATACACCTCAATTGTCTCAATAGACATAAAACAATCCAAAATAAGTTCAACGTGAAAGTACAAGTCAAGTCATAGAATTTATTTACATAAACATTATACATATACATTTTTGGCGGTTTGAAAAGAAATAGAAAGTATGAAAATACAGAAAGGTTATAATTGTAAAACTGAGCTAACACAAAGTTAACCCAACCTGAAAACTTGACTACGTAGTAAAGTGTTTCCAATATAAGTTTAAGTAAAAATATGAGTCGGAAAGGATTGTTTTTAATGTGTTAATTGTAATGACAAGATAACAACGTATTAAGAAAATATGCGTAGTACTTGTCTTTTGTACCTCAAATAAGGATATTTTGTATCTATTATTTTGTATTTGTTAACCGGTGCCAATATATGCAACTGGAATGTGCAAGTAAATGAAATAGTGGGTGTCGTAACTGGTTTTTTTTACAGAACCTGAAGGTTAAAAGTAGCATTAAAACCGAGACTTACTGTACACTATCATAAAAAACAAATATTAAAATGATATTTTATTAGTTGCATGCACTTGAAATAACCATTTCTGAAGTTATATCCAATAAGTTTGTTTACTTGCGTAAATCTCAAATACCTTTATTATGTCGTAAAATATAGTCCCATTCTTTGATCCATATAACAAGTATCAACAATATAATTATGTTCTGTTCAGTATCATTTTTAAAGGAAGGATGCTGCGAAACTTTTCATGTATATAGCATCGATTGACCCTCCAATAGTCATCCCAATTATCAGTTAATAGTTATGATAAGGGAAACCAATGGATGTCGCCATTGTACAATATTGTACAATATTGTAAATGTAAATGTGCTGTATTTTTTGGTATCGTGTAAATGACATGCGGATACATTGATCGATCCGAAGAATACTTAAGAAAAAGTGAAACCAATAAATACGTCTTAAGGTTGCGAGGGTGTAATTGATACTATTCCAAACATATTAAACTTAATATTTTCTATAATACTATAAAACTATGGGAATTCTTTGTTTTCGTTTAATGTCTCTGCATCACACACCAATGCAAAGTTTTATGGAAAAAGCTATGGGAATTCTTTGTCCTTACATAACATCCTAATATGGCGTTTGCAGCAATGACAATGTGTACATTGTACGTGCAACACAGAGGTACACCAGCGTGAATGTAGTACTATCATTAACTGATATATATTAGCACTTGATTTTTGTGTTGGTCGGAAAATTAAGGTAAAATAGAAAGAACATTAATTCATGAATATAATCAAAGATTGATGAAACCCAACGGTTAAACTCACACACTTAGTTTGGCGAGTTTCTTGCTTCTGTTCGTATATTCGAAACTATATGCTTCCAAATAGTGCGTCACATATATTTTAAATTTTGTGTGTGCGAACTTCTCCTTTTACAGCTTGGGACATATGAAAACTTACTGAGTTATTTAAAATCTTACATAAACGGATTGTTTCAAACGAGTTTTTCAGCTTTTAATCAGCCGAGTGCGACACAAAGCTTTACTTTCCTTTGAAAAAAATCATTAGTTTAAAGAGTATTTAGTTAGATAGAAAATAATGTACGACATTTTACAAATAATATACACATAATTGCTTAGTTGTATTAGGATTAGTAAGAGCTCCCCTTCCAGTCGGTTGACATAACACTTTCTCCGTGGCCCTCATCACCCCCGCAAAATGACTGATACGGGTCAAATATTGAGAGAAAGGGCATTTCCAATTCATAGAGAAAATATAAATGAAGTTACGAACCTGTATCAAATAAAAGTCATATCTCCTTTCACCGTTTAAACTTCTTTTTCTGCAAAAACAAACATGTCATGTCCGCCATTCGTTGTCTAATCAAATATCTGCATACACAGGATGTAAATTTATAAGCTTAAGTCATTTGAAGTTAATAGTTATTTTAAAAACATGAAATGATTCATCTGTCAATCAGGCTTTAAAGGGATCAGTAACCCGTTAATATCTTTCGTTTATCCGCTAATGTTGCACTTTTATATTTGTCTTATTAGGTAAAACCTTTGTATATAATTCCGTTAAGCGTAAATTAGACGATAAACACTTAATTGAAACTTTAATACCATTTTACCTTTTCCAAATGATTTGTACGAGGGTCCTTTAAAGGAATTGAGAGAATGAAATAGAAATACATGTGCGTATTAGGTTCGTAAATGTGGAAGAAGTACAGGCTGGACAGTACTACGAGCATTCTATGTAACAACATAATTTCAGCACCGATCAGCGCTTTGTACCCTGAGTTATGATGAATGTAAGCGCATGGTAGCAGAACATGGAACCATGTTGTTTTTAGCATTGGCATTATAAGGTTAATTGATTCAATTAATTAAGAGGTTAATTTATTCAATTAATTGATAATATTGTGTAAATAAAAAGTCTATGACGAAGGTATGTTTTGCCAAGATATGATTTGGTCGGTGACAGTTTGTAAATATTTAATGATAAGGACTGCGATTTTGAAATATTGTTGTTACGAAATGTTTACAAAACACGATAAAGTCTCGCGTAAAAACTGATCTCACAACGTCAACATTTACTGAAAATTATATTTTTTGTAAAACATAAAAGATCTAAATGCTATCATTATCAAATTTTAACATTGAATTTTACAAACATATTTTTATTTCATGCAGAAACTAGTTCTATGTACTTTCGTGAGTACTACCACTTACTATATATTTAAATAAAGATCTATAGAAACTCAAATTATTCTGACTTTCTTGTGTGTAAATTTCATTAAAATACTGTGTTAATCATTATCTACTGAGGATTTTGAAATTTTATGTGTTTGTAAGAATTATTTAATAAATTTGACATCGTGAAATCACTTTTGAACCGAGACTGATTTTTTACACTATTCATATTAAGGCATCATGGTACCCTTGAATTTACTATTTTGCATTATTCTTATACTGCACTGTTCATAACGTCAATAAGTTAGACATAACATCTAATTATTTTTTAACTTTGTTCATATAAGTATATTAGAAATACACAATAATATTTCCTATTTGGAAATATCAGTTTGCTACTCAGGATTATGCTTATCTGATTCAGTATATTAGAAATGTCATTACACTTGCTCTATGCAATCACACCGGTACATCATACTGTTCTTATCAGTAAATAAGCAATGTCATTACACTTGATATATCAACTATTCATATCAGTACTCTAGATATTCCATTACATTTTATACTTTGCGCTGTTCATAAAGTACTCAATTAAGATGTCATGGTATTTGCTACTTTGTGTTGTTCATATCAGGAAAATGTATTTGCTATTTTACGCAATGAGGGAATGTCGTACACTGTTGATAACAGAATTACAGAAATATCATTTCATTTGCTACTTTGCATTGCTCATATCAATACATAAAAGATGTCATTTCGTTAACTAATTTACATTCTTGTTACCTGTACTTTCGAAACGTCGTTTCATTTCCAACTTCACAGTGTTCATACTTAGGTGTATGGAACACCAAATCTACATAAACACAAATATTTGATGAGCTCTACAAATATTTGGAGACTTCTACAATTCATTTGATGATATCTTCAAATCAAATCAATTGTAGAACTCTTCAAATGAATTGGAGATATCTCGAACTCACTTGTAGACCTTTCCGGTTTGACATTATAAATATCTTTCAATGGTTCCACGTGCAGATTGGAATATCTGGCTCGAGGGTAACTGTTTTTGGCGGTAACGAGGCTCTGTCGAGTTACCCGAGTTACCGCTACAACATTTACCCGAGAGCCGGATACTCTTATCTGCACGTGCGGCCAGTGATAGATTCTTTTTCTTCCATGCCATTTTCTACTTATAGTAGCAGAAATAAAATAAAGCTAATGACTTACATTTACGTGCTATATTCATGTAGTGATGTATGAATTTACGCATTCATTCATAAAATTCATTCTCCCACTATGATGTTCCCGCTTCCCAATAAACCAATCGCAGCGCGTTTAACAACATGCAACATGGATATTCGTTACCAATAATTTTCGTAACTTAAACCGTTATTGCGTCCCCTGAAAATTCGAACCATTTCTAAAAGGGAAAAACCTGTTACATTTACTTGAATGTTATGAAAGTTTATTCTTTCTTATGAGCCCTTGGTTTGCATTTATGAAATGTCTAACTATCTTCTATATATTAACTGCCATGAAACGTATCTTGTTTATTTACGAGTTTTATATATAGCAAACAAGTATTTTTAAGTCAAATTTGTCATAAATTTCGTACAATCAAGTATGTTTTTATATTACCTACCTCCTGTTGAAGAGTTATAAATATATGTAACTGTTACTTTCCTGTATGTTTTAAAATCTTAACGTATCATATATATTTGTTTTATCCTCAAGTGTCTTTTTTTTCGGCCATAAAAGTGGCAGCGACCTGCAGGGGATCTACACCCATTCACCTTAATCCACGAGTACAGATACACCTAAGAGCGAGACATTGTTTGCAAACAGTAAATTTAATATTCATCTCTATATATAAAACCCGTTTTTCTTTGTAAAACTATCGACATCATAAATTCTAGCCAGCTCAGTTGTGCTTTTTTCACCTCTCAAATTTAAAATTTATTAGCGTTTTACGTTTTTTTTCTAAACATGTACAACTGTTAATATCTTAAGAATAGAGAGAAATGCGAAAACAACGTACTCATCGAACCATTTATTATTTGTATCGATAAACACGATTTGCTTTACTATACATTTAATGTTTGTGCCAGAAAGAATTATTTGTTATATCCATATTTTTACAGTTAACAAAGAAGGGGAAAACGGACCAAAAACACTGTTCGTTATATCCGGAGTTACATTATATACAAAGTCGATATAATCGGAGATTACTGTACTCTTGCAATTGTTGCTTTGTACTGTTTAACACAAAAATTAAAACTTCAAATAGAAAATGTTAAGGGACCAGTTAGATACGTCGATTGATTGTGAAAGGACAATTGTAAAACAATACAAAGTTACCTGCCAGTTTAGCCTCTTTATTGGGAATTAAAGATCTGCAAAATACACCAATATAAAGTTAAACTAACCCGTTAAAGCTCTACGTATAACCTTGATCTCTCTGCTCGGGACACTAGCTTCACTACTATATAGACCTATTTGACAAAGTTTTAGTCACATGTTAAACCCTGACCTTCAAGCAAGGGGATTTTGATAGTGCGCAAATCCCTGCCTTACTGTAGTTAACATTTGCCTTTATTTCAAAAGCCCTAATTATATTTCAGAGTCTTTGTATATAAAAGTGCTTTGAACAAAAATAAATGCTTTAAAGAGTTTGAGACCAAAGTTTGATCTTGACCATCCAGCTAGGGATCTTGTGTTTGTGTGCAACACATAAGCCTTTTAATAACATTTGTATGAAAGAATAGAAAAATCGTGTGTTTGCGGTAAATTGTGTAACATTGGTTCAAAACCCCTCGAGGTATAATAAGTTATATTCCGGAAAATAAGTACAGTACCTTATTTAATGAGTTTTTAACCCAAAAGTGTGACCTTGACATTTGAGGAAACGGATCCGATGTCAAACATGACGCAGGCTATAGGCAATAAATGTGCGACGTTGGTTTAAATTGGTTAATACAATACCTTTGACACGGATTTACAGACAACTAACGCACGAGCATACATGGTCATTTTATCGGTCTACGACCACTGAGAGACTATCAAAAAAATACTTTCTTTTTAAGTCTGTCCAAAAGGCCGTACATTTTCAAATACTAACTTCCTTTCTTTATATTTATTTAAAACTGCTACGATAACCGTATAAAATAGTTAAAAATAGAAAGTGGCCTACCTGCTCTAAGATCAAATCAGACATTTGAGCGTTAGACCAGCCTTAAATAATACTTCCATTTGTTAGATCAATTCAATATCATATTTATGACATACCTCGAGAGCTTTTTAATACTGATTTATTTCGTTTATGTTTTGCTACTTTACAAAACATACATTCATAAGAAATATTAGAATCACCGGATCGGAATATTATCCCCATGTTTGAAAATTAATAACTAAACAAACGAGACATTAACTTTCAATTTTTATTCGTGCATTGTCATTATATATAAACAAAAAGAGCTTCTTACTTTTGAAGAATATAATAAATACTAAACGTAAATTGGTCTCACGCGCAGTTTTAGTTAAACTTGTGTTAATATAGTTCTAAACCACAGGGATTCGACACATATTGCAGGACATATATTGGCGAGATATACAATTCAGGATTGTTGTAAGATCCTTTATTATAGTATAGTATACATTTATTTCAGATTTGTCAAATTTCGTTTCTGTCTTACACAAATCTTGTCCATGTAGAAGTCATACCCTAGTTGTTGTGAGAGCTGATCTAGATATTTTAAGACTGTTTTATGGTACATTCTATTGTTCTCCAAACCCCACTCTAGTATTGTCCCATTGAACTTTCTATAAACAACTAAATCTTTGAAAGGAACTTTAGCCTACATGTTATGTTTAACTTGCCCTACAGACACAACTAAGACAATGAAACACGACACGCAATATAAATATACAAACTTTTTTTACTGAATCACCCTCCTTTCTTATTGACATTTATCACGTTTCTTCTATATGTATTCAATTCAGGAAGAGGATACCCATCATTTGACCATAATCTAAGATTTCAATGTAGTGTTTTCTGTTGCCCTAGTTGCACGAAACCCTATTCAAAATTGTACAATTACTCAGTATTGAAATTGTGCGCCAATAAGCACCTCCCTCAAACAATGATTCCGTAGCCAATGATTGTGTTCTGCAGCACAATTGAAGTTTTTCAGTAATTTTGGAATATTTTTTATGCTTTTGTTATATTTTCACTCTGGTTGCTACTTTGTGAAGAGCAGTGGGCCAACTATTCAAAGAATATCCTATGATTGGCCACCTTGTTGAGGAGACGTCATTAAAGATTTATCAATTTCGGGTTCATGTGACCAGTTTGTGAAGCGGAACGAAACGGTTTCAACGATTTTTGGAAAAGAATGATCCAAGAAACATTCGTGTAAAGTGTTTATTTTTTTCGTTTATTTTTTTCAGCTAGGAAGTCATTTAAAGCACTTGTTAATTTTTTTTGTTTCATGTTTTCCAGTGAATTATAGAGTGTTCTCAGTGAAATAAAAGTGACAATCCACAGTTTTGAAACAGAGAATCCCCATTTTTTTCACTATTTTTTTTCTGATTGAGTATTACTCCGCGATTCGTGTTGTGACAAAGTGCAGACCTGTTTATTCAACAATTGTTTCAATTTATATCTTATAAATTGATGTTTCAGTTATATTGGATGATATGGATAGATATGACTTATAACATAATTTTATCTAAAATAAACTTTAGAACTACTTTTGTTGCTCTATCAGTAATGATGGTAGTAATGGGGTTCTTTTTTTATACAGTTCTCCATTGGGAGAAAAAATACTATGATTCCAAAATTTCCTGATTATTTTGCCAAGAAAACATAAAATAAAAAGAAAATTTGTTTGTTTCAGAAGCGGTATTTCATTGAAATAAACAAATATGCTTTATATCATAAAAAGTTTAGACTGTTGTATGTTGTATGTAGTGTTACTGTACTTATATAAACAATTAACTCTGTTTATTTGTTTAGTTTAAACATATCTTATTTAAACATATCCTTAATAATGTCTCATTCCTTACTTTAACAAAAGATGGGTGGATGGATGGATAAAACTTATTTATCAAAATACTAAGGTTAAACTTCCTGCATTACGATACTTCAATTACGTCAATTTTAAACTATTTCATTAACTTCTCACAAAGGTAACAAGGTTGAAAAAGGGGAGAACAATGGCTGTCCGGAGATGTTTTCTAGTGTTTTATATTTTTGTCGGCCTATTTTTACAAGGTATGAGGTGAATTTTGTACTTTATTTCACTTTTTGTTTTCATTCAATAATTAAGAAGCCAATCAGAATTATAGAACTGTTCATACATTACAGATATTTTTTCTCACATATTCGTTATAATTACATGTAGTTAGAGAAAAGTAATAATTCCTGCAGGGTTTTTTTCGCAAAAAAAGAATTTTGTTAGCAGTATTTGCGTTTTCGTGTAGATGGTGTTTTTTATTCTCAGTCTGAGTTATTTGTTTCGTTAGCAGTCGATTTCTGTTTCCCTTACTTCTTTCTCTATTGTAAGCATGTTGTATTATTTCAGGCTGTCTGGCTGAAAGCGAAAGGAGAACAAAGTAAGATAGCATACCTTTCATTTATATTATCACGTATCAAGAATATTGCATAAAACCATAACATCAACTATTGAATTTTTACATTACACATAGTCATATCTACTTCAGATACAAAGTACATTTATATTGTCATTGGGGTTTGGTTTGCTCAGCACCTGACTATTGTAGCATTACTGTTAATCAGTGTATTGTACATCTGATGTGAGGTTCTAGGTGTTTTAGAAATCTTTTTAAACTTCAGCAATTACATGTAGATTCCAGGTCAAATTTTACAGGTTTAGCTTGTTTAAGCAGATATAGTATGGTACAAATCGTGTCTGTAAGATTAACAATGGTTCTACATGTTTTACAATGCATACATATCATTGTGATAAGTTCTTTTGTGCAATATTGTTTAGAAGAATATTCTCCAATAATTCTGAATAGAATGACCATGTGCATGTTTTATGTATTTGTCAATGTAATTTATATGTATGTCGATGGAAGAGACTTAAATAAAATAAATATTATTATTTACTGTATTCATTAGGTTATTTAAATTATTTACATTACACTTGTCAAAGATAAATCAAATGCAATAGTACAAAATGTACAGCGCCTCAGGATTATAAAAAGAATCATTAATTTTATTTTCTAATATATCACAATTGTAAAACATCTGAGTAAACTTTACATCTACCCTGACTACCAGCTATCAACATTTAAAATAAATTTATATACAGGCACATCTTGATTTAATCAATAGATGGTATAACATAACATTTCTCACCTATGAAATACATATTTCCGCGCATTTACCCATGTGAGATAAACTTATCTCACATCGCTTATCTCACATCGCTGCCGGACTATTTTTACGTTAATTGTAGGCAGACATTTAAATCGAAAAAATGACTGTAAAATTGTTATTTTTTAAATAAACATAGGGTTGTTGGTATTCATTTTCTTAGTTAGATCATTTTCTATCCATCTATATCAGTTTTGAAGTAAAATTCGAGAAAAAGTTGAATTTCAGTTTTTCATCCCCATCCTGTATTTGCACTTATTCCTTCTTACTTGTGTGAAAATGCGATTTAAACGGTGAGAAAATAAATCTACCATGTCCATTGAGTTGTGGATAAGGAAATCCCACCCGAGGGTTGAGATACGTCCAAAAACGAGGCTCTGCCGAGTTTTTTGGACGTATCTCAACCCGAGGGTGGGATTTCCTTATCCACAACTTATGAACATGTTAGATTCACTTTATCTCTTAATCAATGTAGAAGCTTAAACAGCCATGTAATCGTCTTTTATCTATCAATGACTAATATAGCATTGTAATACTAAGAATTATTAAGGATACATTTAGTAAACCAGTCTTAATTATGTGTGCAGGAAAGTAAACGCTAAAATAATGCTGATAATAATGTTCATTTTAAGTTAAGATTTATTACTCTCTAAACAGTAGTTCGAACGAGAGACAAACAGTTTATTAAGAAAGTGATCTTGCAGACAAATCAATATAAAATTCTTTGATATATAATTCAACTTGGCAATAATTCATTGGCAGACACATTTTGCATTACACTTAGTGACACCTTTACAACATTTCCTCGGGATAAACTATTTATTAGGATTCTCAGACAAAATCTTAATGATAGTGCTTTATCATCATTTTTGATATGTTCGTGTCACTGACTCGTGTGTCTAGCCTTGCGCCTGTCATATATTTTTAAAGTTCATTGTCCTTGGAAACATGGTGAGGTAAGTTACTTATGGTGCGATATAAACTATCGTTTTTACGAAAGAAGAAAGCGTCTCTGGCTCTCTCCCTGTCTCTTCGCAGACTAGATATTGTTAGTTCTTGGTTTATGTTATTTGTAAGTGCATGTTATTTGTACATTCGTATAAACAATTTAGAAGACTTTATACAAGGATAATGTAAAGAGAAAGACAAGTAAAGGAGATGAGAATAATTTCATAACTTTAAATTGTATATTTTTCAGAACAACAGTTAATACGGACAGCGATTATGACGTCAAGCTCCAGTGGTGGTGGGTGGAGGTCGCTATTTTTGGAGGTTTCTTTTCAGTCTATGCGATCTTTCACTGTGTCTGTTACTGCTTTCGTAAAAAATAATATTCTTGTGTCATTTTATAATGTTTTGCTTGTGTCTTTTGTATGTTTAATGTGTTATTCAGTGAAAGAAAACAGTAACAGTTAAAAAAAATGTTAAATGTGTATTTTTAATGATAGTGAAATATATTCAAGGGAACAGGAAACAAGGATAAAGGGAAAAACATTCATACTAGGGAAAACAAACAAAAAGGGCCTAAGAAGCATTTATATGTTTATATGGCATAAGCCATATCTGGCCTCTAAGATTATGTGAACTATGTGAACATATTTACATTGAATTCTAAACACGAAACATTAACGAGAAAGGATATGTACTCAGCCCACTGGAAATAAAAACAATTTCTCGGTGAAAATTTCAACTGAAAATTAATAATGGTGCAATGTATATGTATTTACCACAACAAGAAGTCATCCTTAGTGAAACTGCAATAGATACGCATGATACGAAACAATTAAAGGTTTTAATAGTCAAATCTGTCATTTTTAAACGTATTGTTGTTAAACCAGTTAGTCAGGTTTCATCTTAGATTGGATATCATGGGCAACATTCATTAAATTTCGTAATTGCACAAACAAGTTCACATAAAATGAAAGTAAAACAGATGAAAAGAAAAATCCTTATATAATTTCAACTGATATAAAAGACATTCAAAATTAAAGTAAATTTAATTTTGCATTAAAGGTGATCAATTACTTTTAAGCAACAATTTATGACAATTTTTACTTTCGGTAGATCTACATTCTGTTAGAGATGTATTTAATGAACAAAAAGACCCATTACATAGAGTTAGATCCCTATCAGAAATTTACATTTTATTAACTGTTATATAAAGCTCTATATTGTTTAAGTATACCCCTGTTTATACCATATGATATTGTTGTTTAAATAGTATGTATGAAACAGTATAGGAGAGAGAGCGTTTAGACTTAAAGATGAATACCTATTACTTCTTATGGATGTCATTGTTTTAGGTTGGCCTGAAAAGCGCAATGATTACCCTCCAGAGTTACTGGATTACTGGAATTTTCGAGATGAGTTAACAGTCACTGATGATTTGATCATGAAAGGTCAAAAAGTACTCATTCCGGTGCACTGAGATCAGAAATGTTAAACATTTTGCACAAAGGTCATTGTGGTATCACAAAATGCCTCCGAAGAGCATCGGACACTTTATTTTGGCCTGGCATAACAGCCAACATCACTGACATGGTCAACAAATGTCCCGTTTGTCTCGAACATAGAAGTTCGAATCCCAGAGAACCGCTGATTCCACATGAAGTCCCTGACCGACCTTGGCAGATTGTTGCTACAGATGTCTTTACATTTGATGGTCAAAATTACTTATTGATAGTGGATTATTACAGCAACTATTTTGAGTATGCTCAACTGTCAAACACAACAAGCAGTGTTGTTATTAAGCACATGAAGCAATGGTTGTTTGCATGCCATGGGATTCATATGAGGTTAATTTCTGATGGAGCTACCTATTACACATCCCAATAGTTCAAAGAGTTTGCTAAAGCATGGGATTTGGAGCATGTTTTCTCTTCCCCGACTTACAGTCAAAGCAATGGGTTAGCAGAAGCTCATGTCAAAATTTGCAAGACAATTTTGAAAAAGTCCAAGAGTTCTTCCGATCCAGTTATTGCGCTAATGGAATATAGAGCAACACCTTTAAGTTCAGGTTACTCACCTGCCGAATTGTTGTTCGGGAGGAAAATAAGATCATTTCTATCTATTGCACCTGAAAAGCTGAATCCAAGAACTCCAGATCCTGCTAAAGTAATGAAAAAGTTAAATGAACAGAAACAAACCTAAAAGAAGTACTATGATAGACAGGCTACAGCACTGAAATCGTTAAATGTAGGTGAACCAATTCGCATACAAAAAGGTACATGGCAACCTGCAACTGTCATTGAACAGCATAATGCACGCTCGTACACAGTAAGAACCTCCGATGGTGCACAGTACACTAGGAATAGGCGCCATCTTCTTAAGTCAAATGAACCGCCTCACACACCAAACCTTCCCGATATCACACTCCCAGATCTTTCAATTCCTGATCAAACATAATCTTCAGAAACTAAAAATGAAAACCCCTGTTCCGAAATTATAGTTTTGCCAGTTTCCCATACAAAACCTGAATCATCAATTTCGGCTAAACCTAATATCACTAGATATGGTCGCACTGTAAAACCAAAGATGATAGAATCCAAGTGAACCGAAATAAATTTGACAGTAGAACTTTTAATTGTTTATCTTAACGACATTGATAACATTGATATGTGGCACATTTCACCAGTATAATTGGTAAATCCACACACAGAGTGACCGACATTCGGTGCAGATAACCTTGACTTGAATTCCATTGAGAAAATAAAAAAAGTTAAAGTTTTATTTTTTTATTTTTCAGAAGAATGGAGATGTTATACAAGTTATAACATTCCAAAAGTTCCTTCTAGGGCACATCTTTCTATATATATTATTGAAGTACAAACTACGAAAGTCTTAGCAAAGTCAGGCATTAGTATCTACAATATGTAATACTACACGCACCTGTTACTACGTCACGCTAGATCTGCTTTTATATGGTCACATTGTAAGTTCGTGCCAATACTTCCAGCAACAATATTAGCATATTTCTACGCTATGCAAACGATATGTAAATTAACATTCTAGCTATTTATCAAACTCATAATGCAAACACATTGTCGGGCGATTTCTGCAAGTCCAACGTGCAATAGCTTATTTTGTATATGTGTGCAATAGTTTACCTAGCCTAATTAATCTGGCGTTTCAGTATGACCCCTTTCACAGATCTGATATTTTATAACTGTCGCACCATTTTGTAGAAGGCGGACAACTTTTAAATGTCAACCTGTAAAATCGGTTTGCCTTCGAAGTGCAAATAGTGAGACTATGTGTGTCTGTACAATTCTAATTGTCCCTTCCTTGGAAGGAACAATAAAGTTCTATATTGTTTAAGTAAACCCCTGTTTATACCATATGATATTGTTGTTTGAATGGTATGAAACAGTATAGGAAAGAGAGCGTTTAGACTTCAATAAAGCTAGTTATACTTTATAGTATTTTACGTTCTTTCTTTCTTTGGAATAACGTAAACAAACCTCTCCACAACGCCCATATACCACCACATATTTATAAAATTTTGTTATTACTCCCCTTTAATATGAAAATATTTAAAACGTTGTGTATTTCTTTTTTATTTCAATATAATTTCTACCTTTACATTTAAATTGGATAGATATACAAATATTCTGACATTCTGAACCAAAATGCAAGTTTTAAAACTACGTGAAGCTTCTGAATTAATTTATTTCCAATCTATCTTGGGTGCGCACCCAAGATAGGTAAAGGGAAGTAAAATATTTTTTTCAAACTTGAATTTCTAATGAATTCCATCTAAATATATTATTTCCATGCAAATATTTTACAAATATAATGCAATAGATCTTATATTTATATCTTTCCTTCGGCAAAGTATGTGCATCAAATTTTTACTTATGATAAAATAACTCTATCTTGGTTGGGCAACTAGGATAGGGAAATCAAATTTTAATAATACCTCCAGTGAAAATCTTAGTTGAATTAAGCACTATGTGAACATAAATGAGTGTAAATGATCAGATGTTACAAATTCAAACAAATCTGTTACATGGCCAAAATCTGATTATATACCTTTAAAATGAAAAGAAATGTTAGTGTAAGTATCGGGATTCGAACCTTAAAATGTTAGATTCATTTCTTGCTATGTTGTTACACCAACTTTAATATGCCCTGGCAGAGTCGATAAAACAGTTATACATTTCGTTTTTTTTTCACTTTAACATGGGGACTAAGGTTATCGAAATATAATACACGGACTGATTTTCAATCAAGTTACCGAGTATGCCATTTGACTCGATATAATATTTTGTCAAAGTTTGTATTCTTGGTGAGATTAACCTTTGGTTTTTCAAATACCTTAATGTTTCAATCGAAACATCGTATGTCTGTAGGGGATTAATTGTACAATGCTGCATTCTATCTTGTCTATATATGTTAAAACTACTTCAGGCGAACAAACCGAGACGGAATGAAGCAATATAGTAAAAGTATCAGCTGGACATGTCACTAAATGTGATTAATACCCCTGCAAGAATACTTTGTCACCTGAAGCAGTTATTAGTTATAGAATATCTTGTAAAAACATAGTTTTTGGATACTGCACTTCCGTTCAATGCGATCGACCATAGTATGAAGTTGTATTGAATTCCTACCAGTAGTTTTCAAGTTATGCTCCAGAGAAGGAAAAGTAACAAAGGGCAATAAATCTGTTATAAGTCAAGATAGAGTTATGGTTCTTAGACACTACACTTCCTCTCATTGTGCTTTGCCATTGTATAAAATAGTATTGAATTCCAACAAGTAGTTTTCAAGTTATGTTCCTCACAAGAACAAGAGGGCCATGACGCTCGACTGAATAAAAGTCCACTTGCCTAATGGGTGTGGTCAATTCTGATGAAAGAGGCATTATTTGAACAAAGTAGGTGGAAGACCACAACTCAATGATACATACCAAATATTCATCTTTGTAAAACACGTGATCTCCTTGACGGGGCCAATATTGACCACAGGGGTATGGCTTGAACAAACTTTGAAGAAGTCTACAAGGCAATGCTACATGTACATGCTAAATATCTAAGCTCTAGGCCCTGTGGTTTCAGAGAAGATTTTTAAATTTGTTCTTGTACAAGCTGATGTAAAATCAAGGGACCCCCTGGAGGGGTCTATTTTGACATTTTGGTCATAATTTGAACAATCTTAGTAGAGGTTCACTAGACAATGTCACATGCTAAATATCTAATCTCTAGGTCTTGTGGTTTCAGAGAAAAAGATTTTTAAAGTTTTTTAAGCCTATGTAAAACCATATGACCCCCGTGCGTGGTCAATTTTGATCCAGGGGTCATAATTTGAACACTCTTGGTAGAGGTCCACCAGACAATGCCATATGCTAAATAACTAAGCTCTCGGCCTTGCGGTTTAAGAGAAGAAGATTTTTAAGTTTTTCTTATTTGTTGCCATAGCAACCAGAGTTCTGCATGGAATGGAATACTTTGAACAACTTTGATAGAGCTTTATGCAAGAAACATCGATGCAAAGTTTCATAAGCATTGGCCCAGTGGTTTCAGAGGAGATGTCATTTGAAGGAAATGGTGGACGGACGGACGGACGACGGACGGAATGCGATCCTAATAGAGCACTCTGGCACGTTGTGCCAGGTAAGCTAAAATGCAATGGACAGACCGACCGACCAACTCCTTATATACCTACGTTATTTACAACTGTTTTTCGGTTTTACCTTGGTACATTGAAAGAGTGTCTATACACACTTTCCTCTAAAAGCAGAAAGCGTATTTACGAATTGTCCTATTTACAGTTGTAAATCCTTGCACTATCCTTATTTCGCAAGTAACTGTAAACACAGGTGAGCAAGGACAGGTGAATTAAATATGTCCCTAGAGGATGTGTAAATACATCTGTTTGGCTTCGGGTGGATTGTTGAAAGTAGCGCCAAAACTGTTCTCCCAAATCGCTAAAACATTAGCTCTATAGTTTTGAAATGTCATAGTTTATATCCCTTCTGGCTAATCAGAAACAAATTAACCAAGACTATTGCAGTTACCACATATCAACTTATTCTTAGTCCATGTAAAGAAGAGTCAAGACATCTACTCAAGCATCTTTATTGTTTTAAGTAGTAAAGTACAGTGTATTATCATAACTCAGTTCAATATCTGAAATGCAGATATAAATACAGATAAATTTAAGAAATAAATATATCAACGTCGCATCTCTCGTTCATTGGGGCTGTGGTTTCAGAATAGAACATTTACTTCAAGAAATTATATAAACTGCCATTGGCAAAGTGAAATCAAATGACAGTAAAATTGTGTGTAGATGGGGCATTAAAATAATCATAACATGCGAATAGTCTGAAAAATGGCATAAATACACATATGGAATTATATGGTACCACATTTGATTACAAAAGTTACATTGACACTCGTTTCAAAGGTCATCTCTACTAGCATCCCTCCTCCAATCTCTTTGACATTATTTAAATAGCACTTAATAGAGTCTGCTAACAAATCTGATCCATACGATCTTTGTCTGAACTACATTTGTATCTCTATGCGAAATGCTTTTTCTACAATGACTGTTTTAATACATTCGATATACAGTGTTATTGGAACAGGAAATCACAGAAATATATAAAAGAAACATTTTCTAAGAAAAAAATATCACAATATTACCAGTATCACAGAAATTTGGAACATATCAACAATAACATAACGTTCAACACATAACTCTCCTTATGGTAATTATTCTTTCCTCTTGAAGAATTACAAAATGCAAGTACACTTGTTATACTGCATCGCCAAGAATTTATTATGCTGCAAATCACCATCGAAAATTGCCCATATGCCAAACATTGAGAACAGTAGCTACAGTGCTGATGGAATTGTTTAAAACACCATTCTTCGATTTAAAAATCATAAGATCATCTTAGAGTATTAGAAGTGTACATTGTCGTACAAAAATTGAAATGTCATGTGACAAATACATTTAAAAGAAATACCATATATTATGTCAAGCATCATATCCATTTAATATAATGTTAGTAACATGCGATCAAATCAGGAGGTTACGTGTATAGTGAGAGCAAATCAAAAGGGTAAGGTTTTCCTGATGTCTGAAGAGCTGATATACACTCATAATACCTCCAGCATAGGTTCCCCCACTCCACTACATGTTTATAAGTCTATGTGTTGGTTAGGGAAAAGGTAACATATTACAAATGTAGTTCGTCTAGTTTTTTCAGCAGGGAAGTCATTTAAAGCAATTGTTATTTTGTTTTATTTTATGTTTGCCAGTGAATTATAGTTTTCTCACTGAAATAAAAGTGATAATCCACAGTTTGGAAACAGTGGATTACCATTTTCTTTTCACTGCTTTTGCTGATTGAGTATCACTCCGCGATTCTTATTGTGACAAAGCGCATACTTGTTTATTCAACAATTGTTTCAATCTATATCTAATAAATTGTTTCAGATATATTGGATGAAAGAAATAGATATGACTTATCAAATACTTTTATCTAAAATAAATTGTTGCTCTATCAGTAATGATGGTAGTAAAAGGGTTCTTTTTATTATGGTGTCACACCGGTATTGTTTTGCTTCCGGGTCGTAGGGTGCTAAATTAGTCCCAAGTGAAAATTTCATTTTTGAGATTTCATGTGCATTTGTGATGAGAAAACATTAACTGCAGGCCAGATTTTGCATGAAGATTTTAATTCAAACTGTTTATTAACAACTTACAGTGTTTAAATTGTTTTTTATAGGATAACTTCTTCAGAGTGGATGAACACAGAAGTAGAGGTCATCTGAGTCATTCGGCTGGAGTGTACTGGAAAACTACACAGTGACTGGTTGTGTATTGAAATAGCAAGAAACTTGTGCGTTAGAATTAGTGTTTTTTGTGAGTGTTTGGGAAGTACAGTAGGTGTATTTTATAGAAGGACAATCAGAAAAACTTTAAAAGTGCCAGTATGACCAAGGGAACTGTGGAATATAGACATTTTACTCTATTTTTCAATGTAGCAAAATGACTGCGGTGTGACCCCTTATGGGGTTCTCCATGGGGAGTAAAAATACTATGATTCCAAAACAATTTGATTATTTTGTCAAGAAAACATAAAATAAAAAGAAATGTGTTTGTTTCAGAATCGATATTTCACTGAAACGAACAAATATGCTCTGTATCATAAAAAGTTTAGACCGTTTGTCTGTTGTATGTAGTGTTGCTGTATTTATATACATGTATACGATTAACTCAGTTCATTTGTTCAGTTTAAACATATTTTATTTTCCATAGATTAGCATATATGCAACAAGAAAAGTACACACAATGAAAAAGTGGATAAATCTGAAAGCAAAAATGCTTATAGGAGTTCACCTTGTTGTAGAATAATACTATTTACAAATATTTTTTTGTATTTACAGTAAACATGTTCATTCTTACTTAATAATGTCTTATTCCTTACTTAAACAAAAAATAGTAATATTGTATCAATAGTACTGGTAATTTTATATCAGCAAATTTATAAAACTTATTTATCAAAATACTACGGTTAAACTTCCTGAATTACGATACTTCAATGACGTCAATTTACTATTTCATTTACTTCAGACAGAGGTAACAAGGTTGCAAAAGGGGAGAACAATGGCTGTTCTGAGAGGCTTTCTAGTGTTTTATATTTTTGTCGGCTTATTTCTACAAGGTATGAGGTGAATTTTGTAGTTTATTTCACTTTTTGTTTTCATTCAATAATTAAGAAGCCAATTAGAATTATAGAACTGTTCATACATTACAGATATTTTTTCTCACATATTCGTTATAATTACATGTAGTTAGGGAAAAGTAATAATTCCTGCAGGGTTTGTTTCGCAACAAAGAGTTTTGTTAGCAGTATTTGCTAACCCTGGTAGATATTGTTTTTTATTCTCAGTCTGAGTTATTTGTTTCGTTACCAGTCGATTTCTGTTTCCCTTCCTTCTTTCTGTCTTGTTAGCATGTTGTATTATTTCAGGCTGTCTGGCTGAAAGCAAAAGGAGAACAAAGTAAGATAGCATACCTTTCATTTATATTTTCACGTATCGAGAATGTTGCATAAAACCATAATGTCAACTATTGAGTGTCAGATCTACTTCAGATACAAAGAATATTGTCATTGGTTTTCTCAGCACCTGACTATTGTAGCATTACTGTTAATCAGTGTATTTCACATCTGATGTGAGGTACTATGTGTTTTAGAAATCTTTTTAAACTTCAGCAATTACATATAGATTCCAGGTCAAATTTTATGAATTATTCTATTGCAAATGTTTACAGGTTTAGCTTGTATAAGCAGATATAGTCTGGTACAAATCTTGTCTGTAAGATTAACAGTGGTTCTACATGTTTTATAATGCGTACATATCATTGTGATAAGTTCTTTTGTGCAATATTGATTAGAAGAATAGTCTCTTATAATTATGAATAGAATGACCATTTGCATGTTTTAATGTATTTGTCAATGTAATTTATATGTATGTCGATTGAAAAGACTTAAATAAAATAAATATATCATTCGCTGTCTTCATTAGGTTATTTAAATTATTCACATTACACTTGTCAAAGAGAAATCAAATGTAATAGTACAAAATGTACAACGCCTCAGGATTCTTAAAAGAATCATTATTTTTATTTTTTAATAGATCACAATTGTAAAACATCTGAGTATACTTTGCATCTACCCTGACTACAAGCTATCAACATTTAAAATTTATATACAGGCAAATCTTGATTTAATCAACAGATGGTATAAAATAACATAATCTCTTAATCAATGTAGAAGCTTAAACATTCATGTTTCCGTCTTTTATCTATCAATGACTTAATATAACATTGTAATACTAAGAAGAATTAAGATACATGTCGTAAACCAGTCTTAATTATGTGTGCAGGAAAGTAAACGCTAAAATAATGCTGTTAATAATGATTATTATATAATGTAGTTTATCTTAAGATTTATTACTCTCTAAACAGTAGTTCGAACGAGAGACAAACAGTTTATTTAGAAAGTGCTCTTGCAGAGAAATCAATATAAAATTCTTTGATATATAATTCAACTTGGCAATAATTCAATAGCACACACATTTTGCATTAAACTTAGTGACACATTTACAACATTTCCTCGGGATAAACTATTTATTAGGATTCTCAGACAAAATCTTAATGATAGTGCTTTATCATCATTTTTGATATGTTCATGTCACTGACTCGTGTGTCTAGCCTTGCGCCTGTCATATATTTTTGCATTTCATTGTCCTTGGAAACATGGTGAGGTAAGTTACTTGTGGCGCAATATAAACTATCATTTTTACGAAAAAAAGAAAGCGTCTCTCTCTTCGCAGACTGGATATTGTAAGTTCTTTCTGCTTCTGTGTGTTCACGTTTAGCCTATCATTCGTAAGACGAAATAAGTGAATGTTATTTGTACAAAAGACAGAATAAGTGCATGTTATTTGTTCATTCGTATAAACAATTTAGAAGACTTTATACGAGAAAGACTGGTAAAGGAGTTGAGAATAATTTCATAACTTTAAATTCTATATTTTTCAGAACAAGAGTTAATAAGGCCAGCGATGATGACGTCAAGCTGCAGTGGTGGTGGGTAGATGTCGTTATTTTTGGAGGTGTCTTTGCAGTCTATGCGATCTTTAGCTGTGTCTGCTTTTGTAAAAAATAATTCTTGTTACCTGTGTTATTTGTTTTTCTTGTGTCGTTTATAATGCTATTTTGTGTATTTGTGATGCTTTTCTTGTGTCATTTGTAATGTTTTATTGTGTCATTTATGCTATTATTGTGCCATATATAATGTTTTGCTTGTGTCTTTTATATGTATAGTGTGTTATTCAGTGAAGGAAACAATAACATATTTACATTGAATTCTAAACACGAAACATTAACTAGAAAGGAAATGTAATCAGCCAACTAGAAATAAAAACAATTTCTCGGTGAAAATTTCAACTGAAAATAATGGTGCAATGTATATGTATTTACCACAACAAGAAGTCATCCTTAGTGAAACTGCAATAGATACGCATGATACGAAACAATTAAAGGTTTTAATAGTCACCGCTAATAATTTTTACGGTCATTTTTAAACGTATTGTTTTTAAACCAGTTTGTCAGGTTTCATCTTGGATTGAATATCATGTGCAACATTCACAAACGAAAATTTCTTCACTGCACAAACAAGTTCACATAAAATTAGAGTAAAAAAGATGAAAAGAAAAATCTTTATATAAGTTCAACTGATATTAAAGACATTAAAAATTAAGTAAATCAAATTTTGCATTAAAATGAAAAAAAAAATGTTAATGTAAGTATCGGGATTCGAACCTTTAAATGTTCAGATTCTGTTCTTGTAGGGCTATGTTGTTACTATTCACACCAATTTTAATATGACCTGACAGAGTCGATGAAACAGTTAAACATTTTGTTTTTTTTTCACTTTAACATGGGGACTAAAGTTATCGAAATATAATACACGGATTGATCAAGTTACCGAGTATGCCATTTGACTCAATATAATATGGTGTCAAAGTTTGTATTCTTGGTGAGATTAACCTTTGGTTTTTCACATACCTTAATGTTTCAACTGAAACATCGTATGTCTGTAGGGGGTTAATTGTACCATGTTGCATTCTATCTGGTCTATAGATGTTAAAGCTACTTCAGGCGATCAGACCGAGACGGAATGAAGCAATATAGTAAAAGTACCAACTAGACATGTCACTAAATGTGATTAATACCCCCGCAAGACTACTTTGTCACCTAAAGAAGTTATTAGTTATAGAATACCTTGTAAAACATGTTTTTGGACACTGCACTTCCGCTCATTGTGCTCGACCATAGTATGAAGTTGTATTGAATTCCTACCAGTAGTTTTCAAGTTATGCGCCAGACAAGGAAAAGTAACAAAGGGCAATAAATCTGTTATTAGTCAAAATAGAGTTATGGTTCTTAGACACTACACTTCCTCTCATTGTGTTTGACAATTGTATAAAATTGTATTGAATTCCAACCAGTAGTTTTCAAGTTATGCTCCTGACAAGAAAAATGCAATGGACAGACCAACTGACCAACCCTTATATACCTACGTTATTTATAACTGTTTTTCGGTTTTACCTTGGTACATTGAAAAAGTGTCCATACACACTTTCCTCTTAAAGCAGAAAACGTATTAACGAATTGTCCTATTTGCAGTAAACTGTAGTCAATCCTTGCGCTATTCTAACTTCGCAAGTAACTGTAAACACAGTTGAGCAAGGACAGTCCCTAGAGGATGTGTAAATACATCTGTTTGGCTTCGGTAGCTCGAAGACTGTTCTCCCAAATCGTGTTCAGCTCTATTGTTTTGAAATGTCATAGTTTATATCCCTTCTGGCTAATCCGAAACAAATTAACCAAGACTGTTGCAGTTACCACATATCAACTTATTCTTGGTTCATGTAAAGAATAGTCAAGACATCTACTCAAGCATCTTTATTGTTTTAAAGTAGTAAATTACAGTGTATTATCATAACTCAGTTCAATATCTGAAATGCAGATATAAATACAGATAAATTTAAGAAATAAATATATCAACGTCGCATCTCTTTCGTTCATTGGGGCTGTGGTTTCAGAATAGAACATTTACTGAAATTATATAAACTGCCATTGGCAAAGTGAAATCAAATGACAGTAAAATTGTGTGTAGATGGGGCATTAAAATAATCATAATATGCGAATGGTGTGACAAATGACATAAATACACATATGGAATTATATGGTATCACATTTGATTACAAGGTTACACTGACACTCGTTTCAAAGGTCATCTCTACTAGCATCCCTCCTCCAATCTCTCTGACATTATTTAAACAGTACGTAATAGAGTTTGCTAACAAATCTGATCAGTACGACCTTTGTCTGAACTATCTCTACGCAAAATGCTTTTTCTACAATGACTGTTTTAATACCTTTGATATATAGTGTTATTGGAACAGGAAATCACAGTAAAAGAAACATTTTCTAAGAAAGAAATATCACAATATATCCAGTATCACAGAAATTTGGAACATATCAACAATAAAATAACGTTCAACACATAACTCTCCTTATGGTAATTATTCTTTCCTCATGAAGAATTACAAAATGCAAGTACACTTGTTATACTGCAAATCACCATCGAAAATTGCCCATATGCCAAACATTGCGAACAGTAGCTACAGTGCTAAAGAAATTATTTAAAATATTATTCTTCATATTAAAAATCATAAAAAAATCATCTTAGATTTTGCATAAGTAATAACACTTTCAATGTTCAAACTATGACAATCGAAACACGTATTTCTTGTACGATGAAAATCATCTTATATATTGCATTCAATGTTCAAAAGGTGAAAAAATCGAAACTGAACTTTTAAAACTCATTAGAACTAGAGTTAAAAACTCACAGTCTTAAACAGTCAAATCACAGTCTAGAACAAATAGAAAATTCAAACCAAAGAAATTGCTGTATTACAACATTTCAAGTCTGATTTATGCTGCTTGTTCCAAATGTAACTTTTCAAATTCAAAATATGAACAGAAAACAAAAAATATTAAATAACTTCATCATGATCCTAACAAAGAGTCATCGTCCTCTGGCAGTTTATCTGAATGGTGAACATCCCCATTAGAAATATGTCGCCGCACATCAGACGATATTTGCTGCTTCGCGTCCTTCTCCTCTCGTAACAAGTCGTCGTAGACGCGTGGCTCCACAAATACAAGACTCGTACGTGGCCGGATACTTCCGTCGTATTTTCGACTCCAGTTCGCTGAAGCAAGAACGTTTGAAATAAATACACCAAATAATAAACTTGCATTTAGTGAATTTAGGATAATTTGACAGTGACGTAACTGATCTATACATGTATGCGTACAAAATTATTATTTGATATATACTCATTTTGTTCTCGATTGTAAAACACGTTCTTACGACTTATATTAATCGCTCTCGGGACTCACTCCAGATGAACTCAATCTCAAAGAGGAAGAGAGAAAGAGAAAGGCAATATCGAGTTAGTATGTCTTGCCTAAGGACACAACCATTACTTGGCGCTGGTGGTGATCGAACCCGGGACCCTTGTTTCCAACCATTGTAAATAAAAAGGTACAGAATGCGTAAAGAAAAGATTGTAATCATTTAAGTTACATTATCATAATTTAAAGACATTCACACCCTATTTTTACCATTAAAACAATGAATACTACTACAGTTATAACTAAAATATCATACATATATATTGCAGTTTAATTTCTATTGAATATAGCTAAATATAGACAAAAAATTATACTCCACCTATTTTGTATGGTTTATTTTTATTGCTCTATGTCAAAAATAAGCAGTATAAGTTATTTCTAAACATGTTTTCAAAGCATTCGTTGTAGCTACATGTAAGCATCTCACTTTACCACGATGTTATACGACCATTTGAAGGGTAAGATGACTTTATAACCTCCAAAAGGACTTACACATTAACAAACAAATAACATCGGTTGCGTCACTGTCAAATTATCATAAACAAACAGCATGTCTATTTACCTGTCAAAAAGATAATTCAACTGTACAAGTCAAATGTTTTTGTGTTAAAAGTGTATAAAGTATTTGGAAGCCGTTTTTTGTTAAACTGTTGTTTACTTTTTTCCAAGTAGTTTTTAAGTCACAGAAATATGTCTTAATCGTTCAAGACGTTTTCGAGTTTTATTTGTAACTACTAATTACAGAGTTAGTACAAGTATAAGTGAACCAAACAGATACAAGTAAGCAATGACTCCAACGAACTGTGAAGGTAAGTCAATGAGCCGAACCAATCGGAATACGGAATTAATGAAACATTTTTAAAAAGTAATATAAAATTTAAAATAAAAACAATTGCATTTATTTTTACACAATTTATATTGTACAACGTAATATTTAATACAGATACAATTCAATAACCTATAATACAGAGACTTTATTTCTGATTTTGCCTTATGCTAAAAACTTCTGATTTTTGCTTTATACTTAAAACTTAAGTTATATTTCCTGAAAAAATGCTTTGTAAATTGGTTCGACCACATTGGAGAGTACTGTTATAAGCCGGACATATTATTTACTAAGGGGTCATATTGAATTTGTCGATTTAAATATGTAGTTACTGTAATTTATGCAGTTAAGTGATGGAGAATCTAGTTAGGTGAAATTGTGCCTGTTACATCCATCAGTAACTGTTCTTACAAAATGTAAACTATTGTCTTTGCCAGTGGAAGTACTGACGATCCCACATATTCCCAGCAACTGAAATTGTAAACTGCTTTCTAAGAGGTTTATAGAAATAGAAAAATGGAAGTGTAAAGCTTTTGAAAAGGTCAAGACAAAGTTTCATGGCTGAAGAAGAAATACGTTACCATCGTCTTTATCTGACTTTGTAGATGCTAAACTACCTGCAATGCCACAGCGTGCAAAATATTACAGCGACTTTTCACACTCTGTACTTTCAACCTGTATCTAAAGGTTTGTTTTCTAAAAGAGGAATTGTATGCACTAAATATGCACCTTTATAAATCTGCAGGGATGGGGAACACTCCAAGGTATAGCATTCCAATTAAGTCACAATTAAGTGGTTCGCTATACAAAATTGTACTATCGTGCTACACAGTTAAAGTTCTCAAGCATGCGTTCAGATACACTCTATGACTTTTAGTTTAGAACATATAAAGACAGAGTCTCATACGCCACACAGCTATGTTTCACCAATACAGGTAAGCTTAACGGTTTAACAGAATAGTTGTAAAAGAACACTCATTTTAAAGCAGAGAAAAGTGTCATACACTTACTAAAGTACATGGAACTGATGCTAAACAGCGTATATGAAATGTATGAAGGCTTCTGTCATACATCAGTACTGTGAGCAGGGAAATGGTGTATGAAACTGACGGCACACTCGTATAGTTTAGCAGTCAGGTTAATACATGCATTTATAAGCACGCGTACTGCAGATACGTAATGAAAATAAATATGAAAGTTACAATCATACAGATTAGCAGAATAGCAGTCTGGTCAGTTCGTTGAAACTCGCATGTTACTTAAATTAATGTAAGTACCAAAGCTGTAGCGAACTTCCGTAGCAAGTAAGTTTTATAAAACAGTAAACATTTGCGTATCTTAGGAAGTAAAGTAAATTATAGATAATATTTAGCCTTGAGTTTTATGTATCTATGATTATACTCTCGTACGAAAAAAAACGAAAACGGCCAGTTAATAAATAAGGATCCTTTCTGGTACCGAAAGATACACATACACAGAAACGATCTCTCATACAATTGCCTACGTATAAGAAGATGCGATGCAAAAGCACCATCCATTAACCTACCAAAATACGTATAAAGGCATACAACTTTGACATAAATGTCAGCAAAAGTTTTACTAAACAAAAAAGTTAAAATAAATGATAGTTGTTACCTGGAATATAACTATTTTTTAAGAAAACATAAAAAGCATTATCAACAATAAATTTAAACCGGAGAGCATGGACATCAACAATACATCAAGAGTTCGACTTAATGCCTCAAAGTCATCATGAGTGTATACTTATAGTTTAACATTCCAGTGCGTGTGTCTACATTTTGCCAATTAATCAATTTGTTACGTATCATATTCAAACATCTTTGTATCCTACTAAACGGACTTGCCTTACATCTTTGTAAGCCAACTATATGACACTCATTTACCACAACTGCAAATTCGACAACCAACTTAAATATATTGGTTCACAAGATATTAAACTTTTAAGAACTTTTCGCAATCACAACTCTTATTGACATATAGCTATCTAACGTTTCAAGGGAATCATCAACGTGGATTCTGGACATTTCTATCGCAATCATGCTGTATATATACGTATATATCTAAATGCAGTCACTTCGTTTCTTTTTTATGATGCAAAACAAAATAAAAACTAACGTATTTCTTGCATTTTGAAACAGTACCCATGTAAAACTTAAAAGACAACTTTTACTCAATGCAATCTGACAAAATGTGGCATTAAACAATTATCGGCCATGACATAACTCGAGGCAACGAAAACGAATGTAAGCATGTTATTTAAACTTTAAAACATTACATCAATTAATGGTCTTCCATATTCAAAATTTTCTGGGAAAAAGACTGTGCTGCAAATGTAGACAAAAAAGAGATTGAGTATTAGATGTGTACATTGCCGTACAAAAATTGTCATGTGGCAAATACATGTCAAATATATACCATATATCATGTCATGTGGCAAATACATGTCAAATATATACCATATATCATGTCAAGCATCACATCCATCTAATATAATGTTAGTAACATGCGATCAAATATTAGGTGGTTTGATTAAGATGTTAATTAAGCGACATGCAAGATACGACCGCACATGCTTGCACGATAGTCATAGATATATATCTAGCAAATATTACTTCAAAATTTTACAATACCGTATTGTCTTAAGAATTTGATCAGGATTATAACCATATTTGGGATTTGGAGTCTCAAATTCTGACTTGAAAACATAGACACGTGCACGGCGATCTGTTAAATAATTCATTAGATATCAAGCAATTATCACAAGTCTGCAGATCCTGTCAAAACTAAAATATCAATCGTAAATTTTAAGAACTTACGTTGTGAAAGGACAAAGAATAGTGATGGAAACAGTAATGCATGTAGTAAAATTATTCAGAGCTATATATTTTTGGAATATCCAAAAACTATTTTAAATCCGTAACATGCTGTTAATATTCGAAGTTTCTGCTGCCAACAAAGAGAATAATCAAAGAACAAACTGTTTCTTTGTAAACTGGGAAAAAAATATTCGTCCATGTCCTTTAACTTCATTATGAAATTTATCGAAACAGTTATCCGCAAAAAAAACTTTCCCTCCACAAAGACATGTTTGCAATTTCTAGTTTCTGTAAATAAAATCATGGACTAACTTGAATGTCGCTTTCTATGGTACAGATACATGTAGCAATGGAGAATGAGTGTTATGGTTTCTATAACAACAGTCAGTCATGCCTTATTAAAGAGTACTATAAAAGCCCCATTTCCATCACTAGTCTTCAACAACGGGTCGCACCGATTATAGCCTCTTTAGAGGATAGTGGACCCAATAAGCACAATTACAAACAAATAGTCTTCAACAACAAGAGTATGTCTTCCCAGAAGAGAAAGTTATTATCAGTGATTAAACATTGTTCCTCGTGAAGAATATTCGCAAATTGTAAAAGTAATGGTCTAAAATCGCTTCGTAAACAAGAATTATAGATCTAACCGAAGACGTACTTAATTTCATCAAGGTATTCTAAACTTACAAAATATTTGTCTTAAACTGGGATGACATGGTAAAACATAAACATTCATGGACTTCTACTTTTTATGGAATATGTGATAAAATATTCATAAAAAATATACTGTCCAGTATTAATGTCTGCACAAGTTTGTTCTACACAACAGACACGACCACATATAGCAGAAATACCTGCTGCGTCGGCTGATTTTGTACACCGATTAGGACTAAAGAAAATGGCGTCTGCTAATTCGGCCTCAACCGCTTCTGCATCGGAAGAACAGAATTTAGATAATGTAATATCGTTTGAAGTTAATGATAAACGACCATGAATCATGCAATTAATTTGGTTACTGAAAACTTGACCCAAAAGAAAGAATTTCGAAAATACATACTGCATGTACTTATCACATCTAGAAAGAATATTTTAATAACATGTTTATATATCTATATATTTATCAATGCCTCTGCAATCAAACAAATGGTGGATAACTACTCGTACAACAATTGAAGTTGAAGTAACATATTCGATTCTAAACAAAGTTGGTAATACGAAAAGAAACTTATATCTTTTAACTACGATTATGCTTCCGCGGAAAATTATTCAAAATGAAAACATCCTACAAGATGACTTTATCGCTTTTCATAAAAACACATAGAGGTTACAAACACGACGAAACTATTCTGCTATGAAGAACACAGCTTCCTTCGCATTAAATTTACACACATCTTTTGGATACTTACATACAAAGTTTGCATGTTTTTAAATACCAAAATGACACTAACATTTATACCTGTTCGATATGTATTTACTAACTGCAAAGTTCGGGACTTTTTGTAAAATTTAAAGGCTGTTGTTAGCCCGATGGAATGTTGTATACAGTGCCTTTAAATTGTTTAATTCTATCCTAAGGTATAACAATGTGAAAATGAAACATTAACTCTGATATTGCACTTTCTTATTGATCTACTGAACAACATTGATTCATGCATTACCCAAAGTGCGAGGAAATCAGACAGAAGATCTAGCAGTGCAATAAAATCAACCGAACAATATAAATATAAATGAAGAAAGTTTTCAGAGTATACTGATCCTACACTTAGATAATACCGCAACCAAAATTCTCGCTTTCCGAATATTTAACCGACCCTTAGGATACCCACAAGGACCAATGCTAAACTAAACAAATATGGTAACTTAATGATTACTCTAAACCATGTACAACTTTATGACAGCTATTGTTGATTTCTGTTAGTTGGGAGTTTAACGACCGTTCCAACCGTATTTTTGCGCAGTTTACCTAACAATCGTTCCTGTGAAGAACCAGTACTAGACTCCTATCCTCCATAAGAAACTGCCAACTTTTTCACATAAAAAGACAAGGTCGGTAGCACGGCTCAGACCCATGGCCCTCAATCTAACTACTTGACCACGGAGGGGGACGTTGATTTCTACTTCAGAAACGAAATAAACTGTCAAAAGGAATTGTTAAATTCGATAATCATACCTCAGTATAAATACTGATTCGGTAGTATGCATAGCTTTGATCGTCAAAGTTAAAAAAACGACACTCGTCATCAAACTACTTACTAGTATATAACGCCATCGACAACTCTTGCCTAAAAGTATCTCCTCCTACAACACTGAGGTACTCCACAGGGGTTATTACGCATTAAATGTTAATAACTAATATTATAAATAACCCATTAAATAATTATATTGATTACAATAAATCAATTTGGATTTGATTTAGTAGTTGCGGTATTACATAATTGTTGTACGTTTTTTGTCATGTACATCTAGATGTACACGACAAAATCCGTGTAAGTGTATTATCAGCATGACATAATCAGTCATCGGGGTAAATTTCAGTGAACACTGAAAACATTACTTTATATTGAAATGATGAGCGTTTATGGCAAACATAATGTATTTGTCATATATCCATCAATTTTGCAATTCCCTGATAAGGTTTTTTAAAAAGAACTTTACTACAAACTTAAAAACTAGTATTCTTATAATGACTACTGTACACAATCTATTCCATTAATTATCCCTCCGTAAAAAGTTGACTTTTGTAAAAATGAAGTTAAAGTTTCCACGAAAGTACTAACCATATGTCGGTCTCTCCTGATTTCTGACCCTACGTAAACCATAGGGTGTCATCTGAACTTTTGTTTTATCTTCCTTTGACCTATACTGAGCTGAGGAATAATTACTCTCTGTGCCTGACTTTGTAGAACTAGGACGGGGTGACTGGAATGGTCGTCTAGGTCTAGGTGATGGAGAGGACTCCACTCTCAATCGCCCTGCTGACTTTACTCTACCACCAGAAATGCACACTGAAATCAGCATTGTAACTTTTGCAATTTACTGACCAAATCAAAGAACTGTCGTTTTTATTCTGGAAAAAGGTCTGCACATATGAAGTCACTTTTTATCATGTATCAAGACAAAAGCAAAGGCAAATGTGAGTACCTGCTCAGATTATCTTTACATTCCCTATAAATTTTAATCCAATATAATGTGTCATTAAAAACAAAAAATATCATTAAAGTACATGTACATAAATAATTACTGATATATCCTATGGTAACCAAAAACAAAGTATTCACTAGCTCTACGTCAACAGTGTACATGAGCTGTCTCATTTATGTGCAACCATACAAAAGGAATTATACACATAATTTCATGCATACACCAACATTCAACAAAACCAAACGAAAACCTGGGGACCTAAGCTACCTTATAGTAACAATGTTTACCTTTATCACTTGCTTTCCACGATCCTAAACCTGGTGACTTTTAAAACAACACAAATCATACTGCTAACAATGTTACCTCTAACCAATGCAAATTTTATCAACTGGGTCTATTTGTATGACCTTATTTGGCATACTGTAATCCGACATTTTCTTAGATGCTCATTAAAGATCCTAATCATGTTATTTGTGTTCAACACAAAGACAATCTTGAAACCAGCTAACTAAGTCAAAATAACTAAGCACAAAGTCAATGACCTACTTGAAGCAATTCTATTACAACATATGATGATGTCTCATCAATCTAACACTAAGGGGTAAGTCAAGAAGAAAATGAGTTTCCATTAAATTAGTTTTATTACAGTTGGTACAGGGTATGATTTAATAGACTATACTAAAGAAAATTCGGAGAAGAAAATAAAACTGTTATTTTCAACCTGCAAGTAACAAATGTTTTAGTGTTATATATAGAACAATGTGGATAAGAGATGCAAAACAAGACCTCATACCTAATAGAAGTGACAAAATTACCATAGTTGAGACAAGAGCTTGTAAACCAAATGTGCAAGATGCAATGTTGCAGGACCTTACCTTCATTGGCCTTCTTCTGTGATTTCGGCCTTGGTGATATTCTTAGAGGTTTAAGTCTGCCATTTTTTGATGCTTTAAATGCATTACAACATTCATTAAACTTCCAAGCAATCATCAAACATACTTCCGAAACAGGAAAAAAAACAAGTACAGGAACAAAAGATAAATCTATAAATTCATAGGAGTTTTCACTGTGAACTTAAAACATTCCCCAAAAGAAAAATAGTAAAATCTAACATCTCTGTTAAAGTTTACTTACCAGCATGACCAATGTACTCATGAACACTTTAAATGCAGTTTAAGGCATACTGTGCTAGGTCTCTAACATAGACCCGTTTATATTTCAATTTAAATAATGTTCTCTTCTGTTGTAAGGGTTCTCAATATAACATTATCAACGGAACACCAAATTTGCAGATCATATGAGCCCTGAAGAATCGGCATCAAGCGAAAGGGTTGCATTGTGGATTTGGTGCTTCACTATTTTACTTGGGTATTGCTTTCTTATTTTATACATAGTTAAGATAGTTCTGTACCATATTAAGTTAATACTTAGATAATACTGACCAGATTTTTTACTAAAAACGTCATTGGGAAAGTAGGGTCTGTATGCCTGCAGCAGTCTTTTTCTCATATCCTCGTCTTTACGTCGATTCCAGGACTTGTAACGTTCCTTACGCTCCGTATCAAGAGCATGCTGCTGGTCTTCTAATTGTTCTTCCCTAGAGAAAGATAAGAGAAAAACATTTAGAAACAGAATAAGAACATAATACAGGCATCTTGTTAAACAAGTAGTCCACACAACCTCTGTCACATGTACAGCTGATCAAAGCACCACTTTACTGGAACCAACCTAAGAATAATGAGACTAGGTCAGAGATCTAAATTATTTCAGATGCATAATGGTTTTACTATTTCACTTTTCAACACTGCTCATTGGTGAGAAAAAAATGAACAGAAACTCACTGATCTGAAGTATGCAAGTTAATGTGAACCAACTGATTAAGGTTTGGAGAATATCAATGTAATAGTGTAATCATTTATATACAATGTAAACTGTATATGGTAACAGGCATTTTGTCTACAAGTGCAACACTAAGCTCTTAACATGGGACATGGTTTTCTTCAAAATACATCTCATTTCTTGACTGTTTTTGCTTCTTTATTTAGTATGGCAAGTGTAATGAGGTGTTGTCATTGATTTTGGAAGAAAGTGCATGTGCAGAATTTGCAATTCAGATATGCATTTTTTTCGATCAGAAAGTTTAAAAAGCTCCTTTACAGCCAAATTAATATTCAAGAGAAGCTGTTAATATGTAAATGAGTATTAATTTCATGCACTGACAAATGTGATTAACATTTTCTATTTCTAGAAAGAGTCAAAGGTTTTCATCAAAACTGTTCAAAGCTGCGTCAGTGAGATATCATTCAGACGTTTTTCAAATTTTAGCTTTGAGCATATCCGAGTATTAAAAATAAAAAAATAAATCCACTAAGAATCACTGAACTGGAAAATGCTAACGATATGCAGAACTAAGCTTGGCACTCATCATTCATGTGATTTTTAGTTGAAATCCGCCAAGAGATGCAAGAAGAGTTGCGCAGACAAACTTAGGGTTATGGTAAGTCTGCTAAGAATCATTGAACCAGAAAATGCCGATGATATGCACTACATTTTATACTGAGCATTTCTACCAAGTTTCAGGTGTGTAGGAGAAGTTACCCTGACAAACTTTTATGACAAACAGACAAACAAACAAACAGCACCAAATCAATATGTCTCCAAACCACTTCATGTTGGAGACATAATAAAAAAAACCTTCATTAATCAAATAATAAATTTGAGAATTTTCTTGTGTCCCTATCTTCATTGCCTACAAAATGCATCACAAGTCCACAAGAAAATGACCAGCTTTTCTACTTTTTTTCAATTTTTAGGCAATTCCTCACAAAAATATGCACAATGTAGCAGAAATTTTTGAAGCATGATACGTTGGTGATACGTATATATTCTATAACTGAAGTACATACATTTCCTGTCTCTGTAGATAGGCTCTCTCATGTGGATCTGTAGTTGATAGCAACTTCTCCTCTCTGGACTTTCTCATCTCATCTCTTAATCTTGTATTGCGCGACTTTGCACTGGCCACACTACTTGATGCTCCTGTTTTAACATCATCGAACAATTCAGCTGTCCGTGTTGCAAGTTTGTCTATCTCAGTATCCATATCCACATTCTTCTTTCTATTGAATTCCTGAAAGATACAAACCAAACCTCATCTACCAGTACTAACCTGTACCATCTTTTATACTAATAAGAAAGTATAGACAAATCAACATTACTCTTATGATACTTTCGCAAAGCAGGAATTAAACTGATAGTTAAACAAGAGCTGTCACATGACAGCACGCTCGACTATTCGAAAGCTTGTTGGTAAAATGGGGTTTTTGTCTAAGAACAGGAGTATTGTGTAATTGTCTATAAGAATTAAGGTCAAAGATATGAAACTTGTTCAAAGACCTTTGTAAATGTACATTGCATTCAAGGCCTTACTCTGGATTCTGCAAGCCAACTGGAGGGAGGATGGGGGGGATAATTTCAAAGAAATACATGACCTTGTATATTTGATCATGAATAATTTTGTAACTTTTCAAAATTGATATGTATAGAATTAAAAAAGCATGACCGCTTCATGCTGCATAGTTATTCTATGACATTTCAAAAGAAAGCCATTTTGAGTATTTCCATTTTAGTCTGGAAAAACTGTGACAAAATTCTAAGTTAAAAAGGGCATAAATATGTCAAAAATCAAAAACATTGGTGAAGATGTTGACAGTAAATACGTTCGATAGTATTCTATCTTTAACAAAACATTCAAAGTTAAAAAGGGACACAAATCTAACAAAAATCAAAACAGAGTTATGGGGATTGTTTCCTCAGGTGTAGATGTTGATGGTAAACATATATTTTGAGTTTCAAGTCAATACCTTATATAGTATTCAAGATATTTGAATTTACAAAAAAAAATACCAAAACTTCTAAGTTAAAAGGGGCATAAATCTGTCAAAAATCAAAACAGAGTTATGGGAATTGTTTCCTCAGGTGTATAATGTTGATGGTAGACACATACTTTGAGTTTCAAGTCAATACCTTATATAGTATTCAAGATATTTGAATTTACAACAAAAAAAAATACCAAAACTTCAAGTTAAAAAGGGGCATAAATCTGTCAAAAATCAAAACAGAGTTATGGGAATTGTTTCCTAAGGTGTATATGTTGATGGTAAACACATACTTTGAGTTTCAAGTCAATACCTTTGATAGTATTCAAGATATTTGAATTTAAAAAAAAACTTTAACCAAAAATTCTAAGTTAAAAAGGGGCATCAATCTGTCAAAAATCAAAACAGAGTTATGGGGATTGTTTCCTCAGGTGTAGATGTTGATGGTAGACACATACTTTGAGTTTCAAGTCAATACCTTTGATAGTATTCAAGATATTTGAATTTATAAAAAACTTTAACCAAAAATTCTAAGTTAAAAAGGGGCATAAATCTGTCAAAAATCAAAACAGAGTTATGGGGATTGTTTCCTCAGGTGAAGATGTTGATGGTAAACATATAGTTTGAGTTTCAAGTCAATACCTTTGATAGTATTCAAGATATTTGACTGTATGAAAAACTTTTAACCAATAAGAAAGTATAGACGCCGACGCCGACGCTGGGGCGAGTGCAATAGTCTCCTTATTCTTGGAATAGACGAGCTAAAAAATATGAAGTCCACACTGACCTTTCTAACAAAATCACAATTAAAATAGTTCTTTTGTTATGGTGAAATGTGGCAGATGAATGGAATAAATTTTCTTTATTATACTATTCATAAAATCACAAAAGTTGAATGTATTAACTTTAAATGTTTATGTTAATGCATAATAAACAGTTATAGTAGTATAAGCAAAGTATACTCTTAAAGTAAACCTTTCCTTTCCTTTTCATAAATGAAACATTAAATTTGTTCATTTGCAACTTCTGTCATACAAGTTCAAGGCTGAATTTGAAATTCAAAATTATGCGAATTCAAATAAATTTCCCATAACTAGGGAGCTATCTTAAAATGATTTTTGTAAAATCAAAACACAATGTTTATTATTAAATACTACACTTTTAAATCTGAAGCGCCAAATATTGGTGAATATGTTTGAATTGGGGATGTCTTAGATTGGTGGACTTCACATCAGCTACAGAAATAAAATCTTCTAATTGATAGCCTGATGCTAAAAGTTAAAACATCTCCAAAGAAGAAAAAGGCAATTTCTGCATTTCATTTGTTGTTTTCCTTGTCAAACAGTGTTAAAACACCACAGACAACAAGTGGCTAAAAGTCAAAATTGTAAGAAGGCAATATATGTTTACACCTACCTAAAGCTATTTACATGTGTTTATTATGTTGTTTGATGGAAAATATAAACTGCTATTCTTTTTTAACATTGAGTGTCCCACTGATTACAGAATTATTTGATGATTAATCTAAATACTCTGTTTCAATTTAGAAAATCAGGTATAGGTAAACCCATCAATAGAAACTTAGAAGAATAATAATGTAATTATTATAAATCAAAATTCCAAATAACTATTCAGCCTAGTATTTTGAAGTTGAATAAAAGTTGTGTTACTTTTGTATATAGTAATTGATATGCTGCCTCTATTCTTATAATTGCTTCAGTGGTTTTGAGGCTCTTATTGCAATAACTAAATGTGATCAATACCAAACAGGTTGACAGCTAAAAAGAACACCCAATGTTGTTCTTTGTTTTCGCAAAATTCAAGCTTTTTTAACCCTTAAAAAAGTTAAATTGACCACTTTGGTCATTAACCTGGTAGAGCTGACATAAAAACTCGATCAAGTTTGATAAAAGCAATGTCAAAAATAATTTCACCACTTTCAGAATTTGAAACAGTCCTATCTCTGACTTACTCAAACTTCATGTTAATGTTTTCTTAAATATAAAGACACAAATTCACAGGAAATCTCCATGCAGTTTTTGACTGACCTTCAGTTGTCTTTGTGAGCAGTCTATCTGATAATAACAAGTATCTGATCATAGAACGATATACTTTAAATCTGACTGAACATTTGAAAGTAACATACCATTTTTCTCCATGTCCGTTGATTCTTTTTTTCTGTTAAATGACGTAAAAACGATAATTCCGCCATTTTTAATCCGTTTTCTTGCTTAGTCTGTCATGTAATTATGAATTTTAATCATTATCAATTTGATCAGTACCTTGCCTCTTTGTTCTTGTATGCATTGTCTAGCTTTAAGTTCGTGTGTAACTACTGATTGAATAAGAATAATTAAACCTAATTTAGAATTATCACTCAAGTAGCATTGAAAATTTTCAAAACGTAATTGTGACGGGAACTTAAGAGGGTACAAAGGAGAAGACATTTAAATGGGGTCTTTGGAAGTTTAGCCTACCGGTATTTTTACATCATATAAAACCTGATGTGTTCAACTTATTTTGCAGAATATTTTCTTAACTTTCATGATAAGGAATTAATTGGTAACTAAATTTGATAAATACCAACACATTATCACTTTGAAATGAACAAAAGCCTTGTCACAAAAGAAGCCTATCTGTTGATGTTCAGGGGACATAGCTTTGCAATGCCTTGACCATGCCTCTTAAATAACATGCCATGCATATAAACTATTCCTTGTGGTTCAAGGGACATAACTCTGCAATGTTTGCACCAAGTTGTGCCAAAATCCTTTTAGAGATGAGAGATATATCAAAGAAATATGGTGCTTTGTGTGATAATGGCCTTGTAACATGTGCTCTACCCAGTCCAATATCCAGCTCTCAAACTTTGGTGGGTGGATAGGTGACTGATTGGGTAGGGGAAGAGGGAGGTAAACATGGAAACATTTCCTTTTTGACATAGACAGTTTTGATTTTACAATATCTTTTTGCCATATTAAAAGTTTTTGCTTTTTCAAATTATTAAAAAAATATTTTTATATAGAACTTTGTTTCCGAGTTGTAGTACTATGTTTCAGAAATAAATCAAGACTTGTAGTATAACATATTCAAATATGACAAACAAGCAGGGGTTTATGTTTTGTCGCACCTTTGACCGTATAAATGACCTGTGTTTCAATCATATCTGACTTACTTCATCTTTGTGGTATATATCAGTTGAAATCTTACACTACAATTTATATCAAATAACTGAATGCTCAAAAGCTTTAAAATAAAACAAAATGTGTAAAGTTTATAATCTATTAGCACTTAAAGGTTTACACAACAGCCTAAAATAACTTTTAAAGCTCGATATTCCATTCAGAAGTTTGGAGTTGCACATCTTTTGTCAATGACCTTGCAGTCATGACACTGTATATAATGATTGTCAGTAAAACCCTCACAAGTTATGATTGTTGTTTTCTTTTAAATGTTTCTATGTATATAATTATGTGAATGTCAGGGTCACTCACAATAACTGCAGTGATTTGAAATGAAAATGACACCCAATTTCTACAATGAAGTTGCTATGACAACTTGTCAACAGCCACTAATGGTAGATAAGTATGATGATTAAAAAAACTCTAAAAAACAGTTTACTGTTTCCATGTTTTTAGAACTGTCGTTAGCTTGATTCACAAGATTTTGATATTATATCATCTGAAGGAGACCAGTTTCATTCCTTTTATGTCCTTGAGACAGGTTACAGAAGTCAAAGCCAAAGCAAGACATCATATCTTTAGTGCCATAACTAGTGAAGCTTGCATTTAACTTTGTGCATATTATATCCAGCTTAATTATATTTCACCTGTTGACCAAATGTTGGTTCTCCTGTTCCCTTTTCATTAACCACTTTTAGCTGTACTATAAGATGTTGAAGTTTAATAAAAAAAAAAAATTATTATTATTATTTTTCAGATGTATTATGATATAGTGTGTAAAAAAGTGTCCATGTTTAGCTCCACATGACACATGAATTTAGTCTATCATGCCATTTTGGTAATTCTGCCATTTGAAGCAGAAATGAACTGTCTCTCCCAAATTGTCATTTTGTCTATTCTGTCTGGGTATCATGCACGTGAATTATGAGCATAAGATAAAACAATAGTGATCAAACCTCTTCTTCCTTCATTTTCTCACACCGACTATCGGTGTCGTGTTTACGGTTCTGAGCTTCTGTCTCTAACATCTTATGGTGTTCCTGTGTAACATAGAATGCATCACACAAACTGTCAAAACACATGCAATACATGCAGAGTAAATACTGTGTTAAACAATTATTCCCTAAAACCTGGAATGACTTTTTTTGTGGCGACTATGACACAACATTCAAGCAATGAAAGTTATTTTTAGACTGAAAAATTCCTACAAAAACTTGAAAAGTTTGGGCGGTTTTCAGTCAAAAAATTTTGTTTCCTGCCACTGTGCTGACCTATTTTACCTCCACTAGTTAGCAAGGAATAGCAACATGTGAAAAACAGTACTCGAGTTTGACAAATTTGAGTGCACTTTTATGTCATCTCATTTAAGTAAATGTTTGTGCCAAATTATTTGAATATCGTTCTTCAGGTTCAAGACAACTGTACAGGAAAAGAAAATGGTGGCTCAAACTATATGCTTTTTCTTGTGACCTTGATCTTGAGTAGGTAGGCGGATCAACTGCTCCATTTGTCTTTTGTGTCAAGTTATAATCAAAATCTTCAAAATTGGAACCGACACAAAAATAAGGGCTCAAAACCAAGACTTCAATTTGTGACCTTGACTCCTAGCCAAGGGTCGGGATCTTGTGCTCTTACAGTTGTCTCAAAAAGGTGAACATTGTGCCAGTCATTAAAAATGTGTAATTTGGTTTTGGAGGTATAAAGCAGAAATGTAAAGGGGAGGCCAACAATGCCTAATAATAAGGCATTCCCTATGTGCCTGCATGCCTAGGCAACATCAAAATATTGACTGTGATTATGGCACTGCAATAGAAGCATTAAATATAATGGCTACACATTTACTATCATTGCTCTGATTTTAAGTATGTTCTCGTAGCAAATTGTACCATTAAAATGGCCAATATCCTGGTAAACAAAAGTCTTTCCAAATTTTAAAACATAAAGGTGAGTGTAAACTTCTTCACAGAAGTATTTTAGAGACACACAGATTTTACAGAAAGTCAATTTTGATTTAAGACAAGTTATACCATGCAAAGAGTGTTCATCAGATTTCAAAGAAGCAATGTGGTATGTCTAAGAAGACAATTGAGTTTGGCGTTTTCTTAACCCAGTAACCATAGAAACAAGAGGTCAAACAAGATCTCAGGAGAGATTGTGAGGCTTGACTATTCAAAGCAATAAATAAGAAAATAACAACTGAACAAAACAAATAGCATTGCTAAAATTTGAAGTACACTAGACTGAATCCAAAATGTGAATTGGTCATCAGTGACCATTTTAAAGTTTACAGTGATGTAGAAAGGCCATCATGGAAAGTGTTATCCAGTATTTGATTGGTAATCTTTTTCAATTTAAAGGTCACAGTTATCTTGACATTTGACCTTATATAAAAAAAATGGTTGATCTGATGAAATATGTAAATAGTGATAATTCACCATAGCAAGGACCTAATCATTATAACTAATAACGGTTTGAATAGTCAAGTTAATGAGACAAAAGTAAAAATATATAAACTGGACTGTGTAGTAACCCTAACCTGGTGTTTGATATGGGCAAAGCTTTGTATAATACTGAACATGTAAACCAGTCTGTTACTGCAACTGCTTCAACTTTCAGACTTTATCTGACTTTAAACTTAAAAGTGTGCAATAAATATGACTGCATGTAAAATACTTGACTTGCAAGCAAAGGTAAGAAATTTAACATTTGACTTGCATAGCAATATTGGACTAGCATATACATAATTCATATAATCAACCTAAAACTTGACTGGCTAGTAAGGTAGGAATGAAATATTCAAGCGGGTCATAGTGCCAAGAATCAGATATGTGTACTTGATTGGCAAGCAATATTATAAACTTACAACTTTAAAATTTAGTGATGTAAAATTCTGGTGATACAGTCTGAAAATTGAATATATTCTTTCATATATTGCAGTAACAGTGGTTTGACAGCAAATCAGATATTTGTGCAGCGTGACTTTATACCTTCTTGCTCATAAGTCTTGGTAACAGTCCTGGATATGATGAACCCTCTTCAAATTAGAAAATGTAAAACATTAATTCTATCTACTGAAAAACTTGGACTGTAAGACATCAAATTTAGTAAACATATAGTACTGTCAATTTCGTCAGACAACCTTTCCTTTTAGAATGTTTCAAGATTCAAATCCCTGACTCCTGATTGGTTGAAATAAATCTCAGTTATAAAATTACCAATCAGAGGAGGCCAGAGATCTTAGACAAGTTAATTGATGTTTTAATAATTTTCAGCTCGGATTTAAACCTTCATCAAAGATTTGTAACTTTTGTGCCCCAAAAGATTGTTTTGTGTAAAAGAAAAGGTTGTCTACAATGTATAAACAGTTGAGATATCAGACAGAGTTATGTACCTTCGCCATATCCTGTACATCTCTAGGTGTGGATTCACCATCATTATAAAGATGAGACACAAATCGTAACTGATCTGAAACACCATCAATACATGATATGTCCATACAATTTCGCTTTTAAATGTTTATAATTTATATGTTGCCATTTAACCTATCAATCTAGATTTGGAACTATTTAATTTATTCACTATAATAAAAATATATCATGCAATTCCTATTTTGGTTAACTTTTCACTATATCATCATTTATATCAATAAAATTTAAATAAAACAGCAGTTAAAACATCAGCTTTCGTTCACCTGAGCAAGCTGAACCATTATAGAAGATACAAGAGTTTGGACCTTTGACCTAACAGCATTGGCCATCTACTGATACCATGCAAATTACCTGTAATACCTGTGTTTGTGTCTTTTACTGATAGGAAACCATTTCAATATTAAAGACAATGCAAGATTTACTCTTGACATCCCAGAGTCAATGAGGAGTTCTCTACTGACCCTGTGCACCATGATTTTAGAGACCCATGGGTTAAAAACCTCTCAATCCAAATGAACAAAACATAATTATAAATTTTTGACCTACATTAAAATAGTCAATAGATATATCAAACTGTCGTTAGTACCCAGTAAGTAAGCAAATAAAATATGTCTTTTCTCCTACTTCAGCAATAATATACTCTGACCTCAAAAATCAGGTATAATTGTTTCTTCAAGGTCACAGATTTTGACATGTTCACTTAAGTCGAAACTCTGGTATTAAAGTAAGACACCATCTGGGCAGGTCAAAATTCACAGACAAGCAGACAATTTGACGCAGTGGATAATGGTCACAATAGCTCACATGAGCCAATGGCTCAGGTGAAGACATGAACAAGTATTAAATAAACATAAAAAATATCACTTAGTGAAGAAGAAATACCATGTAAGTTGCAATAGAAGCCTCTTCCTTTAGTCCCCGAATATATGCCTCACCATTCCAAACTTACGATATATCTTACTTACCACCATGCTGTACTGAACCCTCTAAATTAAAATGATTAAGGAACCCTGTTTTGAAAATGTTTTGTCCATGGGGGCTTTTATCACAACTTTATGATCAGGCAAACATATTTTGTTTTGTGCTTGATTAGAAAACAAGAACAGTTTAACAACATGTATGTGCTCTTCTCAATGTACTGTCACTGTATAACAAAAACATTCATACTTCAGTATTTGGAAAAACATATACCGAAGAAAGATACTTTTTGCTAAATAACGACACTCTCTGTGCAAACATGTAATATCAATTAAGGACAACATTTTTGAAACACACAAACACTAATATTTGCATCTTCATAATTTTATGTTGCATTTTAGTAAAAAAAAAAAAGGGTAGTCAATTCTACTGCTGAACGTTTTTCAAGGTCTGAACACCTGTATATACATTTATATGGTAACAAGTAGTTAACTTGCATGTTCAACATTATGAATTTATTGCCCTTTTCTGCGGAATATTTGTCGAAAGATCACAAACTATGTAAGAGGTATACACATCTGCATAATGTGTGTGTGTTTCACGTTCTGACAAAAATATGCATCGTTAAATACAACATTAGAAATGCAGTTCATGCTTGCAGTCGGATATAAAATATAAATGTAATAACAACTGTTTTCAAACAATTCTTCCAGGAGTTAACCATCCAAACTCAAGTGCTTTACAATACAGCTTCTTATGACTTGCAATAAGACATATTTGTTTATTGATGGTTAAATCATTACATGAACTTCATTTGCAGTAGATGAAAACCCATGTCATATCATATTTGATCTTTTTAACCCAAAAGGGAAGAACTTTATTAATGATCTTACGAACAAACTGCTTTGTTTGGCTTTAATCGAAGTTGTAAAGATAGTAATTTATAACCTCAATACATTGTTCTTGACCTTTCTTCATTTCAGTTTGAAAGAAACATAGATTATGTCTAGATTATAGAACCAATTTAATCTGGATTTGACTTACGTCTGTTGATATTAGTTGATATTAGTTTGATTTTCAAAAATTAAGTCCATAAATGTTACCCCCCCCCCCCCACCCAATATTTAACTTAAATGAACAATAGAGTATAGATGTTGGAGCAGCATTGTTATACATTTGGTTCATGGGTGTACATCTACGAAATATAACAACACTGTAAGAAAGGTCAGACAATTATAACAAGATCAGTGCCTAGGTCATATATCAGTAAATGTTTCCGTTTTACTGGCGACGACTGTGGACGGTTTCTCATCTGCCGGCAATGTTTGCACACTGTTGATAAATATTGCATACAAAATACATTAATTTATACATAAAATTACACAATAATCAGTGAATGAACATGTTTATTGCAAAAGTATAACAATCTAATATGAGAATCATGTCTGAAAATTAAACTGAACGAATGTGACTAAAATAGTTGCTTAAAGTGACATTATGCGCATCTTACTGCACATAGTGTATTTTTGGTGATAGTTTTATAAAAGCAATTTTTGGTTGCTGTGCATTTAAATGCGTTGAATTAATGATTATGCCGCATTAATATTTGAAGTTGGTGCTTTAGATATAAAAAAATCGGACTGATAAAATGATAGTTAAATGTGTCGTTTTTGATGTTGGTAGAGATTTCGGCAGTGGAAGGGAGCAACTCCTGCATGCGTTGCTCTTTTCTTAAATTGACTCTCCCAGTCAAATAAGAAAATCATATTTGAAAGTTTTTTTTCATACTGGGAGCGGGAAGAGTTTGGTGTGTATTGGGTACGCTATCATTTCCTCTACGCTTTTGTAACCACCATTTTCAGCTGGATTTTTACTTGAAAAAAATGCAATGTCTTTAAATAATTGTTAGTTTAATGACTATATAAGCACAAAACTTTCATGAACTATCCTGCTCTACAAAGCAAAGCTCTACAAAAACTGAACTAACATATACATTGTATGTACTTACCATTAAGGTAACCATCCCAGTTGGCATAGTTACGAAGGTCTAGATCTTCTTCATCCCCCATAAGTCCTCGGCGATAATTATCCATCATTTTACTGAACATCACAATATCATGCATTGGTCCCGTATGAGCTTGTGCTCGCTTCAATTGATTCAAACTACGTGAATGATTTCTCTTATTCTGATACATTCGAACACTTTCGCGAACATGATCAATGTAAGGTTTTTTACTCCTTTGTGTAGAAAGGAGTGTACGTCTTGATCTTGAACGACTTGGATCAGTCTCATTACCACTATCATCATTATCGTGAAAGCCTACCCTGCTCCTTGGTGTTTTTCTACCTGTTCCTTTCTTTCCCTTTGTTTCAGGACTACTATCTGCATCATCTTCCGCAGCCTTTGTTGGTTCAATTTTCTCAAGAGACACATACTTTCCTGTGTCCTCCTTTTTCTTACTTGGTGACCCTCCCATTGGTGATGTACTTTCGTCTCTTAATCTTGGGCCTCGTTTCTGCGTTTCAGCATCTTTGGTTAAAGGCGACTCTTCTGATCTTAAAGAAACATTTGATGTTCTAATACCATCTTCTTTTTCTAACACAGAATCAGCACTAGGTTTTTTCGATACTGTTTTCTGTTTTTTCTCAGCATCTGTGTTAACAGCTGTGTCGGATTTGTTGATTCCAACTGCCTTATCAAGTTTTGGGCTTTCTGATTTAACTGGACTTGCCTTACCTTCAGATTTTGTTGGACTTTCTTTCCCTTTAGCTGGGGATGGTGTTTGTGTGGGTGAGACAGTTTTGCTTTTTTCTGCCTCTTCAGTCTTTTTCTTTTCTTTGTCCTCTGCTTCTATAACAGCTACTGCCTTCTGGGGAGACTTTGGACGAGGTTTTGGCTCAGGGCTTCCTTTCTGTTTCCCTGGTGATACCTTTCCAGCTTCTTTTGTTGGTGTTGTCTTATCTTTAGTTGGAGACTTCTTACCTTTCTCCTTCTTTTCAGACTCTTCTTTGACAGGATCTATGTTAGCACCTTTGCGTGATCGTGCAGATTTGGAGTCACGTTTTTCTACATTAGTGAGATCAGAGTAAGGTAGGGCACCTTTCTGTTTCAGATAGTCTGCTGCATCCTTATAGCCCTTGATCACAGCAAGGTCATATGGTGTGAATTCCTTTCCCTGAAAAATATACATTATACATTACATAAATTCGAGTTTTTAAGACAAAAACATTACAATCTGGTTATGGTCTAGGTAGGTAATCAGAGGCAGTTTTAGACTAAATTGTGATTGTTTTAATGATGATTTTGATTTTCAGAAAGGGTCACAGAACCTTGATGAAAATGTTGATGTCTGAGGTGGAAAATTTTATCTGTCAGCAATTGACGACTTTTCAAGTCAGAGAGTAAACTATTCTTGTCAGGGCAATAGATTAAAACTATATCTAACTTACTGACAAAAACAATTCTCTGACACCGTTACTGCTCCTGGTTAATTACTGTGGTCATCCCTGTGGGTAAGGAGCCTAACACTCTGCCCCAATACCTTAGTAAGTATTTACCACATACTACATTGTGTCCCAATAAAAAACAATCTTTCCATTTCTTTCATATAAAATACTTGCATAATTTATACTCTAAAGCAATACTAATTTAAGACTCACTTTAACAGTTAAACTCTATAGATAAATTATGTTTTCTTTTAAATAACAGCTTTGCAATTTAAAACCCTTTCTTTGACAATTTTAAACTTAAGCAATCTATAGTAGAACATAATTATAGTATTACCTTGTTAATGTCAACTTAAATCCAAGCCTACATGTGCTTTATTGTTATCATTCGTCAATAATAGATACAGTTAGTTAATATTTTTAAAGACAATAATTAAAAATAGTACAATGCCATTTAAACTGCCGTATGTGTCCTGTCAACCCAATAAAACACAACCCACTCTAGAGGAATATCGTCCTTTCAAACTTGTTTAATCTTATTATTTAGTTACTTCTTGGTTGCCGCAATTGCTAAATCTTCGTCTTATAGATTATGTCAACAATTTTGGATATGCACTTTTTTGCTTCACAAATTTTGTTATTACAATAAGCCAAAAAACGGACAGTTTTCAATAGATCACCAATAACAGTTAATCTTCAAGTAAATACTACAATAACAATGGCATTAATATTTCTTCAAATAAAATGTACGTCTTAGGGCAAAGTAAAAACTTGAAGTTTTTAATGTGGTTAAAGTTTAAAGCCCATTTATTTACATTGACTTTAGACTTAGTTCTTATAATGTACACAAGATATGCTTTATTGCTATTTTCAAGAGTTCTGATCACATTTTGAGAGAAGGAAGGGATTGTGGAAGTGGCAGTTTAAATCCACAGCTAACAGATTCTGAATTTGCAACCTCTGAGTTTGGAGTGTAATATGCAAATACATCACTCCATTAAAATCTTCAAATCCTCATCTGCTACATTGATATTTATAAATGGAAGTGCTAGACCTCTTTTTCTTGTTCTTTACTGTTGCAACATATGCAGCTGAGTTGTTCTCCGAGGAAAGCATTTACCCTAGCAGTTTGGGTACAAAATACATATTAATTACCCAATATAACTTTTCAAATCATACCAAATGCTTAATTCTTGAAAAAATTACAGCATGTCTCTAAAACCAGAGCTTTGAAGATTTTTGTTCTTGCACACTCTCTTTATCTAATGAAAGCTTTACAATGGGATATTCTACTTGGCCACATATATAGCTACTTTAAACTAGTCTCTTTTTGCACAAGTGTCATCTTTAATTCAATCTTATTTATTTTTACATGGACTGTTTACTTAATTTTTGTACCTTATATTAACTGCACCAATTGACCCAGTAATTAAATAAAGCTGTTGTATATATCAGTCTTTATAAAGATAATGTAGACTTTGTCATGATATTTTAGACTTGAACCTTATTTACTAGATTGAGCAGACCATGCCTTATGCATGAATATCACCCAATTGTTATCTTGTAATTTTCAGTTGCCATGGCAACAAGAAATGCAAACAAAATCAAATGCAAAGCATTTCTTTTTCTGTACCAACATAAAAATTGCGTATGAACTGTTTTCATCTGTTTTTGTTGTTTTTTCATGTATGTTTAAAATGAAGCATACAAAAAATGTTGGCATAATCATGGGGCATTACCACTAGAGGTCAAATTTTAATGTATCGATTAAATATTTTCTATATATCACAAATTAATTTTAGCTATTTGACTGATGAAGTTAATAATAAACAGCAAAAAAAAATCAACATGACTATACATGTCATTGCAGACGGATTATTTTAAGATTTTTGGTTGCACATGTACTTGTCTGTACTTCAGTATTCAACTACACTAAAATTACTGTACCAGTTTATTGTATAAATTCAGACCACAGCATCTTCTGAGCTTGTCTAAAATAAAGCATTTGCCATTATGAAAGAACATAAACATAGAAAGCATAACATGATGTAATCTCATTAAAACGGCAAATAGTATGGCAAATCCAGCATTTTCTTTCAGAAGTACAGTAGAAATAAAACAGGAGAAAAAACATTACCAACAGTTACATTCAGCTTCTAATCCTTCCTTCTTTTAAATAAAACAATGCTCTGATGTTACCTCAAAACATAATCGTCATTTTCATATGTTTCAAACTTTCAAATACTCTTATAAAATCTTGTTATTTTAATATGTAGGTAATCATACAATAACCTAAACACACAAAGTAAATAGTCATTACAAATTGGGGAAATTACAGTGATCCTTGGCAAATACAGCTATCCACACAATTCTCAAAGAAAACATTTAAATACTACCTTTATATTACAATTCAATGGTTGAATTAGAAAGTTTCTGAAGTAATTCTTTAAATTAATGTTACCTCATTACAAGGCATACAATTCACCATTACAGTAACTATATCACAAGGACTTTTAACCTTGTAATGTTACTTCAGCTATTTCTATGTATCAAGTTAGGTGTAAAAGATTAAAATGTAAAATGTAACCCTGTATGAAAATGATACACTAAGCTAAATGACATTGACCTTCAAAAACATTCACCCATTCATCATAATTTGAGAAAAAAATGGCATTAATCAAAAGGATTCTTCTCTCTTCATGTGAAACAAAATTCTTTAAATCATTTTACAGATGGCTATCATTACAAATTTTAACAATAGCCGCCCTCAGAAGTGACGAATGCCCCCAAAGAGGTGTCTCACAGTCTGTGACCTTGACCTCTAAGGCGTGGACCTAGTGCAAGAACATTTTTTCCAATTCATTTGAAAATCCTTCATTGTTAAACAGAGCTACAATCCGGACATGAACATGTGCATATACAGGATACTAAAATGTGTGACCTTGACCTTCAAGGTAAAGATGTGACATGCATGTGACATGTTGTCTAAATGTGCTCAACAATTGTGACATGTAATTTTAAAATTCTTCAATGCATCACATTTACCATGTACACAGGATTCCATGACCTTTAAACTTAAAGTGTGACCTTGACCTTTGAGGTAGGGTCATTGCTTGCACACAAGACATTGTCTTGATAAGCTGAACACTGTTACCTATTGTTGCCATGTCCACTTTAACCCCACCTTTTTGGGCGTGGACAGATAGAAGGACAGACCAACATTGTGATTTTAATATACCCACCTTTGAGGGCATAATTTTTTTAGCCAATGTGTGTTAGCTTTCATGATAGCACTTGGCATGCAGACTTTAACCAGGATTTTCCAAGTCCAGATTGGGGAATAATTTTGTGAAACTGAAAGCAAGACTTAAGGGACTTAATGCTATGACCCTGTTTTATTGACATCAACCTTTAAGGCACATGTGAATCACACAAAACTTTATCCAGGATCTTCCGAGTCTAGAAAGGCGAATAATTTGTTAGAAATTAATGCAAAAGTTAAATGACTTAATTATATAGCTTGTTTACAGCAAATCATGACAGTTGCAAAGCTGTATATCCATTATAAGAGATATACCATTGCAGGCAATACTCAAGGTGTGATGTCAACATCGAGGTGCGTAGAATAACTCATAAGCATTGGAGACAATAAATCTTTGCAAAAGATAACCATTGACTATGGCATAAGACTTACAGCGTGTTTCATGAGTGCATTTTTATCACAGTCTGCATTAATCAGAAGCTTGCACAGTGGAAGGTTGTTAGTTGCCGCTGCAATATGAAGTAGAGTTTTTCCAACTTTGTTTGTCACATTAACAGCATCTTTCTCATTCCTCTGATGAAGTAAGTACTTTACAACATCTGAAACAAATAAAACATTTGCTATTTTACAACGTCTGAGACGGATTGAACAGTTGTTTTACTACAGCATCTGAAACATGCTGTTAGAACTTTACAATGTCTGAAATAAATGTCTGATATATGGCTGCTATTTTACAAAGTCTGAAATAAGTTATGAAACAAGTCAGAACTGTGATAATTACAGTAACACAAAAGAATGTTCAAGAATAGAGGTAAATTCTTTTTTGTCGATTTCGCCTCTATACTCACTAGCAGTTGAGTGAGAATAGAGTCGCTGACTTGAAATCACTGACAGAGGGTCATGGGTCTGAGCCCTGCTACTGACCATGCCTCATTACTTGAGAAATTGGCAATGTCTAATTTAAGATAAGTACTCTAGTACTGGTCCTTCCCAGGAATAATGGTATGGTAAACTGCCTACCAATAAAAAGTGACTGAAATATGGTTGAAACCCTGACAAACAAAAAGAAAAATCTGCTTTATTTTGTGTGCATGTGGCATGCTAGTTAAACTTTATTACTACTTGTCAAAGGGAAGTAACTCTGTAATAATGTAGTCTGTTGGCATAAGTTGATGTAAAATTAATGATCTTGAAAAGATTGATCAAACAGTGAAAACCACTTGTTCATCACAAAAGAGAACATTTTCAGCCACTAATTCACAAAATGAATCCGTAATATAAAGTATTTTTCCATAGCAACCAGAAAAGCAAATATTTCACACATAGTTACTATGATTGTTTTTCCATTAAAAAGAAAAATGTTCAAGCCAATATTTTATCATTTCCTACACAATCTGTTTTGTCTGTATTGATATAGTCACCTGCCTTGATTAATTTCTAATAGAGACTTTGGACATCAATTATTCAAAGGGGTGCATAATAAAATCTATTGACTGAACAGGGATCATGCTGATCATGATCTACACTGGTCACAAAGCCAGAATTACTTGAAGCAAGCAGGGCAAGTGCTAAAAAATGTATTTCATATAAAGTAATGAGCTGTAAAATGTGTAAGTTCAATTTCATAGCCATGGACACTGTCAATATTAAGCCAAACATGTCTTGTATAAAAATTTAAGACCTTAATATCATGTCCCAACATTGATAACCCAAATAGTGTCACTTCAATGTTAGAAATCCAATCTGTGAAATTGTCTATCAATATATTGATTTTAACAAATACTACAACAAATTTGAATTAATACAGAAGATAAAGCAAAACAAAATACCTAATAAAATCAATTATTGGGTTTTACTGAAAGCCATTGTGAGATAAAATGGATCGTATTTCAAACTTTGGTAATATAATTAATGTTACTCTGTGGAAAGGTGTATGAACTCCGTTACCCCTTGACAGCATGTATGGTAAATTTTGAGGGGAGTTTATTGGAGTTTTAATATTTTCTTACAGCAGGACTTTTACTGAAAGAAACATTGATTTAACAAAGATTTCTGTGCAAAAGAGCGCCATTAATTGACAATATTTGCAACAAATCTAGTAGTGATGCAACTGATGTGAGTAAGTCTAACAAATATAGATCAGTACTTCAGGACAACACATGTTCCCCTCTTTGAATTGATCTCATCTTTAGTTTGTGTGACCTTGACCTTCTGAAGTTACAAAAGCCGTCTCATGATAGCAGGCTCTACTAATCAAAGCCATTAAGCAGAGAAATATAAGCAATGGTGTCGAAAGTGGCTTAACTTTGTTCAAATTATTGTCCCAACTGTACAGTATTTTCATTGGTCCAGGAGTTTCAAATCATTCATAAGAGTAGTTACTGAGCTATATGAATGATAATAACTTCCACACAAGCCTGTAACCACAATTCTTTTCAGTCAAATAAGAGTGGTAATTTTTATTGAATTCAATTAAGATCTAACTCGATTGTTTAACACCTCTGGAGGCAGACCATATTAGTTGTTAATGTATTTTGTGAATGACAAAAAATTGCATGCAACAGTTTAACAAAACAAGGGCTATACTTTGTATCAAATTCAGTTTACACTTGTCTTCCATGCCTGTTTGATACACCTAAAGACATCAATTTCATCTATACATAGGCACACAAAACTTTGTGAGATTCACTTGAATGCAAATCTTTTCCCAAACATTCTTTGATAAACAAGGCAGTCAGAAACACAGATATATCACCTGCCACATAAAGACTTATTCAATATCTGAACTTCAGTTGTGACCTTGACCTTGACCTTAATCTAATCAAGACAAACGTTGGACCAAAGTTAAATCAAGTCTTTCAAGGCATTTTGGAGATACAGAGCTGACGCAAAATGTTGCAGACAGAGAGGGGATAACAAAGGCAATTATTTGCATCAAATTCAATCAAGAGTTACAACAGTTTTATTTTAAGGGGGCAGTGGTGTAGAGGTTAAGGTGTCTGCCACTCATCCTGGAGGTTGCTGGTTCGAGCCCTATTCGGGACATGACCCTACCTCCTCATTTGACACCAGTACTGGTTTTTCCAGGAAGCGGACTCAAGAGTGACTCAATTAGCTACAAGCTTTCTTCACAATCGAGCTAAAACTAGAATTATCACTGAAGGGGATGAATACCCCCCCGAACACCCCACTGACACAGTATATAAAATCTATGTTCATTTGATGCTTTTATCATTGGACCTGCACAATTTAAGACATGGTACTTATCACTTCTGTGAAGTGTATTTAAATTCTGACCAGGGGTTTTGGAGATTAAGAGTGCACAAGATTTTATTGTGTCAAGCCACTATGACCTTGACCTAGTGACCCGTAACATGGACCATGCACAATTAGGCATGGTACTTAACACTTCTGTTAAATATCATTAAAGGTGGTCAATTACTTTTAAGCAACATTTTATGACAATTTTTACTTTTTGTATATTCTGTTAGAGATTTATTTAATGAACAAAAAGACTCATTACATAGAGTTAGATCCCTATCCGAAATTTACATTTTATTAACTTTTATAAAATTTTGTTATTACTCCCCTTTAATATGAAAGTATTTAAAACGTTGAGTATTTCTTTTTTATTTCAATATAATTTCTACTTTTACATTTGAATTGGATAGATATACAAATATTTTAACATTCTGAACCAAAATGCAAGTTTTAAAACTATGTGCAGCTTCTGAATTCATTTATTTTCAATCTATCCTTGGTGCACACCCAAGATAGGTAAAGGGAAGTAATAATATTTTTTCAAACTTGAATTTCTAATGAAATCCATCTAAATTTAAACCTTTTAATGCAAATATTTCACAAATATAATACAATAGGTCTTATATTTATATCTTTCCTTAAGCAAAGTATGTGTATCAAATTTATACTTATGATAAAATAACTCTATAGTGGTTGGGCAACCAGGATAGGGAAATCAAATTTTAAAAAATACCACAAGTGAAAATCTTTCTTGAATTAAGCGCTAAGTTGACATAAATGAGTGTAAATGATCAGAAGTTAAAGTTTCAAACAAATCTGTTACATGGCCAAAACCGGATTATCCACCTTTAAATTGTGACAAGGAGTTTATGAGATTAAGAGCGCACAAGATCTTACTATCTCGAGCCCCTGTGACCTAGACCTTTGACCTAAGACCAAAAACATGGACCATGTACAACTAGACTTGTACATAGCATCACTTCTTTGAAGAATCATTAAATTCTGACCAGGGGTTTTGGAGATTTCATGTCAACAAGATTCCGTCTGTACATCTACAGACGGACGGACAGACGGACATTCTAACTAAATGGTACTTAAGTGGCTATGTTACGTATTTCAAGTGTTTATGTGTCTAATTTTAGCGACGTAACAGAAATTTTTAGCCACATTACAGCCAATTATCCTACAGAATGAATGGAACTGTTTGCTATGGACAGTTTAGCTACATAAGTACCTTTTCCTAAGAGCAGACAGACAGACAGACAGACAAGCTGAATCCAGTATTCCCCCCTTACACTGTGTTATAATAAATTAGTATAAACTAAACTAACAGTTTTATGGAGGGATGCAAATTATATACACAAATGCAATTATGAGCCTATTTTCCCCTCAGATACTACCCAGATATACCAGACATATTATATGACAGAACCAAAACAATATCTATTCCTCTCCTTTCCACATTATAGGTATAACAGGAACTACTACATTACAACCAGTGCCCCACAGATTTGGTAGCACAACTTCTTGAACAAACATTCTTGAACTGGCCATGCGTCTTTACATTACTTCAAAACTCAAACGAGAAACAAATGGATACTGTTTTTTAAATCTTTACCTATATGTCCTTTCTGTGCAGCTTCATGTATTGGAAAGTCTCCCTTGTTATTTTGATGCCACAAATCGCTCTTTTCCTTCTCCAGTAATTTTATAGTGTCCAGACAACCCTTGATTGCAGCACAATGGACAGGGCTGTAGATAAAACAAAAGTGTATGTAGTCTTCCCCAGCATTTTGACTAAAATGCAAATATAAATTGATAAAGAATTATCCTTTAAGTTCATGCAATTCAGCTCAGTTCCGGTTTGAAAATATGTAAGCCTAACCTAAAGCTTTAGCAATCTTAAAATTGATTATAAGAAATTCAAAATTTGGACAATTTTTATATTTATTCATATCATTTCTATGAATATATTATATCTCGCATTTGACTTACCAGTTATATAAAAGGAATTTTTAAAGTGTAAACAGGTTAACAACAAAAAAATGGGTAAACAGTTTTAACATACCAGGTAAATGTGAGGAAAAATCCAAAAGTGGAATAAATTATCACTATCTCCTCTCCTTATGCATACAGTTTATTATACTTGGAATAATATTACTGACAATTATTCCATAAATCAAATAAAATCAAAATCTTTTAATATAAGATGTTATACACAGATTCACACATATTATACAATGAAACTCTCTTGGGAATCCTTTAATACTAGAGTATAGATTATGTAAAATTGAGGTCAGGGATTGAGGAGATATCAAATCAAATATAGATAATTAAACACAAATATTAACTACTAAGTAAAAGTCTTCTTTTCAGCATATTTAAAGCATAACTCTTTTCTTGTCGTACAATCACTTTTCTAAAAGTTATAGTTGTTATAAACTCTTGCATAAACAAATATTTAAAGGCCATAAATCAAATCAAAACAACTTAGGGGAAAGTGCATGCTCTTCAAATAAGTGAAAACAACTATTTCTTCTTATTCACCCTTCTTTAACTAATACCAATTTGCATTTTTCTGGGGTTTTTTTTTCAAGATGTGTTTTTTAATTTGCAGTCATGAAACTTATTTTCTAATGCATCTGACCTGTGTGAAAGACCACCATCTCCACATATAGACCAGCAAGAAGATATGACACTGCACTATTTATCATAAGAAGAAACATTTATGAATCAAGACCGCTTGCCAACTAAGATTTACATTTTCCAGGCTGGTCTTTGTGCACAGGTTTGAAAGAAGATCTGGTTTTGATGGTGCGGATGTAGAAGCAAGAACTGCAATAAATTTCTGATATTAAGACCATTTGACATTTAGACCACCCTCGATATCTTTTTACCAAATATTTCGGAACCAAATGGCCAATTCTATAGTAAAAAGGTCTCGATATGAAGACCATTTCGATATAAAGACCAGTTTATTCTTGAATCCAGATGGGGATATCTGTAGTTTTTACCAGTGCTGGAAAATCTCATCTTACACCCCCCCCAACCCCCGTGTAAGACGACTTACGTGAATTACTTATGATGGAACGTTATAAACAATGTGACGTCACTTTCCCAAATATAGCATCTAAAGAACGTTTGTTTTTATATTAAAATGCATCATTTCGATAAGTTTGTTTTTAAATATCTATTTCAAAGTGCAAGACAGTATGCAAGAAAAAGTTTCTTCCATGAGATACTTGGTTCAGATGGAAATATTGCAGAGCCTCGTTCCCGCCAAAACAGTCACCCTCAGTGACGGATATTTCGATCAGAACCTTGTGCTCATATAAGAAACTAATATGCTGGTCTGAAGGGTGGTCTTATCACAGAAACTTTACTGTACAATATACAGTGTGACTCAAATAAAGTTTTCTTACTTTCTTCCTCTGTCATCCACATGATTCACATTTGTTTTGGCTTTGATTAATGCATGGGTACAATCCTTGTTGCCCAGGGTGATTGCATAGAACAATGGTGTACATTTATTCTTGTCTATCATATTGACGTCTGCTCCATTCTTTCTGAGAACTTCAATACAGTCGTAGTGTCCTCGACTTGCAGCACAGTGTAAAGCTGTAAAAGGGGAGATAAACTCTAGATAATGGTCAGTAAGACAAAATTTCCAACTTTCTTCCTTATTCAACTGGAACTTGACAATGGAGTATGCAACTGAACCCGAAACAAACACAGACAAAAAAGTCACTTAAGATATGTGACAAGTATTTGTATGACTGAAACCCTGTGTGTGGTTACAAACAATGATTATTTTATTAATGGCTTATATTGAACACATTTGAAAACAATCTGCTAATGATAAAATTGTTGCATCTGTTTCAAACAAGCCAATGTTTCATCTTTCTAAATTTGTTGAATAATCTTTTAGTACTAACAGGGGCTGCAATAGCTTAGAACTCTTCTAACACCAGTCACTGATGATGTAACACCTACATCAGGTAGTTAAGCTGAACATAGTCCACGTTTTTTACCAGTGCAGCTTACTTTTTTACTTTGGTCTGCATGAAACCAAGGTAAAATTATGAATGTAAGACACATTGTAATATTTCAGACAACCTTTTGCTCAGTCCAAAGATTGAAACTAACTTCACCAATGTGCACATTTTAGTTAGTCATGCTGCCAGCAAAATGTGTGAAGAGAAGGTATTTCATACCTGTTAAGTCATCTTTATCAATGGAGTTGATATCAGCTCCAGCCTTCAGTAACATCTTGCATGATTCTGCATTACCTGAAATCATAATTTATATCAAATGATTAGACAGTATCATTGAAAATGAGGATCACAGCTTGAGTTCATCCAGTGTCAGCCCCATCTGAACCATTTTCAAAATATTAACAATTAGTATGCTTGTTTGATAGTAAAGTTAACCTCTCAAAATGAAAGAATCAATTCACTGGACTAGTGAAGTCACACTGAGGTGATCTAGTGCATAGACCTGGACAGGTATGTTTTACTTGATACAATCTCTAAACTTTAACACAGCATTTGTGTCCATGGATTATCTATTATAGTCTTTTGACATCTTCTAATTTACTTACAAATTATAAATGATTAGAACAGCAAAGTAATTTTAAGAAATTACATTGAGGCTTAAAATCTCAAAATAAAGTATCTTAGAAATAAAATAAAATGTCTGTTATCTAAAGAACTGGTTTGTGGAGTTCTGTTTACTTAGAATTATACCAATTTAACATTCAGATATTTTGTAGCTCGATCACTTATTTTCATGACAAATGTGTTGCTTTCTAGAAGCAGTAAAATTCATAAAGAACCTTCAATATAACTAAAAAGAAAGACAAATCTACCTGAACAAGCAGCCCAGAGTAAGGGTTGTCTCCCTGCATCATCTATAACATCCAGCCGAACTTTATGGTCTAAGAACTTCTTCAACACTTTCTCTGATATTCTTGATTCATTGTTTCCAGAGTTAGCACCATTCATCTGGGCTGCGTAGTGTATTGGGTAAGCTTGATGACCATCAGGTGACGACATGTCTGCTTTGTTTTGTATCAGTATATCCAACACTTTCAGGTGACCACAAACTGCAAAAAATGATAAAGGCTAGATTTTATAAACAAGTATCGGAAACCACAACTTGCTCAAGAGCATCAGTTACTTGCTTTACCCAGGATGTGGACTTGAGAGTAACATTAAGCTTGTCATAACCATTGCAAGCCAGCTGAATTAAACATATACATGTAATCGTTATAATCATTAACAGAACTGAATATATGCCAAATCATTTATTCTCCAGTTCTTACAATAAACATTAATCGCTCTTGAGGCTCATTCAATCAACTTCGAAGAGTGAGAAAGGCAATGTGGAGCTAATTTGCATAAGTTCACTACTACCATAGCACTGGTGGGAATCAAACCTACCACCTTCACTTTGTGAGGAGAGCCACGACAGCTATTAACTCTTAATTGTGTTTTTGTGTTTCTTATTAAACTAGCTTGTGACCTGTTTATGCTTTCATTTACTGTTTCATGAGTAGACATTTTCTATGCCCTTCACTATGTTTTTATCTGTTCTACATGTTGTCCTGTGAGCTGTTTTATGACTTGTTTAAACTTGCACTGTGTTTTACCCTCTGCCTTGTAAGTCTGTATATGATCTAAAATGTTTATACCAGACGTCCTGCCATCCCCCTAGCTTACAGCCGAGAAAGTTTATACCTGCTGGCCAATGAGCTAGTTTATGACTGAAAGAATGTTTGTACCTGCAGCCCAATGAGCTAGTTTATGACTTAGGGAATGTTTGTACCTGCAGCCAAATGAGCTAGTTTATGACTGAGAGAATGTTTGTACCTGCAGCCCAATGAGCTAGTTTATGACTGAGAGAATGTTTCTACCTGCAGCCCAATGAGCTAGTTTATGACTTAGAGAATGTTTCTACCTGCAGCCCAATGAGCTAGTTTATGACTTAGATAATGTTTGTACCTGCAGCCCAATGGGCTAGTTTATGACTGAGAGAATGTTTGTACCTGCAGCCCAATGAGCTAGTTTATGACTTAGAGAATGTTTGTACCTGCAGCCCATTGAGCTAGTTTATGACTTAGAGAATGTTTGTACCTGCAGCCCAATGAGCTAGTTTATGACTTAGAGAATGTTTGTACCTGCAGCCCAATGAGCTAGTTTATGACTTAGATAATGTTTGTACCTGCAGCCCAATGGGCTAGTTTATGACTGAGAGAATGTTTGTACCTGCAGCCCAATGAGCTAGTTTATGACTTAGATAATGTTTGTACCTGCAGCCCATTGAGCTAGTTTATGACTTAGAGAATGTTTGTACCTGCAGCCCAATGAGCTAGTTTATGACTTAGAGAATGTTTGTACCTGCAGCCCAATGAGCTAGTTTATGACTTAGAGAATGTTTGTACCTGCAGCCCAATGAGCTAGTTCATGACTGAGAGAATGTTTCTACCTGCAGCTCAATGAGCTAGTTTATGACTTAGAGAATGTTTGTACCTGCAGCCCAATGAGCTAGTTTATGACTTAGAGAATTTTTCTACCTGCAGCCCAATGAGCTAGTTTATGACTTAGAGAATGTTTCTACCTGCAGCCCAATGAGCTAGTTTATGACCCTCGTTATCCTCTGTACCAATATCTGCTCCTTTCTCCAGCAGAAGTTTAATAAAGTTAGTATTTCCAACAAGAATGGCAAGAGCAAGGGCAGTGTATCCCTGCTCATCTTGAACCTCTAGAATAGCACTGTCCTTCTCCAGTAACATCTCGGCACATTGGGTCTCCAAGTTGTCTGCACAGTGATGCAAGGCAGTCTTCCCTGAGGTGTCACATGATTTCACTGATGCCTGAAAAGAAAACACACACAGTCATGTTCTGTTTCAGTACTATTTTCTAATGAACAGAAATCAAAGTAACTTTTCAAAACATTTCAAACAATTCTTCAAGTCTGCAATTTGATTAGTCTAATGATCACTTAACAGTCTACTAATAACTTAATCAAGCAAGTCTTTTTAAACACCTCGGCTATTACTGAAGGACAAGAGGGCCAAGATGGCCCTATATCGCTCACCTTGGTACAAGTCCTATATAAGTCTTTGTAAAACAAGTGACCCCCCCCCCCGGCAAGGTCAATTTTGACCCCAGGGGCATAATTTGAACAAACTTTGAAGAGGTCCACTAGACAATGCTACATGCCAAATATCTAAGCTCTAGGCCTTGTGGTTTCAGAGAAGAAGATTTTTAAAGTTTTTCCTATATAAAGCCTATGCAAAACTAAGTGGACACCTAACAACCTGGTCAATTTGACCCTGGGGTCATAATTTGAACAATCTTGGTAGAGGTCCACTAGCCAATGCTACATGCCAAATATCTAAGCTCTAGGCCTTGTGGTTCCAGAGAAGAAGATTTTTAAAGTTTTTCCTATATAAGCCTTTGCAAAACTAAGTGACCACCCCAGCGGCGTCAATTTTGACCCTGGGGTCATAATTTGAACAATCTTGGTAGAGGTCCACTAGACAATGCTACATGCCAAATATCTAAGCTCTAGGCCTTGTGATTTCAGAGAAGAAATTTTTTTAAGTTTTTCCTATATAAGCCTATGCAAAACTAAGTGACCACCCCCGCGGGGTCAATTTTGACCCTGGGATCATAATTTGAACAATCTTGGTAAAGGTCCACTAGAAAATGCTACATGCCAAATATCTAAGCTCTAGGCCTTGTGGTTTCAGAGAAGAAGATTTTTAAAGTTTTTCCTATATAAGCCTATGTAAAACTAAGTGACCACCCCGGGGTCACCCCTGGGGGTCAATTTTGACCCTGGGGTCATAATTTGAACAATCTTGGTAGAGGTCCACTAGACAATGCTACATGCCAAATATCTAAGCTCTAGGCCTTGTGGTTTCAGAGAAGAATATTTTTAAAGTTTTTCCTATATAAAGCCTATGCAAAACTAAGTGACCACCCGCGCGGGGTCAATTTTGACCCGGAGGTCATAATTTGAACACTATTGTTAGAGGTCCACTAGACAATGCTACATGCCAAATATCTAAGCTCTAGGCCTTGTGGTTTCAGAGAAGAAGATTTTTAAAGTTTTTCCTATATAAAGCCTATGCAAAACTAAGTGACCACCTGCGCGTGGTCAATTTTGACCCGGGGGTCATAATTTGAACACTATTGTTAGAGGTCCACTAGACAATGCTACATGCCAAATATCTAAGCTCTAGGCCTTGTGGTTTCAGAGAAGAAGATTTTTAAAGTTTTTCCTATTTGTTGCCATAGCTACCAGAGTGGAATGGAATTCTTTGAACAATTTTGGTAGAGCTTCATTCAAGGAACATTCCTGCATAGTTTTATCAACATTGGCCTAGTGGTTTAAGAGGAGATATAATTTGAATCAAAATGTTGATGGACGACGGACAATTATCAATTAGAAAAGCTCACCCTGGCGTAGCCAGGTGAGCTAAAAAGCAGCAACAATACAAATATAACAAGAAAAACTGTGATACAAAGTATCACAGCGGGCCAACAAACAATAATGCCATGTAAATATTTTGGAAATTGGTGGTGATGGTTGATTTATGAGGCATGGCCCCAAAAGAACTTGAGGAAACCAATTCTGGTTGAACAAGCAAATTGACAGGACACCACATCTACTGACTGACCTGAAGCATCGAAAATTTACTGTTATACAGTATGTCCAAGAATGCCCAATAGACCGTTCCTGGTATGTCTCTAATTTTTCATTACAATTATCCATATTAATTTCACATGAATGAAGATTTTTATGATTATTTGCCGTAAAATATTCTTAAATGGTTTAAAAGCTAAAAATGATGATTAAAACAGCAGAAAAAAAAGTTAAAAAATTGGGTGTGGGTGGGATTCGAAATCGTGGATTTGTAAAAGTTCACTTATACAAAAGTGTATGAGGTAACGTCTCTACCAATTACACCACGGTCACTTCGTTTCTATTATGTCAAAAGCTGTGTAAGTGGAAAAAGCAATCAAATTCCCATTTTTCTCAGCGTAGATTGCGCCTGAATCGTGAAAAGCTCTTTTCTCTATTTTTATCAGCTTAAATTGCGCCCTCTATGAAACGAACAACAACTCTTGCTTTTAAAAAAAAATAGACTGTGTCCACAGTTTTCATTTAAGAAGTACCTCAATTTTTCAATGAAGAGAGACGCATATATTCGATCTAGTATTTAAGTCTCCATGTATCTTTTACTCACCACGTATGAAATATAGCAGGCCACTGCTGCAGCCCGCAATGAAAACCTTAAGTGAGTAAATCACTTTTGAATGAATTTGGTACACAATTGCTCTGGCTACTTTTGCAAAATAATTACGTTTATGTGAGAGAAAGGGACAGGTGGTATAGATGACTGCATGAGCACTGCATATAATGTTACAAATAAACAAAGAATGAGCATGATGAAAACTAATTATATATTAATCATACAGTACTGGATTAACTGGTTTTACAGTGACTGCAATCAACTCTTTTTATTATGGCAGTAATCTAAGTTCAGTAAAAATCTTAATAAGAAATACAGGAGATTTTGAAACTGACAGGTTTCACAATAAATGTCATGAAAGCATAACATATTGTATAACATTCAATTACCTTAAAATTAATCAATTACTTGACACCCAGCTTTACCTTGAAATCATTCAAAATCATAATCTGCTATCTTTTGTTACTTCAATCAATGTTAGCGACTGATAAAAAATTTCAAAGATTCTTACAAGACATGCATGTGTCAACTACAAAAGGGTTTGAATCAGGAAAAGTAATTCATGTTCCATAAATCTTCATTCAAACTGATCATTTTTCATTTCAAAGCTTTTAACAAGACCTGTCAATGTGAGTGATAAATGCCACCAAAGAGAAGCATTAACAACAACCTGTGATCCTGATCTCTATTAAAGTTGGGTGCTGTCCACAACACAAGCTCCTACCTGCTCTCCAAATATGTGAAGTTTTTTTATTGAAATTTGGCCTTTGATACAAAAGTGTGACCTTGAGCTCTGAGATGAAGACCTGAATGCTACACAAATATTATTGAAATCCTATAAACAGTGAAAAACTTATGGCCAAGACATGTTCTGCACTTCCAATTATTCCGCAAACAAACAGTGCAATACATTTTCACCTCACCACTAGAGCAGTGAGTATATTTTTATATCATCAATAAACTTGATTAAGAAAACCTAACACTAAGCCTAAAGTTACATTTCCATGACCATCTAAATACAATAAATAATAAATGAAATACAAACCCCATTATCAAGTAAATGCTTGAGTTGTTCCGCATTCCCATTCTGACATGCAACAATGACAGGAGTTTTGTCATCATCCGCTGGTTGGTCCATTATCTTCTTGGAAAATTTTGGGCACTGACTGATTACTTTGTGGAAGAATCTCACATCGGTTGACTCACAGCAAAGGTATAATATAGAACGGCCTTCTGAATCTACAGTATCTAAATGAGGTTTGTATCTGAAAAATATTGGTAAAGATACATTACTCAAGTCAAACAGTCTTAAAGTAGACCTACAACTTCTTGTTAATCCAGTGATGAAGTCTTAAATAACAACTGCTATTTTGTGATACAGTAATATCATGTCCTGAATAAGAATAATTATTTTGTGATACAGTAATATTATGTCCTAAATAAGTATAACAATTTTGTGATACAGTCATATTATGTCCTGAATAAGAGTAATAATTTTGTGATACAATAATATTATGTCCTGAATAAGAATAATAACTTTGTGATACAAATTATCTGATACACTTTCACACCCCCCCCCCCCCCCCCCCCCCCCCCCCCCCCCCCCCCCCCCCCCCCCCCCCCCCCCCCCCCCCCCCCCCCCCCCCCTAGTCCTGAATAAGAATAATAACTTTGTGATACAATAATATTATGTCCTGAATTAGAATAACAACTTTGTGATACAACAATATTATATCCTGAATAACAATACTAATTTTGTGATACAGTAATTTTATGTCCTGAATAAGAATCACAACTTTGTGATATAGTTATATTACGTCCTGAATAAGAATAACAACTTTGTGATATAGTTATATTACATCCTGAATAAGAATAACAACTTTGTGATATAGTTATATTACATCCTGAATAAGAATAACAACTTTGTGATATAGTTTTATTACATCCTGAATAAGAATAAATACTTTGTGATATAGTTATATTACGTCCTGAATAAGAATCACAACTTTGTGATATAGTTATATTACGTCCTGAATAAGAAACTTTGTGATACAGAATTTATGTCCGAAGACAACTTTGTGAATAGTTATATTACGTCCTGAATAAGAATCACAACTTTGTGATACAGTTATATTATGTCCTGAATAAGAATAACAACTTTGTGATATACATGTAGTTATATTACGTCCTGAATAAGAATAACAACTTTGTGATATAGTTATGTCTTAAATTGCAAATTTGAATTATGTCCTGAATAAAAACTGCAGTTCTGTGATACAATAATACTATGTCCTACACAAAAATTGACATTTGAAATTCTGTGAATTATTAACACTATGTCCTATGTCATAATATATGTCCTGACTACAACTGTAATTCTGTGAAATACATGTAGTTATATTGTGTCCTTAATTTAAACTGCAATTCTTCAATACAGAAATATTATTTTGTGATGTAAAACTGAAATTCTGTGATACAGTTATAGTACATGCAGAATTACAAACTGTAAGAGAGTTCTGAAAATATCAGGTAGAGTACGTTTAAAAATCATTATTCCATCAGGGGAGGTTCCTAAACTAACATTGCAAATAAAATAGGAGAGACACTATGTTACACTATATACCGGTATTATTCCATCCAAAGAGGTCTAGAAAGTGCCTACCTCAGCTTACCAGTAATCTGAAAGTCTAAAATCTATAAAGCATTGAGGAATTGGGTTTCCTTAATTGAACAGCCAAACAAATTGGAACATCTAATAAAATGTTTGGCCAAATTCAAAAACTATGTCAATAAAAATAATTCTCTGCTGATTGATTTATCATTACTTTAAGTGTTGCCATTGTCTGTTCAATTGTTCTAGTAATAAGAGAGTGTTAAAAGATTTCATGGGTCATCAATCAATTTGTTACTATGGGGCAGGAACTGGGTGTCATCCACTAATGGTACCTGGTACTCGCTACCTTTTTCCATTATGAATTGTTTCTAATGGAAAAGTAAAAAATATGAATCCTGAATGGTAATTGTAAAACAATTGTTATAACGTTTAGCGGGGGCAGGGTAAACTTTATCTTTCTCCTAGGCTTCTTTGTGAGTTTTACAGAACGCAAAATGTAACTTGTTTCAAACAAACGGAGTCAGTAGAAATTGAATGCAATGGTTTAAATTCGACCGTAAGCAATCCTTTTCTTTTATTTGTCTTCTTTGTTTTTGTACTTATTAAATACCCAGGCAACACCAGTTCTGTCTGAAGTTTTTTGAAAACAAGTCCATGTAATGTAGAAGTTATAAAGGGGACATGAAATACTGCTATAAAATCCACAGGAACAGGTTGTGAGCCCGAAGTGTGACCTTGACCATGAGAGAAAGGGGCTTGGACTTGAGCAAGTATGGTATGGACAACAACTGTATGCAGTTTTATATCAAATCCATTTATGCATGTGGAAGATACAGAGCAATGTGAAATTACCAATGGGCTATATTAGAAACATCAATGACAACATCAGCATATACAATGAACATTAATTCCAACGATCGAAAGAAAACTTAAAAGAAAAACTTTATTTGCACTTTTGATGAACAGAATTAATGTTTTCTGTCAGATTTATTGTAAGGCACCTTTGTGAAAGGCAGTTAAGTTTACTTTTAAAAACTAATATATTAATGGTGTAATATTCAGTTACTCTTCATTAAAACTCCCTATCTCACTTTGATTTGGAAGAATATCACACAATATTGCATAGAATTCATTGTACTTCAACAAAAAAAACTACTTTATGATTTTTTTAAAAGCAGATATTTTTCATTCAATTTATTTACTTGTTAAAAAAGGGTTCAGTTTGAGGAAGGTATTATAAAAGAGCAAGTTATGTGAAAAAATTGAAAGCCTACAATGGCTGTGTCCAGAGAAAATCCCATTAAGCTCATATTTCATTGTAACAATCAGCCTATTATATATTGCAATTTCAGTTCACTAATCACTTAGTATTTAATCTAGGACTGATTAATGGTTATTGATTAAATACTTCTTAAAACCATATTTCATAATGAAAGGCACAATCACAGTATTGTTTGCCCTGCAGTAAATGTACTCAGCAACAGATGAACCTTTGCTTGAATTTAATTTAAATAGTCATGTTACATAAATACCATATACATGTTGAACAAAGTTTATAACTTTTCTATAAAGTTTTGTAACAATCAAATATTCTGTCAGAAAAGTCACAAATTTATATTATTTTTTGTTCTTAGGGTCAACATCCATACTTCAGTTAGTACATGCGGGTATTTTAGCTAATAATTGTTCCTGAGAAAATCCAGTGCTAAACAAGCTTTATAATAAACCAGATCAATTATGAATGAATAAATCATAACAGATGATGCATTTATTGCTAAGCTGTTATAAAGCAGGTATATTCTTTTATTATATACCTATAAATATTATGTCAAAAATACAGCCTTTATTCAATCATCAAATACGGCCTGACAGAAAAAAATTCCGTATTGTATGTACGTGCAATACAAATAGCGCGGCATAATTTGTAAGAGTGCATTCAATTGGCCCTAAAATGCAGATGACGTTAATAACGTCGATTACTATTTGTTTATACCATGACGTCAATAAATTGACGTCGTACACTACGTATATTTCGCGCTAAAAAGGGTTTTTCTTTAATTTTATGCTTAGCATGTCATTTTAATTTAGTTTATCGTGCAGACAAGTGTCAAAAGGTGTATAATAAAAGGGATATTAGTATAGTAATGTGATCCATAAGCCGGATTGGCTCTCGTCGAGGTCGGATCAAACTCGTGCTTGTACTCGTATGATCCAACGCACGACTCAAGCAAATCCGGCATGCTGGATCACGTTACTATACTAATAACCCTATAATACCATAACACTTATCTAGCATAAACAAAATTTTACACACAGTTTAAAACTTTAAAAGTTGTAAAAGATTTTACATTATTTTCTAAGTGAACAATGCTTCTTTTTTTTTTAATTTCAAATGATTAATGGTCAACAGCTAACATCTTCATTTCGTTTTCAATTATTCACGTATATATTTACAGTATGTTTACATTAATTTTGTTGGTCAGTATGGCAAGTATATCTTAAATCCAGAGTGTCAACCACTTGAATACTTCAGTTTACCTCATTTATGAACAATACTGTAACACTATGAGTTTAATACTGCTTTTTAAAATATTTTTTTAATTCTTTACCATTCTAAAACCTTTTCTGTTTCCTTATGGCTTTAATTTTTTTAATATAATTAATTAATAAAAAATATGAAAAAAGTGTGTGATCAATAGTATTAAACAAATACGCATTTTTAATGCATGTAGGTTCGGAAAATAAAATATATACCCGGTATATGTAACATGAATATTATGACAACACTCATCATACAAATCTGTTAGATACAATGTTACTATATATATAGTAACTTTTCTGCAAGGTTCCCAAATTTTGCTTAAAAATGGCTTCAATGAGTGTAAAATGCATGAAAACTTGGGAAAGATTATCCTAAAAGCTAACATTTTCCTATTAAATCTCCTTCATGCATGCTCAGGCTTTTTACCAATATTTTGTATAAATTTTCACATGTTAAGATTTAAATACAAAATTAAATATGTTGATTTACTTTGTCACTTCTTAATGAAATTTGTGCAAATTAATAAATTGCATTATTTATCTTCTGTTATTGCAGCTTTAATTTTGCATTGTAGGATACCTATATTTCAGCACTTACAGTTACTTCAAAAGCAATTCTTTAAAGGCAATGTCCAGCATTTAAATCCAATCAAATATATCCTTGTAGAACTCAAACAATAAACTCTCTGAAGAACTATTCATATCCAACCTGAATACTTCCAAAATTAACACTAATTAATTGCGATCTAGTGTAGTGAAAGTTGTAACTTTTATCGTTCATCGCTGCTACAGTCAACGCTTAGAACTTTAAGACTTAGCGAACCGAGTGAACAAAAACTATAAGTTTCTATATCTTTAAACACAATAAAAAGTAACAGTGGTAATACAAAAGGTTCATGTTACAGCCGTTGTATGGGGTACCAGCCATAAAAAACTGATAGCTACACTAATAAATATTCATTGAACAAATTAAACAAGTTTATACATAAAAACTGAAATTTAAATGTAAAGATGAAATTCCACAAAAATGTTGTAAATTTGATGTTTACAAATCAGAATGGAGTAAATACAGTTTAATCTTTGAACAATGCCATGCTGTAATGTACTTAACACAATTAAACAGAATGCAGACTGTACTGAAGGTCATCACTAGGTGGAATGGTAACACTGCGGTAAGCTGCTTGAAATGGAAAGCACTCGAGTGACTGCTTTAATCAATTCATGCGGTAATGGATTTGGAAATTAATACAGGTTAAAATACCAAAGATTAAGTACTAAATACTGGTTAAATGGCCGTGCATTTTTACTGCACTAATGTCCAAATCTGTGATAGGTTATAGGACCATTTAATAATTGTACAATGTACAAAATAGGCGTTTTTTACTGTTTTTTTCTGTTCTGTTTTTGGAAGCTAAATTTCAAGCCCAGCCCAGGCAGGCCATGACATTTTAAACTTATAATTCAGCCAAGTTCGCCATTCATTTGCATAAAAAGTTCTGAGATTTTAAATTTTTTTATCTGAAAATTTCATATCAATGCAGAATACATTTAAGATCACAAGATGAGCAAACCTTAGTAATATTCAAAAGTGAGACGTTTTCAAATTCAATGGGCAATGGGACCAAACTACAGAAGTTGACGCCATGTGAAGTAATTGTAAATTATAATTTCTGAAGATAATTCATCACCAGCTAATACCTTTGATTGTAAACAGTTAACTGCGCAAAAATTCCAATCATAAATGACACGTGTTCAAATGAGCTAAGCTAAAACATGTACAACTAGCAGACGATATACAGTGAATCATAGCGCTGAAGGCACTGTACATCTTCTGTCTGATACAAGGACATCTTGATAAGTCATAAGTCGCTCCTCTGCACAAGCTAACTTTCAAGTGGTCTCCACTGCAACCTATATTTTGAAAATTAATAACCTATACATTATTACTTCCATTTTACTATAATTGTAAGTGCTTGTTTTGATGCATCCCCGACAGGTACTTCTGAATATTGAATGGCGGTTTAGAAAATACTGCCCTTAAACATTTTTGTGGAAGATAAATGAGAGTCAGCTCACAAATCAGTAGGGGGCATTCAAAAGCATCTTGCCCTTAGAAAATTTCTTTAAAATCAAAGTTTTTTCCTAAAGTTCAATTTACATCACATTGTTACACACCTTTGGCTAAAATATAATCTAGAATCATCTCCTCAAAAAAGCTACGCTTCATTTCAGAAAATCGTGAACTTTAGTCAGATTGGGCCAAAATATTGCACTTTTCCCCTGATTGATGTAAGAGAAAAGTTTTTAACAGCCCAGCATATCCCTATAAATTTTTACATATGTAATTAGTCATAAAAGTTTTCTTCAGACTCTGAAACTGGGTTAAAGTACAATCAATCAATCAAAACAATAAATATTTGTTCGTTTCACTTGAAAATCTACATTAACAGTCATTGAAATATTAGAACAATGATTCTTATATGTTCACCCATTGATTAGTAAACATTAATTGCTTTATATCGCCAAGCTTTCATACATTAAAATAGAAGTGATATTTTATGTCAGTGGTTTTTCAAATGTAATGGTTCGATCAATATTGATCATGTAACATACAAGTGTCAAAAAGACCTTCATCAAACTGTATGGTCAGTGAACTGGAGGATTTAAAATACCGAAACTTTAAACTGGCATTCCATCTTAACATTTCACAAACAGACCTACACATGCCAAGTTTTCCAGACACATTGCCAGTTACATTTAACTTTAAAAATCTGGAGATGGTACAAAAAACAGGAGCTTAGTAAAACAAAGAACAAAAGTTTAAAGAAATACCATGAGAAATTGGAGTACTGGTATTCCTATTTCAAATCCACAGGTGGAAGAAACATACCTTTGAGCCCAGCCAAACCCCCAAACCGCCTCTCTACGGGTGTTTTCTTACTCTTTGATAAATCTATGTACCAATGTCTTTATCTATGCATATTAAAACTGATATCATAATAAATTGAGAAAACATAAATTTGTTCATGAATAGCTCTTTACCATAGACTATGAACAAAAAAAAATTTAATTAATTATGATATCACTTTTAAAATGTATAGATAATGACATCGGTACACTGATGTATTAAACATAGAGAGGGGTTCAACAGGGGGGAGGGGGTAAAAGGTATGTTCCTTCCACCTGTGTTCAAATTAAGGAGATTTTATTGATTTTGCTAACATTGGCATCAATACAAATCAGAAATCTCCTGGAAATATCAGGTGACTTTGAACATTATGCAGACCTGATGACACTGTTTTACCAGAATGTACCTTGGACATACATGTACTTCATCAAATCACAACTGGCTTCAAGCTGCTGCTCATTCAGCTTGGGCAAATATTTGGAAAAAAAAACAAACAAAACAATTCTTCCCCACTACATAATTTATTCAGATCTCAAATTTGAAGCCTTAAATTGATACATAGAAGGAAATTTATGAAAGGGTCCCTCCCAAGTGCAATGCCAAAGAGGTGCCCAGCGTGCTCTCGTGCCAAAACAGTTTAAATTCATGCAGAAGAGAATCGCATAAGTATTTTAAAAGTGATTAGGTAGGGAGGTCTAGCACACACCTGAGGCAGAAGTGCACAGTTTTTATCAAAGAAAAAGAAGTGACAGAGCAATCAGGTTTTATAAAAAAGGGATGATTGTGGAGGGAGGGGAGAAAGCGTCTTGATGTGCTAGACTTTTCCAATTAAAATTCAAGGAGAAGGTCCGGAAAATGTGGCATACTAAAGAGGAATCAACTCACTAATACCTTGAGCAGGGGCTTGCACACGACACGTTGTCTTGATGTGCTAGATTGTGCCAAGTTTTTTAAAATCTTCAAGTGACAAAGTAGTGAAAAATGTGGCATACTATAGGAGGAATCTTCTTCAAACCAGCCTATTGAGCAGGCGGGGCTTGCCCGACACGCGTCTTGGCTAGAAGGTGCCTAGTTTAAAACCTCAATCATGAAAAGTTAAGTGGAAAAGTGTGCTATAAGAGGATTCCAACCTTCATAAAGGGACTTCACTTTGAGGTGGGAGTGGGTCTTGCAGCACGCATTGAGCTAGCACGTTTTTGAATCCTTCAAGAAAAGAGCCGGAATTGAGGGACGGCGAGCGGACGCGGCGGACGGACGGACGGACAGAGGAGCGGCACGCACACGGGCATAAAAATTTAATCTCTACTAAATACGAAGTACTTGGAAATTGCACAAAATTCAAAAGGGTTTGGGACACTTTATGTTATTTTGTGGTGCAATATTTTCATGTAGCAGCTATACTTCTAAACCATTTATCTATTTGTAAGTATAAATAGATGTCTCCTTTGGAAGAAACTAAATTTTTTCGTACAATCTTTAAGGGAGCAGCTTTAAAAGCAGACATGCCACAATGTGACCAAGTTGAGGTGAGCTTTTAAGCTCAGTAACTGTTGTATTTAAACTACAAACCCTACACAATACAACAGCTGGTCATTTCACCAATACATATTACTTTGGTATTTTAGCCTCCACTAAACAATGGAGCACTTACTTTAACAAAAGGTCTAAGACTTCTATGTGTTTGTTTCGTATGGCATGATAAACAGCAGTCCGTTTGTTCTTCTGCTCGGCAGCATTGACATCTGCTCCATGTTCCAGAAGGACACGACATATTTCTGTGTGTTGATATTTTACTGCAGTGACTAGAGCGGGTACACCTTCTGTATCACGTAAATTAGCAACCTGCAAATTGAACAAAAAAGTATGTTTACACACCATTAAAATTAAGCTCTGACGTGATCAGTGACAAAACTCAATCAAATTGGCCAAATAAAATGTTTCTTGTTGGTGGATCTGTATCGCAAGCCATTTTTCTTTTATTAAAAAATGAGATATCTCTATTATAAGTTCAAAGAGATATCATTCGTTTTAATAGAGATATCTTTTTCATGCTGAGATATATCTGTGTATCTCTCAAAGTTAAAGAGATATCTTTCTATTTTAAACAGATATCTCTTTTTCAAAGATATCTTTTGATACAGGAAATATATCTCAGAACAGAAGAGAGACATCTCTATTACACTGAGAGATATCTGTTTGTATAACTTTCAAAATATGAGAGAATTTTAGAGATATCTCCCCTATTTCAGGAGATATCTCTAAGTAATTTTATTAAATAGTAAATTGAAGTGCAATAGATATGGGTAATGTATTAGCTCTGCATGTAATGGTAGGGCTGAAATTATATAAAGTCTCGTGAAAAAAAAGCTAGTTGCACATGTGATTGTTATTTAAGCAATGACATTTTTGTCATTTTAAGTCAAACTGTTAGAATGAGAAAGTGCACCTCATTAGTTAAAGGGTTAATGCAATGACCACACAAAGAGGACCTAGGTTTGATCCCCTGTCAAGCCACTTGAGGTGTGCATCTGCACAAGACATCCAATCAATGTGTACCCGTAAGCAATATAAGCGCTGACTATCTCAAAAGGGGCTGGTTTCATCATGGTTGTTGCATTGAGAACCATTATCAGAAGTTCACAGAATTTTTTTTGCAATTTTTTAATACAATTTTACCTAAATTTTTCAACTAACAGCATTAGACCTTGAGGAAGCACGGTAATATGTGAGAAAAAGGCAGTCTAAAAGACAGCTAAATGAATATCCCCTGCCGCAAAAAAAAACATTTAAGGAATTAATGTTACTGTCAGAGTGTAGTTTTCTCTCAGAGAAGCACAGCGTTGCTTTCTAAAAGGCAAATAAAGTTGCAGATCTGTTCAAGTGGTCAAAGAAAAGGCCCCTGTAAAGTATTGATGTGTAGATTTTGTGAGCGGACAGATTCAAATCTTTGACCTTAACTTGTGACCTTGACTTTGAGTCAGCGTAGCCGGATCATTAATGGTTCCATCGGTTCTGCACATTAACTTGATGAGGTAAAATTTGACCATAGTTTCATCAAAATCCTTCAAAGGGTTAAGGAGATATGGAGCAGACAGGAAATTCAAAACTCAAATGTTTAACCTTAAGTTGTGACCTTGACCCATCATGACTAGATCATTGGTTCTGCTCATCGTCTTGACATTTGACCTGAGTTTCATCCAAATCTTTCAAGGGCTTAAGGAAATATAGAACGAACACAAGTTTCAAGACTCAAGCCTTTGACCTAAAGCTGTGGCCTGACCTTGAGCCAGCATGACCAGATCATGGGTTCAGCACATCTGACCTCAATTTCATCAAAATCTCTTCATGGGGTTAAGGAGCTATGGAGCGGACATGAAAAATATTAGACTCAAATCTATGACCTTAAGTTGTGACCTTGACCTTCAGCCAGAATGCTTGGCTCAAGGATTCTGCACATCATCTTGATGAGGTGAACATCTGACATGAGTTTCATCAAAATCCTTCAAGGGGTTAAGGAGATACAGAGCGGACAGAAAATGTTACGGAGAGACCGAGGCCATTCCTATACCCACCCTCCCGCTTTGCAGTCTCATGTATACTTGTTCAAAAACTCATTTAGAATTTTCCATGACTTATTTCTTTTAACCAGTGGAAAAGAATTAAGCCCAACCTGTAAATAAGTACATGTTTATACTAATTATTATATGCAGTATAAACTTGAGCAGAGATATTAATATAATAAAGTCTATGTAAGGCAATAATTAAAAAGACCAATATAGCTTTTTTTTGTAAAAATAGAAACTTCTACTTTTATCTATGCTACCATAACCTATACTCGTTTAATTTATGCACAGGGACAGTACTTAATTGACTTTCAATAATGGCTTTCTAACCTGCTGATAAAACTTTGATGATTCAATGAATAACAAATAGTAAGGTATAACATTTCAATCAAGGTAGTCATAGTGAAAACAAAACTATGGTTGCCACTAGAACTTAATACACCCAGTGGCTTTCTTTTTCCTTTTTTTTTTTTTTGCAGTAGAAGTGAACTTAATAAACAGACCAGAATTAAACATTAAATTGCAAAACTGTTGCTAAGCCAATGCTTTTTAAAATGTGGCATACCTTTAAAATCTCCTTACTTTAATATAGTATACATGTATACCGGTACATATTATAACAAAAGTACAAACTGAATGCATTTAAAAAGCTGTTTAAGAGAATGATTTTAAACTGTTTAACATGATTTACAGAACATTATGACCAATTACTTGCCACCTACCCTTCAACTTTCAATATAATATTTAAGTGTTAAGCCTTTATTTTTTCTTTCGGTTTAGGTAAACTAATTACTGTAATACTGCAAATGCCGTTCTTTATCCCTTTGTATAGGGCTAATATAATATGCTCAGCACATAGATGTGCATTAAATAGACATTAGGAAATATCAGTGGTGAACAATCATTAAACCAGAAATTTGCATGGTATATAACCACAAAGATATATCAATGTTATGCGATATATGTTTGGAAACTTGACCTAGAAACATCACAGTGTCAGCATATAATATGCTGATACTTATGTTGCTTGACAGGGCAATGTGAACTGCATAATGGTGGAAAACCATAACAGACCTAATATATCAGTGCCGACTTTGCCTCACCTTGCCAAACTACCTAGACCTTATACATCTCCTGATTTTCTTCAGTGTAATCACTGCCAGGGTAAAGAAATGCCGAAAACCCAAAATAAAAAGGTAAATTGAAAAAATAAAAGTTGTTGAGCGACATATAGTTAGCTATTGTCATGGTAAAAACACAAATCGAAAGGGTGTACTGCTTGAGCTGCTTATGGTGAAAAAGAATGTTACTTGTCTATAAACAATGTTCAGGATCTATGTGTCAGTACCGGGTCGTACCGACTATACCTCGAACGAGGATGGTGGACCTAATAAGCACAATTACAAACAAATATGTGTCAGTATGGTCTGTCTTTAGTAGTTTATCAAAACTATTTCATACTGCTGCAGATTTACTTGTTCATTAACTGAGCATGGATTGTGTGTTTATCCAAAAGGGGGGGTCGTTTGATTTTATTTAACATAGTATGTACTATGTTAAGAAATTCAAGCGTGCCTGGCCCCTTTGGTTTATACAAGTGTAACGAGCCGAGGGCCTAAGACGCAGCAGATCCATTCAGTGAAAAGTATACTCAACCCTGAATGGGTCTCTGTGCCTTATATATACTACCGTAATCCCATCACATGTACTGGGTTTTAAATTTGCATATTATCATCATATGCGACCGAACGTTTTCACTACGTTCACCGATCGCTACACTACTTCCCCTCCGAGAAGACTCCCCCCCCCCCTCCCCCAGCCCCGCCCCGGGAACCCCCCGTAGGAAAGGCAACTCCTGTCTGGCAGTTGTTTTCATCCCCCCACACTGGCCACCATTTGTAACGAGCCGAGGGCCTAAGACGCAGCAGATCCATTCAGTGAAAAGTATACTCAACCCTGAATGGGTCTCTGTGCCTTATATATACCACCGTAATCCCATCACATGTACATGGGTTTTAAATTTGCATATTATCATCATATGCGACCGAACGTTTTCACTACATTCACCGATCGTTACACAAGTTGTACAAGTTGTAATTTGAGCCAACAAAGGTAACACTTTAACTGGGATCTTACACACACAAAATAAATCCTGTATCTAAAAACAAAACAAAATGACAGAGATGAAAACTACTATTTCTTCTCTTGACTTATTGTTAAAAGGTGTTTGTTGTGGCACTTCAGCTCTATAAGTAAAATGTACTGTGTGCGCTTGTTAATACAAATGGCGTTATCTTTAACAAGGGAAGTAACTATGCTGCAAAGTAAAACGGGGCCGACCATCCAATAGTGACCAACCACATGATACCACACCTGAGATGTATTAATATTTTATACGTCTCTGCCTAGACATATCAGATAAAACTGCATTACAGCTAATATGATACAAAAAAGGAGTTTTGTCCGCATGTTTCCAAGCAGTTTACGAATGCACCCCAGCAATATCGAAATAAGTCAGAACATGCAGAAACCATGACTAGATCTCAGGACGGATCTATATACGTGTATACAGATCTGTGGTCTCACTTGTAGTCTACTTGAAAATTTGCTGTCCGTCTGAAGACACAATCTTATAATTAAACCTCACAGGAGTGATTTGTCAATCATGTAGTGAGCATCAATACGGATGTTGTTCGCACTAGTCTAAAAGCCCAGTCAGGATTTCCCTGAGCTATTTTTACCATTATCAAATTTGCATATTATTGGCACATTCTGGACGTTTGATTTTTTTATGTGTATTTATGGCACTGTAAAACCTCATTCACTTGCATATAGTGGACATAAATACTTTTGGCCGCGCCCCATCTACAGAATCCCTAGAAAAAAAATTCAATAACACTTCGCAGTGAGTCGCTGGTACCCAGCCTAATTGGGCATACCATATTCTTGTCCGGGGATTGTTTTACTGGTACCTTGGATGGTTACATTTATATAACGAAAATGGAGATGTTTGTTCGCAACACCTATCAGAATGTTCAGTATAAAACTTCGAAGGAATTTTTCGTCGTGCATTTCTTCGGCGCGCTCTGACCCACTGATTTTGACTTAGTAATGGACCTCTAATTTTTTCATTCATATTGTGAACATAAAGAAATTAGGCTTCACCTAAAAAAACTGTGATCAGACTTCGATGAAACTTCAGATAAACGAGTGGTGCCGAGCTTAATTGAGCATATCTGATCGTCGCACGTTCCGATGCAAACTTTTTACTTGAATTTTCCGTTCGTGTAGTGAACATGGAGAACGTTGACTGCTCTTTAGCTTCAAAATTCCTGACCGGATTCCGATGCCAAAACTTCGGAAGAGTGATGTGTATCTTGTTGTATGTACTTTCGGGAAGTCTCAGTCAGAGTTATGGCCCTTTTAAATTTGCATTTATTCCTTAAAGTTAGAGGCTGTATTTCGCGATTCGTGACCTAATTTGGATAAAATTTTAGTTACCAGTTATCATTTAAAATCATATCATAGTCATCTTAATTTCTTAACCACACCACACAAAAGGTAGTTAGTCAAGTTCCGTTCAAACTGTGTAGCTTCGCTAAAGATGAAATCTGGGAAAAGTCAGTCAAAATAAGACCAAGAGTTACGTACCTTGTTACAGTCACGAAATGAAACAGGTACATCATACACATACAAAATATACTGATTTAAGTTTTTAAAGTCGTTTTGAAGGGTCGTAACACTTAAAAAATCGGGACTACCACAGTCCCTTTTTAAGCGTTTTATTTTAGGCATTTGAAAGTGAGCCGCAGCTCCGTGTATAACTGTCTCTTGCTTTAATATCATATTCAAAAACCGACCTTAAATTTTCATACCTCATTCATTGTAAACCCCTTAAGCAATGAAAAGAACTGTCATAAATGAGGTAAATAATAAATGCACACATTGCTGTTTAGAAGAGGCCTTATTGTGAGTGAAGCAAAATCCGTTCTCTCTATTAATAATCAAAATAATAGATATAGAGCTTTGTACAACTGGTTACCGGTATATGAACAAAGTAAACAGAAAATCGACCAGCATTTTGAAATGGTAAACGAATCTTTTATTTGGGAAAATATTTACTCATTGTTATAACTTAGTTACAGGACTATAGATCGAATTAAATTCGTCCGTTCAATGCGATGATACAAATTTTATACACATGACCGTGTCGTTGTAGTAGAGTTACATGTAAAACGTACTTTTTGATCTTTTAAGACGTTAAAATCAATTATACATCTGGTAATGATAGCCAAAGAATATTGTTTAACAAGTCTTCACAGGGTTTATCTTTACCTACCACTACTTAACCTCACACTCCTACACCAAGGGCTTTTAAAAGCTTTGCAATTACAAATGTACGGTGTATTTGACTTATACACGTGCGTTTTTATACTCCAGAAACTTACCACCGTGAATGTATGTAGTATAAGATCATGTTATTAGTACCAGGTAAATATTGTACCTACCTTAGGGTCAGAATCCAGAATTGCGGCAACTATATCCCTGTGACCCTTGTAAATAGCTATATGTAAGGGGCTGTTGCCGTCCTGGTCATAAATAGACACATCAGCTCCTAAGTGCAACAACCGACACACATAACTATGGTATTTAAAGGTCACAGCCCATGACAGGGCAGTTTTTCGTGCCATGTCAGTTTTGTTAATATCTGCCCCATTTTTAAGAAGTAAAGACATACAAGCTGCATGGTCTCTTCCTCCTCCAAATGTAGACACCTTTTCCCTCCCCTCTTTGACACAATAGATAACCACGTGACCACCATCCTCGTCATAGTCAGGGTCGTTGTCGTTTAGAACTTCTTTGAATTTACCGTGTTCCTTGTAGTCGTCGATGAATTTCTGAAGATTTTTCACTTTGCCTTCTTTTACCACTTTCCAGAGTTTATCCTCCAACTGCGGTACGGACGCTTCAAGCCTCTTGGCTTTATCCTTGTCCCCGTCCCCCATGAACCCACCACCTTAACTACACTGAGTAACAATTATATTCCATGAATTATATTAATCACTTTATCTAAAATCCACTATGTACTTTCCAGGCAAAACATGCAGGCATATATTCCTTCAAATACGCGATTTTAAAAAACCCTAATTAAGGAGTCATTTTGCTTTTAATTACCGGCATAAAGCCTCAGTTTACTCCAGTTAAGGATATTTTCTATCAAGAACATTGTTAAATGACAATTATCCTATAGGTTATAGTATAACAAACTACATAGCTAGTGCGTTTAAGTTAGTAGAAAAACATTCCACTCTTAACCTATATTAACTACATTTATTCTGTTAACAATACCGGGTATAGCCATACAAAGTTTTATTGCAGTTTGAATTAGCACCGAGGTCCTATCGTCATTATAAAGTAAACTGCATTTAACGTAATATAGCAACAGACATTCGTACCTGAAATGGCATTAAATATTCAATAAATCGACACACACAGGATATAAATGACGACAATTGTAGAAACAAGGTAGAAGGTGTTTATTGGTACATAGTCTGGTACAGCGTCTGCTGTGTATTGGACAACTATAGAGTTATCGGGTACAGATGTCTCTTTTTGGAATATAGATTAGATAGTGCATTGTATATCAGTTTAACGAACGTGTTCTCGTCTGGGTGATATATTTGTGATATGTATATATGTGTAACAAACACTGTAATGAGTTCAAAAACGCCTACTTAGGATCTATCATGATAAGCAACTTCAGTTTACGTTCCATCCTATGTCATACATTTTATCACTAGAAATTACAGTTCATTTTACGTATGTAGATTTAAATGACCTGCCCTTGTCCAAGCCATCCATGTCCAGTTAATGGGTATAGTTTAAATAACCATGACAAATGTATTTGACATCGACATCACGTGTATATTTCTCTTTCAACATTAAGCCTATCTTAAATTGGCCATTACAAATGTTTATTCTAAATCAACACACCGATATTTCAAGAGGATATTACAATAAGGCAAGGTTTAATTACGCACAGAAAACCACTGGAGATTATTGGCTTGTAGAAACCTCAAAAAGGAGGCTTCTGTCGGTCAGCATTTGTAAGTAAAAAATGCTTTAAGGAGTCATATTAAGGTGACCAAGTGTTGCTTTGCAGAATTTCTGAATGAATGGCAGTCGACAACGGGATTATAATCGCGGCATTATATAAGCATGTTGTTTTGCCGTATCGTTGAAAACTGATGAGCCGATTGAGTGGTCTGTGTTGCTGAATATTGACGGCAACGTCGTGCACCTGTGTCTGCTGCAATATCTCCAATGTTGCGTTAGTAAATTCTACCTTTTTTTCGTTGCTTGATAGTGTCGCATAGCCTTTAGTGTATATAGGTCCGTGATGAAGATTATGATCTTTAAACGTACGGTTATTGAGCAACGAGTTTGCTCAATGTTGAAGCTTAAAGTCGTTGGGATGTCCAGCCAGTTCCTCCAAACGTTTCCGCACAGAATCAATAAATTGACTTTGGGCTCAGTCAAAGTCACAATCATGTTAATTTGAAGAGTTGATAAAATCGCTTTGCTAAGTGTTTAGTTTGTACAAATTAACTTTTAAAACTTTAGAATTTGTTTAGAATATACGGATCTAGGTTTTACTTCTTTTTCTGCAATACATGATACAATTGCCATAGCTAGGACATTTTAAACAAGGCAAGAAAAATCATGTTGTTATGGGAAACAGTTTATAAAAGCTTGGTATCACTATTAATACAGCGAGTTGAATTATATACATGCAGTAATGGCTAGGTATTGGGCTTTCAAACTTGAATATGGGTCGTTATCTAGGTTAGTGGTTTAACACCCAATATGTCAGTTGAAACATATATTATATTTTCCTACCAAGCATTAAGCCAATTAAAGCAATAAATCTTAGACCTGAATTTTATCTTTTTAATAGAGGAATGTAGGTACACGAAGCAGGTTCAGTCAGAAACATCCTGCTTCTAGTCTGAAACCAATCTGGACTAGTCCAATCTGGACTAGTATCTCATAAGTGGCTGCAGATTACCTTTTTTTACTTCGAGTGTTTAGTAGTCAGTGAGCAGTGACCTTGATATTGAAAACAAGTTTAAAATCAATGCTGTAATTTAAAAGTCAAATGTTCCTACACAGGTATTCTGATTAGGTATAGGCATATTTCAAATCCACCAGGTCAAAGATCCTGTTGTAGAAACCTGAACATCGGAATTTTTTCAGCCTGAATCAGAATGGTAATTAAATTGCCTTAAAAAATAAGACACAGCCCATATTTAATACGTGCTTAACAAACAAGGGGATGGCTGGCAAAACAAGTTCTCAACCCAATGATGGGATGAGATAAACATGTGACTAAAGTTTCATGAAATTCCTTCAAGGAGTTTGGGAGATATAGTCACATGACCTTTGACCAAAAGAGTAAGGTTGACCAGGCTTGGTTTAAACATGAATATTGCATGTTGTCTCCATCAGATGAATATTTGGCTCAATTTTTCAGGTGTTGAGGAAAGAAGCTATTTTGACATTCGACCCTGAAATGTGACCTTGACCTTGAGCAAGCAAAGTATGGCAACAAATGTGGAGTAATTCAAAAATTGGTTTGCTTGTAGAAGTCACAAAATACAAGAACATAACCCTTAATTACAAGTTGGAGCCCTTAGTTTGACCACGAATTTCAAGGTAGCCCCCTGATGTTGTGCATGACACACCTTTGTAGTACAGAAAGCAACTATGTCAATTATTTCCAAATCAGGCGATGCATCTAGAAGCTACAGCCTAGACATGAAATACTAGTAGCAGGGAGGCACTAGTACAACTAGTTCCAGCTAACCATAAATATTGATATGTAATTTGTTATACGTTCCATTAGGATTGTTTCACCATTCCATCCTCCTGGGGTGTATCACAGGGATATTCCACATTGATTTACAGCGTTCATGTGTATTACATAAATAATTAAAGTTTAAACAGCTTATTTCCATAGGATAGGCGACTGTGACTTTCTATTATTCATGATACAAATCTTTTATATTCCTACTGATATATTCTGTAGAGTTATGATATCCAATACGGATATACATGTATCAGACTGCCATCTCCTTTAGAACAAACATCAATAATTTATCAGTAATTCCAGTATTACTTTGTCCAGTAATCTTTATCCCAGACATACAGACCTGCTTCACCATAATCTTACCAAAGTTGTAACCAGATTTGTCAAGAGGAAAGGTTTAAATTTTTCCTATGTTTTGACATTGAATAAAAGCCAAAGGACAGTTGGCAACAAAAGGTACCAATAAAAAAAAACTTAAAAAAAGAGTAAATATATTGTGGTAGGACCGAACTGGTATAAGTTTGAATTATAGTTTTTCAAAATTCACAGCAATAGGTATCAGAAAATACATCATGTATCAAGATTCTGTCAACAATGATTTTTTAAAGTTTACTTTGAACACGCTATCCATAGTTTTTGTCTATAATTTGGAGCTCTGGTTAAAGAATAAAGGGGAAACTTTAAACTACTGTCGCAGTACCATAATATATTCTCAGTATTTAAATCTAAAGTTCCTTATGCAACAGATTACATTAACATGAAAAAAAAAACTAATTCAAAAGGGAAAACATAAAAAAAATAGATTTTATTCATTTTATTCAGTATTTTAGCATTTATACATAGATTCAAGTATAAAAGACATCAAAATCCATATAAAAAATTCAAGGGAAATAACTCTTCAGAATGATGGCAGATCAATCCAATTACCATGTTAGTCCTTTCATCTCAAAATGATGTAATAGACACTAGTAAGACATATACATGTTCTAATGCCAATAATTTATAGCGAAAAAAGGCGCTATGAAGCCACAATGTAAACAGTTATAGCTGTTACTTCTTGTTTATCCAATAAAACGTATCCGACTTGATCCAGACTGATTAAATCTTAATATTATTCAAATCATTTAACATTACATTTCACTTTTCTTTGCATGTAAAAATTCCAAACTCCATAACAAATTAACAGAGTTGGGACTACATGTGTATCTGCTAGCTTTGTGTTTTAGCAATCCTGAAATTTTAACATCATAATGCTGGGGGACCTGTAGCCCATTAGTTACAACAATGAACTGTTAATCCACATGCTAAGAGTGTGAAACTAAAATTACAAGCTTTTTGTTTCAAATTAGACTTTTTGGAACCCTAGTATCAAAGCTATACTCTGGTGATTGACACATTAAAAGAGATGGCTCTGGGCCTGGGGTAGTATCACACTATTCTTTAAAACCCCTAAACTGGCAGCCATACGTTTGCAGGGGTCCTCTATATAGACACTGACAGCAATTACAGATGTCAAGTTAACTAAAATTCAGTACATGTCAATACATTAATTATGACACACTTTTCAAACTCTGTAAAGCATCAGCTGAAGATTTAATAAGCTGACAAAGGTTAACACAGTGGTCTACACTTGTTGATTTTTTTAGTTCTTCAGTAGCCCAGTTTATTTTCTGACACAAAGTTTCAACTGCATCACCAAAATTTAAATTCAAACTGCTCTGTCCTGATTGACTGGAAACTCCTGATGATGTCACAGTTGCTATGGAGACAGGAATGGTTCTCTGTGGTGTCTGTGATTGAGTTGTCAGACTGGTAGGCTGTTCTTGTCTCAACATGAAGGGCAGATCTGTGTCAGTAGTGTCTGTAACACTTCCCTCTAATATCTGTGATCTAGCGGCGTCTCTGCTCAAAACTGCAAAGATGACAATTTCATTCTTTTAAAATCTTATAAATCACAAGTTTTTTTAGAGGCAGTTGAATTCTTTCAGAATATAGTGGAGGTCACAACAACTTACACAGAGTCTTAAGCTGAGGTGAGCTAAATAAATCATGAAATGAAGGTGGGTAAAATGATCTAGTCTTGCAGAGTCACTGAAATACATTGTTCATGTGTAAGAATAAAGCTATTGCATTTTAAAGCTACAACTCAGATGCAAGACATCAGAGACATCTTCAGGGACAATGATAATGACTGAATCACCATGGTAACATAGCAAACCTATCAACCCTTGTGTTGCTAACCAGAATTTAACATAACTAAGTAGCTGATGCTGTACTTGGGCACAATAAAGATACACAGCATGTGATCAGGCACATGAAACATATTTTTTTTTAATTCTACACTATCTTCAAGATTCTCTTTGAGTTACCTGGATCGTCCTTGTCAGTGTCTGTATCTAGTTCCTTACATGCAACACAGTAATTCACTCCTTGCTTGTCTTGCAACAAAATTGTCTACAATAATTTAAGAGAAATAAAACTTTATGAAATACAAATAAACTCTGAAAACAGCTTAAGTATGCAGTTTCATACAAACTGTTACTGAATTTACAATAATATAACATACTAAGGAAAGCATCTCCAATCAAGAACTGACTGAACTCAACTGAATTGCTACATTTCATAAACTTTATAATTGATACAGATGGCTTTACTTTTAATGTATAATGTTACATAATTATACATACTGAACATTCAGGACAGCAAATTCCCAGCATCTTGTAGCCTTTCAACATGTAGTCTCCCATTAATTTGCTGATTTTGTCCGAGCGTTCTCTCCTAGCCTGTATTATCTTCATCTCTGCCTCTGACGGTGGCTGCCATTCATAATCATCATCTGTAAAAATAAATGTAGCCTACAACATATAACTTTAGCATGCTGCATTTATTCTCCTATCTTTCTGTGCATGCGATCAGTCATTTCTTTTTTCATATGCAGTGTAATAATAATTTTAAGTTTACACTGACACAAAGAGTCTTAAAATCATCGTAGGTAGTCCAATGCCTAAACAAGAGGGCCATGATGGTCCTATGTAGCTAACCTGAGTACCATTACTCTAAAAAACAAACAAGAGGGCCATGACAGCCCTATATCACTCACCTGACTACCATTTGCTACAATAAAAGGGGTCATGATCCTAACATAATTCATAGAGGTCCACTACAGAATGCTAAGTAACATTTCAAATATCTATTATCTGCATGTCGGCCTTGTGTTTTTTTTCTTAAGTTTTCCCTATACATGTATAAGCTTATGTGAAAAGTGCTTCCCCTCCCCCGGGAAGGGTTAATTTTGACCAGGGGGTCATGATTTGAACAATCTTGGTAAAGGTCGGTCCACTAGACAATGCTACATGCCAAAGATCTTTAAGCTACAGGCCTTATGGTTTCAGAGAATAAGATTTTTAAAGTTTTTCCTATATAAGCCTATGCAAAACTAAGTGACCACCCGCGCAGGGTCAATTTTGACCGGGGAGTCATAACTTGAACAATCTTGGTAAAGGTCAACTAGACAATGCTACATGCCAAATATCTAAGCTCTAGGCCTTGTGGTTTCAGAGAAGAAGATTTTTAAAGTTTTTCCTATTTGTTGCCATAGCAACCAGAGTTCTGCATGGAATGGAATCCTTTAAACGACTTTGATAGAGCTTCATGCAAGGAACATCCCTGCAAAGTTTTATCAACATTGGCCCAGTGGTTTCAGAGGAGATGTCGTTTGAAGGAAATGGTGGACGGACGGACATTCGACGGACCCCGGACGGAAAGCGATCCTAATAGCTCACTCTGGCACTTTGTGCCAGTTGAGCTAAAAAGTAGGTGAAAAAGTCATGATTAAGGTAAGACAATGTAAATCTTGAAACATCCTTGCTAAATGTACACACAGTCGAATATTCAGAACTTTAGCTTCAAAAACAAACAAGAGAGCAAAGATGGCCGTCTTTGCTCACCTGGCTAACATTGGCTATAATACAATGTCAACAATAGCATAAAGAGTCAATTTTGACTGTGTGAGGGGTTCTGATTGGAACAATCCTCATAGAGGTCTACTACATAACGCTACATTCTAAATACCTTTACGCTCTAGGCCTTGTGGTTTCAGAGAAGAAGAGTTTTAAAGTTTTTTCTGTACAAGCCTATGTAAAATCAAGTGACCCCAAGGAGAGGGTCAACTTTGACTCAACGGTCATAATTTGTACAATCTTGGTAGAAGTCTTCTAGGCAATGCTACATGTATAATCTCTACGCCTTGTGGTTTTGATAAGATTTTTTAAAAAAGTTTTTCCTATAATCAAAGACTATGCCCAGGGAGGGGTCATTATTTGAACAATCTTGGTAGAGGTCCAGGAGCCAATGCTACCTGCCTAATATCTAAGCCCTAGGCCTTTCAGTTTTTGAGAAGAAGATTTTTAAAGCCTTTCTTTCTCTCTGTTGCCATGGCAACCAGGGTGTTGCATGGAATAAAATTATTTGAACATCTCTGATACAGCTTAATGCAAAAACATCCCTGCAATGTTTCATCAACACTAGCCCAGTGGTTTCAGAGGAGATGTTGTTTTAAGAAATTTAATGGACATACAGCGTACAACATAAGCCACAGGGTGAGCAATCCTAATAGCACTTTGTGCCAGGTGAGCTAAAAAGTAGGTCAAAAGCGCCAGATTAACATACCTGGACTGGTGACCTAGTTTTTTATTCAATGTGACCTAGTCTACAAGCAACTTGACCTAGAGTTCATCAAGGCATACATTTTTCATCATTCAACAACAGCTGCCTACATACAGTGTAGAATGGTGTCTGAGCAAAAGGAACATAATTATGTTACAAATGTGTTCTGTCATGTCCCATAACACTGGGCTTATTTGTTTCTTCTATCCAGCGCAGTAACCCAGCAAGACATTTTGCCACTAGCATTATTCCAGGTACATGTATCAATAAATTTAGTAAGTAAACAAAAGTTTGAATAAGCAGTCAGCTCTGATGGTTAACTTTAATTAAAAAATACCTAGTTTTGTAGTTTACCTTGGTTCATATGCATATGCAAATTTCTGTTGCAGACTATCTGTCACAAACTGTGACATAGTGGTAGGCCCACTGTTTATTTTGTACGCCTTATAAATCAGAATAACAACAGTTGACACGACAAGATAATTCTACCTCTAAGAAATAATAACCCAATCATTTTGATTAGTCGACTGGACCTAAATAGTTTGATAAGTTGACTTCAGTCAGATCATAGGGACCTGGTTGCACAAATATATTTTGAAAGGAATACTAACAAGTCTTTTGTGAAAAAAAAATCCACTTCTACTGTACTTAATATAAAGACAGAAGCGGACGTCCCTATTGAACGGCATATCTACGCCACCCCCCTGGTGACCCTATACAGCGAAGGTATAATGTGTCAAAGTGTTGATTGCGACCCGGTCACTATGGCCAGGTCTCAATTGAGGGCGAATTGTTTTGGGGTCGAATCGTTAGACATTATTTATGATGCAGAACTGGTGTAGAAAAGATCATCTTTGTGTGGTATTTTCCCCTTAATGATCATAGATTCATCTTATTTAGAAAAAACTATAAAACGGGACATGGTTATCAGTTTATTACCCATTTTTGTCGTCTTCTTGCTCACGTTTTCTATCCAAGGGAAACTACTCCAAGTGTAAACCAAGCGTCAAGCTGACCAGGATCAAAAACAAAATGTTTCGTAAACTGTGCATATTTAGACCTAATATTATTCGGTAATCATATTTTCATTTAGTTATATGATAATTCAATGTGATTTCTGATACATGTGCAACGTTTCGTCTTGAATAGAGGGTCTGTTATAAAAGTACGCCATAAACCTTAATGATCTGTGATCGGACAGCATGTAATTTCGGATATGGTGTCAAGAATCACCCATTTTGGGCACGGACTTATATACACAAATGCATTTGCGAATTCAAAAATTGATAAGACCATAATGAAAAATTCTTAACCAATATAGATGATCTCCTTGCGCACACTCCTTTATTTCACGAAACATTCATTGCTGAACTCTGGGGATTCTGCGAGTCTATGTCATGCCTGTTCATATGATCACCGGGGATTTTCATAATAAAGAAAGGAATACAGCAAAACATGAAAATTTGAACCAGTGATTTATCATTAATGAATATTGAGAAAAACTTGATTTAACATACTTTCATGGCTAACAGGTGCAAATACATGTTTTATTATTTACTCTTACATGTCTCAGTCGTGAAACAAATTTTTACAACATAAATTAATCACTCTCGATACTTACTCTAGATGGAATCAACATCTTCCACGTCCATCCTCATGGTGATCAGTTGGTTAGAGTTGCTGACTTGAAATCACTGTAACCTCTCCTAGAATAAAGATCATGGTTCCAAGCCCTGATACCAAACATGTCTCAGTTAATATATATGTGATAAAGTTGGTAGTTTCAACTGGAAGGTAGGAGTCTAGTACTGAGACTTTGGTCAAATGTCCATCCCATCTAGACTCTGTACAGAACCCATCTTCAAACCCTGCTAGTTCAAAGTCGCAATTCATGGGTTAGTAGCTCATCTGCACAAAGTGCCAGAGTGAGCTATTAGGATTGTCACCGTCTGTAGTACGTTATACGTCTGTTAACATTTTCCTTCGAACGATTCGCCTCTTAAACCACTTGGCCAGTGTTGATGAAACTTGGCAGGGATGTTCCTTGCATGAAGGCCTCTCGTAGTTGTTCAAATAAATCTTCATCTTGTGACTAGGAAGGCCTAGAGCTTAGCTATTAAGCAAATGGCATTGCCTAGTAGACCTCTATTAAGATTGTTCAAGTTATGTCCCCAGGGTCAAAATTGACCCTGCCCATGGGGGTCACTTGTTTTTACATCTAGGCTAAATATAGGAAAGATTTAAGAGAAATTCTTCTCTGAAACCACAAGACCTAGAGCTTAGATATTTAGCATGTGGCATTGCCTAGTGAACCTATACCAAGATTGTTCAAATCATGACCCCAGGGTCAAAATTTACGGGTCTCTTGATTTTACACAGGCTTATAAGAAAAACTTTAAAAATCTTTATCTCTGAAACAACCAGGCCTGTAGCTTAAAGATATTTGGCTTTTATCATAATTGCCTAGTTGAGTTGTACTGCACTTGATCAAATCATGAACCCCAGGTCAAAATTGACCCTTTCTGCTATTGATGACCTTGTATTATAGCCAGTTGTAGCCAGGTAAATGATATAGGGCCATTTTGGCCTTTTTGTTTAAGTTCCAAGACCTATGTCGGTAACCCTTTGAAGGATTTTTGTGAAACTTGGGTTAAATGTTCATCACTGTAAGATTACATGCAGAATCCATGTTCCAACCTTGCCAGATCAAGGTCAAGGGTCACAGGTATTTATATTTGCGCCTCATATCTGTAACCCCTTGAATGCTTTTCATTAAACTTTGGTCAAATGTTCATCACTTTAAGATAGCATGAAGACCAGTTGTTCCACCACTGCCAGCTCAAGGTTAAAATTACATGTTATGGTCATTGGTTGTTCTTTTCCACTCCATATCTCCTTTTAAAACTCCTTAGAAGATTGTCATAAACCTTGAGTCAAATGTTCATCTTATCAAGATGATATGCAGAACATCTGTCCCAACCTCCCAGTTACGGGTTAAAGGTCATGAGACTACATAAATCTCTGTATGTTACAGAAACTTACTTCAAACTTTCTTTCTTTAACATAGGGCTGTCACGTTTACACATGTAAACAGAGCGGTTTCAATTACTCGTACTACAGGCACACATGATTTGTAAATGTAAAGGTCTGTCTTAATGATCTAGACACTGAAAGATTGATAATTTATTTTTTTCACCATTTGGAGTTCGAACTACAGTATTATCTACTTTTAAGATTAATCATTGATGTAATAAAGAAATACCTGTTTTTGTTGTTTCATTCTAGGGTGAGTTACACAATTTCTGATAAATTACTGAAACTATTGTGACAGAAATCTTAAAGGATATAGTGGTGTATTCTTCTTCATTTAATCGTGAAATGGTTGAAAAGTTTGCCAGAGATATTCAAGGCAATATGATAGTGTGTATAAATGGATCTGTGTTGTTTATTTGTAATGTACACATGTACAAAATTCTGTAAATGTGACAGCCCTACTTACATATCACAGATATAAGCAGAACTGGTATTGTGTGTGTATTTGTTACAGAAGAAAAATTATTTTGCAAACATAAACATCTAAATAGGCCCTACATCAACAGAAATAAATCATATTTCTTCCATAGCTCATATACCTGCTTGTTAGCTCACCTGGCTACGCCAGGGTGAGCTTTCTTTTTTAAGTCATGACAAATACTTGTGAACCTCCCAATGTTAACTATGCAGGAATGCTTGCAGAGGCTCTACAAAATTGTTCAAAGAAATCCATGCAAACTTGGTTGTATGGCAATAAATAGGAAAAACTTTAAAATATCTTCTTCTCTGATACCACAGGCCTAGAGCTTAGATTTTGCAGTAGCTCTGTGACCTTTACCCAAGATTGTAACTTATGACCCCGGGTTTGCTTGCTCATGGGCCCTTAGGTTTTCATTGGAAATATAGGGAAACTTTAAAAATCTTCTTCTCTGAACCACAAGCCTAGAGCTGATATGGCAGTAGCATCTACCCATCAAGATCATCCAAATTATGACCATCCAAGACTTAGTTTGACAGAAATTGGAAAAATTAAAAAATCTTCTATGCTGAAACCACAGGCCTTGGCTTGATTTTGGCATGTTGTCTTGCTAGGACCTCTACCATATTGTTCAATTATGACCCCCGGGTCATATTACTGACCTCCCGGGGGTCACTTAGTTTTACATAACCTTATGTATTTAAAAATCTTCTTCTCTGAAACAAGCCTAGTTAGAATTTACCATGTAGAGGCTAGTGACCTCTACCAATATGTTCAACTTATGACCAGTGAGGTTGTCCCACCGGGTCACTTACTTTTCCAGTGAGGAAAAACTTGTAAAAATCTTCTTCTCTGAACCAAGACCTTGAGCTTGATATTTGGCTGTAGCATTGCTATTAGACCTCTTTAAAGTTTCTTCAATTATGCCCTGTTACCAAAAGTGACCTTGCCCGGGGGATCATTTGTTTTACAAGGCAATATAGGATGGTATATACACTTTACCAGTGATCTTCCACCGGCAAGTGCACTTGTACCAAGGTGAGCGTATGCCCTCTTGGCCCTCTTGTTTCCTCATAAAGTCATGCAAATAGTTGTGCACTCCCATATGACCATTGGAGTTGTCTACAATCACTTTACCAACGTAGAGATTGAGACCTCTAGCACACTTTACTGTTGAAGACCTATGTACCTAAGTACTAACTTTACCATTTGCTCACGGGCAGGTTTTTGTCTGAAAAGCTTTACAATAACTGTCAGGGGCCTACTAAAGTCATCAAGACCTTCCAAACTGTGACAGATTTTCTATAGAATTCCAGTCCTTGGCTTTTGTAAGTTGTCTTGGGGTCCACCGTATACACATTTACTGAGCTTCGACTGCTGTCAACCTTGATCTTATCCCTCAGTCTATACACTTTACCAGTGAGGTTGTCTATACACTTTACCAGTGAGGTTGTCTGTACACTTTACCAGTGAGATTGTCTATACACTTTACCAGTGAGGTTGTCTATACACTTTACCAGTGAGGTTGTCTATACACTTTACCAGTGAGGTTGTCTATACACTTTACCAGTGAGGTTGTCTATACACTTTACCAGTGAGGTTGTCTATTTTGATTACTAGAAGATATTCTAAATACAGTGTATCAATATTTTGCATTTGAGAATTCCTCTCAAATTGTAATATGGACACTGTCGGGTTATATTGCAGAAAAGCATTATATTACATCTGTACTTAGTAATGTAGCTACCTGATACAGTCTAGCTGATTGGTCAACCAACTAGGATGGGTTTACAAATACAGATCACAGGAATTACAGAATTGTGAAAATACGTATTTCTTCAATGATATAGCAATTAAGATGATGCACTTTTAAAACAACCATATTGTTTTCTCACTAAAAAATGTCAGTATAATAATTATTATTAGAAGAAATGCATAAACTCTCTTATAGAGTAAATGGAACCAAGTTCTTTTGGTGAGTCAATGTGGTCATGGACCTCCAGGCCTTCTTCCAGCCACTCCGTGGGTCAGATATTCTGACACATTCTAATAAGCAAATTTCTTCAAAATTTCAAATTATGCAAAAATGACCAATTTTGGCAACTTTCTCCTGGAATTTTGGTTCCCAACGGAAATATTGTGATATTTTTTTCCTAAATTTGACCATAGAAAACACAAAGAAAAACGTCTGACCTCTAACATTCCATGTCAAAAAATGATACATTGTACACAGCTGCTTGTAGTAATACTGACTTTACCATTGTAAGAAGTATTTCTGCAAAATTTACCCAAGACAATTGTAATAGGTATATTCTCTACCAATCCGGAGGTCCCTTGTTTGAATCCCAGCCATGGCACTGGAAATTTCAGAAATGCTTTTCAGTGTTTCTCACACAACTAGAGATGAATTGGTTAGAAATCCAGAGGTAGTCTTGCATGAATAGGTGCTTTACACCTGGCACGTAAAAGAACCAAAGAGACTGTTTGTAAAGAGCCAGGGTCTGGTACACAGATTCCCTTGTATCTGCATTGCATCAGAGTGTCTGTGCCTGTCATATTTTTATATTCAAAGTAAATTTAGTTATTAGAATTATACATGTACTATACAAAGCACCCCTTCTCCATCAAATATGTTTTTCTGTAGTTAAATCATTTTCAATATAATATTGTAGAAATGTATCTTGGTCAGTACAAAGACAGATGTACAGAACTTCACAAGTTTTAACAGAAAGCAGTCCAACACCTCAGAAACAGGAAGAGGGTATCATACACCTTAGTGATAGCTGTGTACAGGTGTGTAACAGTATGGTTATTATCATAATTAAAGAATTCCTCAATAACTATGTATAGATATATCTCAGCTCAACAATAGCTGTGTACTGATACATGTATAGATAAAAAAATGTCGCGTTCTTTCTTTCTTTAATCTTTTTCAAATGGAGAATATTGGTGTATGCAAAAGTGCTGTAGTTTAAGACGTTAATCTCCCTTTGTCCAAAAGTACTTGCTGTAAGTGTGGGCTTTGTGATGAATTTCTAATTTCTTTCATAAGGTAAAGCTAACTAGCTTTTTTTCTGAAGGCCGATGGTTCTTCCCAATCCTTGCTAAGGTCCAGAAAGGTACTTCCAGTCTTGGTGACTCCTTTTAATGTTTCAGCATGAAGTAACAGGTTTAGTTTCTTGAAATTCCATTCAGGTGAAGGACATCCTTGTGTGTTGATGTGCCATTGTTTTAAAGATTTCTCTCCCTTTGTCTCATTAACTTTATTTCTTTCAGCAGAACCAGGAAGTTTGAAAAATGCTCCCTGATTTGCTGTCCAGTTTTTGCATTAAGAATGATTGTCCTGTTTTCATTATTTTCTCTCAGATATAAATATTTAGTTTTATAGAGTAACAACACTCATTTAGAAACAGAATAATGTGAAAAAGATGTTAAGTTAATAGTTTTAGTGTAGTTAAGTACAAAGTGATTACAAAATGTATTTATTGTTTAATAGATGGATATAATGAAGAGTAAAAACAGGATTTATCAAACACTAATTTCTTTCAGTACAGGTAATTTCGAAATCCCATTATAAATTACATGCAGCTCTTATATTACCAAGAAAAATGTCCTTCCAGCAAAATTTGCCATTATTTCTACAAAAACATTACCGTACTATTGTTGTATTTTAATGGAAACTACACCATGCAATGGGTTTGAAAGGATATTTAAAAAAATGAGAAATGCTTTCTGACCACATAATTTCACAGTCAGCATTGTTTTAGAATAAACAGAACCCATTTCTCTCATTGTGTTAGTAAATTCATTATTATAGATATGAGTAAATGTAAAATGCTAAAGGACTTTAATTTCTAGAAAAATCAAAAAGCAGTACTGGTTGGGGACTACCAAACCCTCGCGACCATCAAATCGGGCACTTGTTAAAACGCGTGAATATTTTGTTGATATTTAATACAATCATATGGTGTTGATCAAACAGACACTTAATTTCCATCCACAAAGTGCAACAACAACAGTTTAATGTAACTATTTGACCAGAAATCTCATTATTTATTTTGTCAGTCACTGAAAGCATTCTTACATTGTCGGGGGAAAAGTGGAAAGTGACAGACTGTGTATGTGCAATATTTCTGAGGCCCAGCAAAAAAAAATCACAAGTTAAACCTTTCATCTTGATACTTCATTAAAGTGACATTATGCTCATATTACTGCACAAAGTGTATTTTATCATAATTTTATAAAAGCTAAATTTTTGGAAGCTAAGCTTTAAATGTGTTAAACTAATGATTGTCCGCATAGCATTTTACAGTTGGTGCATATAATATTAAAAAAATTGGACTGATAAACTGATAGCCGAATGTGCTCAAATTGTGATTGATTTAGATTTCGGAGTGGAAGGGAACAAGCATGCTTGTTCTTTTCAGAAATTGACCCTAACTGTCAAATAAGAAAATCAATATTTTGAAAGTTATTTATTTCAAAAATGTCGGTTATCGAAAAATATGTTTGAAAAGTGTTTGGGTAAATGTATTATTTCCTCTACCACTTTTGTACATACCATTTTCAGGAATTAATACTTAAAAAATTTTTATAATGTAATTTAATATAAAAATTGTTTTGTACAGTTACTAATTTACAGTACACCGCAATTAAACAAATGCTATTTACTATTTTAAGACAGGTGGTCTGTTCAATCTTACCAATTTGTAACCCTGCTGAGCCTAAAATTGTTTAATTGATGGTTAACAATTAGACACTTCCATTAAGAATAAGTTCCTAACTTTCTACTGAATTTTGATTTAGTACAAATTGTGGAGTTAATTTAAAAATAGGTTTCACAGTGTAACGGTTGTAGGAAAATCAAGTATATTCTATTTTATTTAAAAAGCAAAGTTCCCAAACATAATTTGAAAAATTGTTTTGTCCAGCATACAGTCGGAGTTAAATGTGGTTTAAGTCAGGTGGTCTGTTAACTGAGGACATACTTCTGAGCACATTATATGGGCACTTTATTGATGTTGCTACTACTATGCAGTTTATTAAGTACATGTACCAAAAATTAGGGCAAAAATTAGGTAGTTTTGACATGTAAGTCTAGATCTTGTTGGCTATTTTATTTTAAATAGAAAGGCCCAAAGGAATGCTATGTTTGCCCAGCATATAGTCTCTGGGTTGTCTGTCTGTTAGTCCGTCCATCTGTCCGAATACATGTACTTCTTGTCTGAATTACTGGAATTTCACCAAACTAGGTTACTGTAAATAATAAGGAAGTATAAGTATGAGGTCAAGTTGTGCATATAGAAGTCAAGAGTTAAGGTCATAGGGTGCTTTACATTTAACTTCATGGGGATATTGAATGTGTTCATTTGAAAAACCCTGTTGATTTTAGCATCAATGGATCAGATTTTAATTTTATATGATACAGGTTATAGATTAATGGCTCTTTTTCTAAAGTGAAGATGATACCTTTAAATTAAGGGCCCTGGTGGATATGGCTGATTTCTTTGCATAGATACCTACATGTTGTATATAAGCCAGTGGTTAGAATTTTAATTTAACCCTTACTTTGCCAAAGTCCTGAAATGGACTTTTTCGTCTTTCAATTTAGATAGTACCGTTAATTGTTCAAAGGTGTGTTTACTGAAAATTACATTGACTGAATATAATAGCCAACAGTGCAGATCATGATCAGCCTGCACAAAGGCAGATTCCCTGCCACCAGCAGTATAAGAGTTAATTTCGTACAAATAAAAAGCCGTTGCTAAGTGAAAAGTCAGTGTCCCCAGGGGTTCAGAGTTGTCATTTCTTATAAATATAGTCATCTCAACCTGTTTGGTAGGAATTCAAATGGATTGAATTTGCTTGACATATTTTTGTTTTTCCTCGAACTTGCAGCAATACTTGTTTTTTGTTGTTTCAGCGACTAAACAAGATCAAGAATGATGATTCCTATCTGCGGTTGGTTGTTGAGGGAGGGGGATGCTCGGGATTTCAGTACCTATTTGAACTGAGTAAAGAGGTTACAGGAGATGACAGGTATACTTACAGGATCTTACATGGCCTACTGTGGAGGTCTGGGGTATCTCGGTGGTCATTTTGAGTTGCCTACATACAGAAAAAATGAGCATAGCGCAATGGACATGTCTAGCAAAGTGCTTTATTTCCAGAAAATCTGTAAATTTTCAGATATTCTATAAATTCAGATACATTGTGTAGATTGATCTTTAGATTTATAAATTATTTATAATGATGCTTGAAATATTTGCTGTATATCAAAATTGCATGGGGAACTGCATATGTAAAGTTGTTGGACATTTTCAAGGTTTCATGTTGAGTTTCATTAACTTTTTCTGACTCTGAAATTTTACTTTTTTCAAAATTTCAAACTTATAATTTTGTTCAGAATCAATTAAAACATCTTTGTTTGTAAGTCAATCACATTTGCTAACATTAAAAAGGTGTGAAAATTCTTTAAAGTTGTATTTTGAGGAAGTTTGAAAATCATTCTGTAAATTTTCAGATTTACAATATTCTGTAAATAAAGCACTTTCCTAGACCTGGTGAACATTATGACATCAAAGTAATATTTTCATTTTGTTATTTGTTGAATGGTACATTTACATAAAGTGGAAAAAAAGTTCTAGTAGCAATTTCAACCATTAGAGGTTTTCATTTCTGGACCTTTTGCAATAAAACTGACTTACATGGCAAAATGAGACAAAAATACCATCACTTTCAACATTTTGTTATGATTTTGAAATTGGTTGCTATGAAATATTTTAATACACATATTTCTAAATGAATTTTTTCAAAGTTTAGAAATCTTTGATGGAAGTAGCTCTTACCAAAACAAGACAATGAAAAGCACATATTGATTATCCACATACTTTAGATACAAATATTAATTAAAATATACAAATAATGTCATTCATTTTGTATAATTATGTTGATTTTGTGGTGGCGTGGCTGACATTATTCTCTCTTACAGTTCTATTTGTGTTGCATTATTTAATATGGAGATCAGCAACACTCCATCTTGTGTTCAGTTTCATTAAAGCATTTCAGAGTTTTGTCCCCTTGAACTTAAGCTATATTCTAGTGATATGATAAATATAGTTGCCCCTTCGCAGACATAGTTACCATGAAGTGAAGCTCCAAACAATGATACATTTTTAGCATACACCAATCAAAACATTGATACATTATGCCTAATTGAACTTGACTTTTCACTTGAAGAAATATCAGGTTTGGTCAGAAGTGTATGTTATATTACATGAACATAAAAGAATTGTAAATTATTTCCTTAATATTACTGTTTATTTCACATGTTTCTTTGTCAGTGAGGAGATAGGGGTGTATTTGTCCCTTTCAGTAACTACAGTTCTCAATTGTATTTAGATCATGATTTATTCATACACTGGTCCAGTGCAAAGTTACAATGTAAACAGCATGATTTAACAACTAATGACATGTTTGTGAAATCATCTCTCTCTCTCTCTCTCTCTCTCTCTCTATCTCGAATTGTTTTCCGCCATAATACTACACATCTGAGTGCAAGAATAATACTGATTAGAAATGAAGGCCGGTATACAGGCAGAAAAGGTCGAACTAGGTCTTTAGGTGCAGGAGCCATTTGTTACTAGGTGTGGGAACCATTTGTTAATATTCCCATACTAATTTAACTTATCGTGACAGTCTAGTTTGCTGAACTTAGATACTTTCTCAAAGGTCACTTTGTCATTAGGTGCTGTTTAGCCAGATGGTCAATCACACTGCTGAAAATCTATTATGTAAGCGAACGTAATTTTTTGAAGACCTTTTCACAAAGGTCCCAAAGGTACAAAGGTACAAATATTTTCAGGTTAAGAAGGATAACGTCTCAAAATGGCATCAAGGTGATTAATTATTATTAAGTATAATTGCATTAGAACATGTAGGACAGTCTAACAGTCCTCGGGTTTCCCAAGGTGATATTCATTTACCATTCTATTATTTGTATTATTCACATGCCAAAATAAATAATATTACGAATACCCTAAAAGGTTAGGATTTTGAATTGTTTGTTTAATGATGTCACTGTCTCATGTGGCAAAGAAGCTAGTATTGTCTGCTGGAAAAAGGTAATTGGATCTGAGTTGGATGTTACAGAATTGTAAAAAAACAAGCTGAGTGGAGCTACTATGTATAGATTTGGATTTCATTTACACTTGATATTTGTGTTTATAAAACCAAAGTTCATATTTTTGCAGCTCCTGCTAAGTTCAGTCAAAACATTCTTGGCTAAGAAAGTAAATTCTTTCTATGCACCAGAAGTTGGGCTTATTAAAATTACACCGTCTATGTGCCACTCCTTCCATTTTTTCATGCCCGGACTGTAATTTTCGCATGCATAAAAGGATTTTCAAATCATAATTATGATACAAATGTTCAGCCCATGAAGACAATGTGTAGCATGCAAGACTCAATACCTACCCCAAAGGTCAAGGTCACACTTCAAGTTTTTGTGTGCAAAACCCAGTGCCCTACTTCAAACGTCAAGGTCACCATTAGAGTTTAAAGGTCATGGAGTCCTGTACACATGGTAATTTTGTCATGCATGGAAGGATTAAAATTGCATGGCACAAATGATCAGCACATGGAGATAAATGTTGTGTGGAAGTACTGTGTCAGCACCTTGAAGGTCAATGTCACAGACTGTGAAACACCACTTTAGGGTCATTCGTCACTTATGAGTGACAGCTTTTGTTTAGTGTTACGCCTTTTGGTAATCAAATTTGGCCAACTTTTAGAAAACAAATTATGAACTGAAGCAACTGTATTTTCAGTGCAAATAATAGTCAAATTTGGTAATAAATTGCATATTTACAAATGCTTCCTTTTAAATGGTGCTGTGAATATAAATAGAAGCTGTGGGCTTGAATCAGAATTCAAAGACACTGTCAAAGTCTTCTTTTGGCACAGGTACTGGCCAAAACTCCAGGAACTTAGCACTTAGAATTAAACATGCTTCATAGCTTCCTTTTGACACCCTGTCTAGGTTAAAAGTGGATCACTCTTTCACCTAGGTAATTTTTGTAATTTGGATACAAAGAAAAAATAGGTATGATACAAGTATTTTGACCAACTTTAAAAGTTGTAGAAACAAAGAAAAAGTTTAATGTACTATATATAGTTACATGCAGTTGCTTTGTTCTATTTCAGAATATTTGAGCGTGATGGTGCCAAAGTGGTGGTAGACAAGGACTCTCTAGAATTTATTAGGGGATCAACAATAGACTACCATGAAGAACTGATAAGGGCTGCATTCCGTGTCATAGACAATCCACATGCAGAACAGGGATGTTCTTGTGGAGCCTCGTTTGCACTCAAATTATAAGATTTTGTGTGAAAATGTGATCTGATTACAATATGTTGTTAAGCAGTGTGTTTGTGCAATTTTTTTTAACATACATGTATTCCACAGAAAGTATCTACAAAATCGCAGTTTTGGTTTTACAGTAGACTGCATTTTTGAAACATGTATATTTCGTTAATGTCAAACTTCATAAGTCTAACTTCTTTTCATTTAGAAATATAAGGGACAGTGCTTGCCAGAGTCTTTAAACAGTGTTTTGGCTGACCCTTTTCTTAACTTGAAGACTGGTGACAATAAGGATTTTACTTCCAGTGACTGTTGCTATGTGCATAAACTGGGAAAGTCTTACACTATATGTCTTTTTATCAATAATAAATAAAGTAATTATGTTGTTATTTATAGCATACTTAACAACTTTAAAAATGCAACCTTTTTATATGATAAGTCATAAACTCTGGGCAGTGAGTAAAATTGCTCTGTTTGCAAAATTGTTGATGGTTACAAATGAAATTGTGCTTGAATTTTGTAACAAACTTGTTGGATAAAACTGAGGAATGGAAAAAAGTATGGTGTTCCTGAATTTTCTAAAATTACACTTGCAATTATGACAAAATACCAGTCTAATCTCTGGTTGTGTTTTTAAAGTTGTCAAGTATATTTAATTTATATAACTTTGTTATAAAAGTCGTTGATATTACAATGTTGGAATTACTTTGAAAGAAAAGGGAAAAAGAAAGAAAATAAAGAAAAAGATTAAGTTGTATTATACAATGACTTTCTTCTATGTTTGGTCTATATGTAATTATTATTTAGCTACAAGCAAAAGATGTTTAAGGTGAGCTGTTCTGATCAGTTTTTGTCTGCCGTGACCACTGTCAGTCTGTATTTTACAACAGGAGGAATTACCTCATTGGTATTGAATTACATGTACTGGCACACAGCAAAAGATTACTGTTTTTGTCAGGCCATTTTAGTTGTCATTTTGGCGGTTTGTAGTGTGTCTGTTCGTCTGTCCATATGAGCTTGTCTGGGCTGTAACACTTCTTCATGCATTGAAGTATTTTAAATGGATTAGGCAAAGTCAACCACAAAGTTCACAACAATAGGACAGTGTGTCACATGCAAAAGCCAGGCCTCTAGAGATTAAAGGTTAAATAATACAGGAGACCTTATACGTGGTATAGTTTCCTTATGCATTGAAGGATTTTGAATTGACTTGGCACAGTTATCCATGATGTACAGAAGACCCAGGTCCGCAGCTCAAAGCTCAAGGTCAAACTTGGAGATTAACAGTAAAAAGTGAACACTTGAGACCTTGTCCGGGCTGTAACTTACAGGTCATGCACTGAAAGATTTTGAATTGGCTTAGACCTTGAATCCATAGCAGATGGTGGGCTCAGACATCTGATTATCCGATCACTATCAAACCTGCTTTCAATACTGGTTGGCATATTTACTCAGCCAAGATTGATAACTACCTGGAATGTCCCAGATGCCATAATTATGCCAAATGAGCACAGTCTATAATTTCGTCATCAAACAACACCAAAACTTTTCAAAATGTTTAAGGGGATAAGTACAAAATTAAGCCTTATGGCTTAGATTCATTGGAATTATTTCTTTTTTATTTAGCTCACCTGAGCATGAGTACTCTGGGTGAGCTATTGTGGTGTGTATGCCTGTGAAAATTTTGCTTCAAAAAACTCGTAAACCACTAGGCCAATTTTGATCAAAATTCAAAGGAAATGTTCTCTACCAAAGTTGTTCAAATAAATGGCAACTGAAAGCAAAAACTTTAAAAATTATCTTCTCAAAAACCTAGATATATTGCATGTAGCATTGCTTAGTAGACCTCTACCAAATTTGCTCAAATCATGATCCCTGGATCAAAATTGACCCTACTCTTTGAGTCACTCGATTTTACATAGGTTTCTATAGGAAAAACTTTAAAAATTCTCTTTGAAACCACCAGACCCAGAGTTGAGATATTTGGCATGTAACATTGCCAAATTAACCTCTACCAAGATTGTTCAAATAGTGATCCCGGGTCAAGATTTGATTTAGGTTTCTATAGGAAAAACTTTAAAAATCTTTTCCTCTGAAACCACAAGGCACAGAGCTTAGATATTTAGCATGTAGCATTACCAAGTAGACCTCTACTAAGACTGTTCAAATCGTAACCCCCGGGTCAAAAACAACCCACCCCAGGGTTCACTTTATTTTACATTGGCTTACATAGGGAAAACTTAAAAATCTTTTTGTCTAAAACCACAAGGGCAAAGGCTTACATATTTGGAATGTAGCATTGTGTAGTGGATCTCTATCAGGATGCTCCAATCATAGTCCTGGGAAAAATTTGACCACCCCCGAGGTCACTCGATTTTGCTTAGAGTTATATAGGGAAATATTTAAAAAGGCTCAGAGAAAATAGTATTGTCTTGTGGACCTCCACAAAGATTGTTCAAATCACGACCCAGGGTCAAAACTGACAATGCCCTAGGGTCACCTGATTTTATAAAGGTTTATACATATACATATGTAAGTTAATCTTCTTGTCTCAAATCACAAGGCTTACAGCTAAAATATAAGGCAGATAGCATTGCCTAATGGTCCTCTTAACAAGAGTGTTCAAATCATGACAGGTAAAATATAGATAGAGAAAACTAATTTTGTTTTGAACAATAAATTTCAAAATTGGTATTTAGACCTTATATTGCGGTATACTAGTAACTGAAATTCAACTTCGCGAAAGGTGTGCAAAATTGGAATCGTATTCTGTTTTAAAGTAGTTTGATGAACTGCCTTGAAGTTACAAATGTTCGCCAGACCAATCCCAACAGTTCACGTCCGTGTCTTATTTCGAGATAAGCTTTGTTTTGACGAATGTCGGCATCAGTCACTTGTCCTTCTAAGTCTTTGGCAGCTCTATCAAATTAACTTGGAAACCCATTTTAATCAAACTTGGCCAGAAGTTGTATTTTCTCGAATGTTTAGGCTCGTTTCGAAACCTTGTAAATGAGGTATAATGTATAGATGCGTAGGTCAAATTAATGGAAAGCTTTGTGAGGACTATAGCAAGTTTATTTTTAGCTGAATTTTGTTCAAACTCATAATTTAGATTTTAGATTTTTTTTCCCCTACATCCACTGGTAATTCTTCAAAATTCAAGATTTATTGGTTCAATACTTAATGATATTCATAAATCTAATATTTTGTAAAGGTATTCAACGCAGCTCACCATAAATATAGTCATTATGTGTACCCCTTTACACACCCAAAAAATACGATTTCAAAATCGCAAATGCACTCTTAATGTTTTACCGTGGTGAAATCCCCAAAACTCACTACCATATTTTAAAATTGGAACAATAAGTTTATCAGATAGTTCTAACGTTTGTTTATAATATATATATATATATATATATATATATATATATATATATATATATGTGAAAAATTCAAAAACATGTGTTGGAAAAAAGTTAAATATATTAAAAGATAAAAACACAGTCCATGAGATAATTAAATTATTATTTGCCAACCGGTTTCGCTTTCCTGTTCATCAGGGCAAATATGGCGTCAAAATATCTTTTATAAAAGTCTACATTCATTATGACAATACCACCACCCTTATCTGCCTCTTTAATGATTATTGACTTATCTTTTGCTAATGATTTAGGCAGTGGCTAGAGTTACGGTACCGTAACTCTAGCCCCCGAGTCTAGAGTTACGGAAGTTCCGTATCTGTAGCAAAACCCTAAGAGGAAAGGCTAGAGTTACGGAAGTTTATAAAGGTATATGTATGTTGCTTTAAATATGCATGATAATGTATTGTAAACTTAAATATTTCACCTGTAATAGTGAATAAACCGATCTGTTGACAAATGCAGCGACTTCATAGCCGCCTTTTGGTAATACTAAATGTCGGAAATATCGTTGTTATCTTCGTCTTTACTTGAGCGTTCCATATATCACATGTTGTGCAAAGCATGATAGAAGCTATGTAAAATGTGTTGTTTTTGTATTTAATTAGAATTCTAATATTCTTTCTTTTCTTTGTCTTACTGTTGTTTAATTAACGTTCTTTGTAAACAGAACACGTAAATATGTGCAAGAATATACAACATGACAATGATGTTCCGATATTGCAACATATTAAATTATAACCAAAATGGCGCCTGTGAATTGTTTATTCATGAAAAGTGGTAAAATATTTAAGTTTACAATACATTATCATGCTTATTAAAGCAATATACATGCCTTTATAAACTTCCGTACTCTAGCCTTTCCTCTTAGGGTTTTGCTAGAGAACGGAACTTCCGACTCAGACTCGAGGCTAAGACGGACCGACACCACGCTAATGATTTAAGAGCTTTCCGTTGATTTAAAGTTATGTTGTGTTTAATGTTTTTACTGTCAGTTAAAACACTTGAACACCAAGTTTTAGTTGTAGATATCACGGACCTATATATACATGTGGATATAGGTCCGTGTAGACATATATGCATCTAAGTTTTCATTTCGTCCGCTACGCGGATTAAAATATGTTTTATTTTTTGCCAAAGATGCATTTTCATTGTTGCGTTCATCAAAATATTCAAGCAATCTTATTTTACGAAAAATTTCAGAAATATTGTTAAGTTCACTTGAATCATTTTTTTCTGGTGTCGACGTAAATTTTAGACCCATCAACAAGACACTTTTTCCAATTTCTGAAAGTTTTCTATTTGAAAGGTTATATATTTTTGTAAATGTTTCTTTTGCTTCAGCTAGGTTACCTGTTTTTACAGTTCGCAAGTCCAGTCGTGGTCCTCCTCTAGAAAAGAATCAAAGTCCTCTGGAGTGACCACATCATGTTCTGATTTTTGTCTGGAATTATTAGATCTGTTTCGCCATGAATTTCTTTGTTGCTGACTTAGGTTATAACTTCTGTTTTGATTTTGTTGCTTTGAATTGTGTCTTCTGTTTTGTTGCACTTCGTTTCTGTTTAGTTTTGTCATAAATTCCTGTAAAAGTTCTTGTAAATTCTGTGAGTTTCTTTGCTGTCCGCTTCTTGATTTGCTGCGACTTCTTTCGGTAAATGGTCTACTTTTTACAACATCTGCGAAGGACTTTGGTTTCCCCTGTCATATTTCTTTGGTTGTGTTTTCTTTCATGAAAAATGGACCTATATAGAAATTTGTTCCTTTTAAGTGTCTGACCAGCTAGAGATTCTGAGCTCCGGTGAATGATCCAGCTGCAAATACCACACCAAGATATACAAACTTACTATTTCAACGCGTTCAAGAAATAAAACTTACAGCGCACAGAAAGAAAGAATCTTTTCTCAACCGGTTAGAATTATCTTTCGAACTTCCCTCGTATATTGTTACCGGCACTAAGCCAGTGAATCAACTTACAGAAAATGATTATTGAGGCTCCGGTAAAACATAATGTCCAATTTTCGTTCTGCAGCTGACTTTGTTTTACAACCCGCGTCCACAGCGGGTTCAAACACCAGAGCGAATGTGTAGGAATCGGTAAAACTTATTATTTGTATTCAAGAAACATTTAGGATTAAAATCAATCGATCAACAAACATGTTCTAGGGTTATATCTAATAGTATTGTCATACTATTTTTGTGATGTTATGTGTATACAGAGGATATTTTTTTTTACTTCCGTTTCAATGGTTTTTTTTCAATTATGCACGGAAGGAACTTAGCACGGCATGTTGAAATCGATTCGTCTGTCCATCCGTCCCCACTTCTCTGTCCGGAGCATAACTCTAAAATATTTGAAACTTAAAAAATGAGAGGAAGTACAATGGACAAGAACCTTAACTGTACCTTGTCTAATTATTTAATTATCCACCTTTGTTACATTTTCTTGTCCGAACTAATAAAGCACTGAAAAAAATCGTTCAAATTGAAAACACTAAGAGATGACATTAAGGGGAAGTGCAATACCCATTTACCATTTACCAATGCATATATTGATTATTTTTTTAATTATCTCATTATCTTGTGCGGAGAATAACTGCAAAAGTATTAAAGGGAATAATTCGGATTACTAAAAAAATTATAAAGTGATAGAACACTATGAGTACACAATAAGAAGTGTAATGTACAAAAAACATAACTCTACCTTTCTTTTACCCCCCCCCCACCCCCCACCCCCCACATTGTCCAGATTTTAAAATATTTTCACCCAAAAAAAATATTCATATGCGACTTTCAAATGCAAACAATGTCGCGATATTCCTTTATGTCTGTGTAACCTTTAAGAAATCTTCACAAAAGTTTGGCCAAATTTTAAGATTATTTTATAGGAATGTTCCTATAGAACAAGGGCTGTTTTCCTAAAGGGGTTTTATTGGAAGTTTTAAATACCCCTTTCTGTGCAGAAACCATTACATAGATTTAACATTATTATATGAATGGTCCTTATGTGACCCCCTACAAAAAGTCATTAAAAGTGTCAATTTGTGAAAAAGGAAACTGAGCGGATGAGGTGTCCTGGTGTACTAGCATAATAGTGGCAATAATGATCCAGTTACTGATTTTGTTTCAATGAAAGATACAACTGAAATCATGAAGGAGTTAATGCACAAACTTTTTCTGCACAGTAGATTCCTCATTAATTTTATCTGAACATTACATGAACTTTTCCGCAGTTGTAGTGCAAAAATATTGCAACTTGATAGCGAAGTTCATGTCTGATAACCCTTTGACATGCAGGCCAGAGGTACCTAGCTGTAGTATATAAACTTGCGCAATCAGTTATGTTTTTATTTGAGTCAGACTGCACTAGACCGTTTTAGCTGTTAAAAATAAAATGGATGTTAAGGTCCAAGTGTCATAAAAACGCAATATCAATTATAATGGAAACTGTCGCTTCACTTTGGAATGAACGAAAAGATACTGTGTTTTTATTCTAACTTATACAGTTGCGTTAAAAAAATTGTAGTTAACCATGTAAGCTGATTCTTGCCAATGTTATCCAGTGGAATCTGTAAAAAATGGCAAGTAGAATTTTAACCAATTAATACCTAGACTTTTACAATGGGATCTTCTGACTTCCAAGCCTATTTCTTTGAATAGGGATGTTTACAAAATTGTTATCGAAATGGCTAACAATATTTAATATGCACTCGATGTCATTATGCACTTGTGCGTGGTTCTCTCTGAGAGAGGTCATAACTGTCTGCCGCTCATCCCGAAGGTTGCGGGTTAGAGCCCAACTGGGGTCACGGCCGTACCTCATATGGCACCAGTACTGGTTATTCCAGGAAGCGGACTCGAGAGTGACTCGATAAGCTGCAAGCTGTCATAGTTTGGTGTTAGGCAAAAAACATTATCCAATATCAAATGTAAGGTCACATGGGGTCATCTGATCACATTATTAATGTGTAACTTTTGAACTAATAGAGATACACGTTTGATGCTGGTACCACTTTAAAGCGCATATACGGGAATACCATCATCATTTTCACGACAAAAATACTTATGATTGTTTATTGTGCTAAAATTCGAAATTTTTAAAGAAAATATTGAAAGCTTAAAACAATGTGCATATAAGAGAACAGACTTTAAGATTTACAAAAATGTATGATCGATCGGTCTGTTGCGGAATTACGGTTATTATTGATTTTGCTAAGTATCGTAATTATGCATAAACTATGCAATTGAGCAAAATATAAATAGCCTGGAATTAAGATATTTTAAAAAGAAAGACAACATTGGAAAGCTGAATGTCTCTTGTTTTAAAATACAACTTGAATTTATAAGAATAAGAATTAACCTTAACATATTTGAATTTTTGCACGTGTCTTTTCATCTATTTAATATTCATGAGCAATCCTGACATTAATTTGGATGATATTTATAAACGTGCACTTTAATGTGATACTTCGATTTAACAGTAGCATATTTACTATTTAGATATAACATATATGACCCCTAAGAGCCCCTTTGTCATGTTGCGCATCAACCTTTTGGATGTACCAAAGTTGATCAAGTATATCGTTTCATATGAAAGCACAATGTAGTGGCATGGTAACCACAGTTTTAAATAGAAATAGTTTTAAAGGTTTGCTCGAAATGCTATGCTATTTCAATACCATTTGGCAGAAATTGTCCTCTGATGACCTACCTCCAAAAGTATTCAATTTTTGATTCGTCAAAACGTATGCCCACCAGAAGATGTATCTGGTTTCATTAATATCATTACAAATAAAAATTTAAACCCCCTTTTCTCTAAAAAGACATATTTTCAAATGAGTTCACAGAAATGTATAGTAAGGCATTTGAAGAGACGAAAATTTTACTGAAACCAGACGGCGTGACTGATTACCATGTGCACCTGTTACTTTAAACTTTACATTACTGTAAACTTAAAAAATCTTTTGACGAGTGAGGAAAATGTACTATTTAACGTGTCGTATTGGCAATACTGTATACATCATGTTCAAAGTCAAAGAATAGAATAGATCAGTGTTATTCATTTAAGAGAAACATGATTTGTATCTGCAGTTGACTAACACAGAGTTCTTATCAGTCAACAAGAGTACTAGTAACCTTTTAACAGTTAATGGATTTTGAGAGATTTTAAATGTATTGTGTAGGTGTACATACATGAACCAAAACTTTCAACAAATTCAACAAAACCATTACATTAATTCAATTTAATAGACAATAAGCATTCTTGATATTTATTTCATCTTCTAACTGATTTTGATTGTACATGTACAGGTAAACGAATGAAAAAATATCAAATTTGATCGTAGGCCCCTACACATATCATTCAAAAAAATCCAAGCTTAAAGACAACAACTTTTAACCAATGGAATGGACTTAAAATATTGTTGATCTGGGTTGTAATTTATTCGAATTAAACTATATTTTCGTCGACACATTTAAAAAATATTGGCCAAAATATTTTAGCAATTGAAGGGCATTAACGTTGAAGCTACAGAGATGAACTGGTTGAAGACATGTTTGTACCCAAATAACCGTTCGTCCATTTTTAAAATTGACCAATGGAAAATATGGAATTATCACTGTTCCAACAGACTGATATCATTTAAACAACATACCACGTCTGAGGTTTAAATATCAAACAGGTCACTGTAAATAACTGATGTCATCGTAAATCTCAATCGGTAGATACTAGATACATGTATTTTCAGAAGCTACATGTAATACGGGAATTAATGTATGTATGTATTTTAGAGTTTTATCGTTGATACCGGATAATCCATATGACCAACACCTCCAGAAGAGTTTAGTTATTTTAGGTTTCGGGGGATAGTGCAAGATACAGAACGTGTCCCGTTCCAGAGACACCCCCTGGTGGTGTACAGCCGATACATCGGACCTCGCTTTTAGGTCTCATCCGCAAGACCATATTTATGTTAGTGTAGGAGCGAGGGATCGAACCTGCGATCCCTGGATTACAAGTCTAGCGCGATTTTTTACCACTTGATCACTGATCCGCTCCTACGGGAATTTATTAAACATACTATTTAAATATCAATTTCAATAGACATTAACTCTTGAGGGCTAAAATTGATAACAATGTTTCCATTCTTGTCCTTACAATGGCTAAATCGTGTCTCAGTCATCACTTCTCCGCTTTGTATGGAATTTGAATAAAACTGAACAAAAATATAGAACACTATTTTAAGGTGTATTTTAATTATGCATCGCGGATATGTACAACATCTTGCAAATATTATCTTTGCAACAAATATAAAGGTTCCACATCAGTGCTGAAGTCCCACCTCCCGGGCATATATCGCATACAATGATTTCTCTTTTTTTTCTACAAGGACGCTATACTCTATATTAGTTTGATTTACCGTAATGGAATAAACAGTTGTGCCTGATTTAATTCATTCCCAGACTATTTCTAGATTTTGTTTTAGACAGACTGATACACATTCAGTGATTCGCTGAAGGGCGTCCAAAGGATGAATATTAGGAATATCAATATGACACATGTGTTTCAATACTTTTATTCATCATCATTTCGTGATACATATTATGTATGCAGTTTCTAAAAGCGAACTATGAACTTTACATAAGTAGTTACATATCAGATAAAACTAGATAAGCAGTTTGCCGTAAACCTATTTTTTTTCTTTTTACTTTCCAGGCAAAACATTCAACGCGACATTGCATAGTTTCTACGTTTGGTTCTCTTTGAAAAGTGTTTTACCATTATCAATCTTTCATTTTGTCATCTGAGATAGTGGATACCTATATATGGTTCCGTATCCCATGTTCGGCATGCTGTTCATAAAAATATATTATTTTGCGAGTGTATTGCTACGGTTAAGTTCAACAACTTTTGACTAATGGAATGGAAAAATATTGTTGATATGGGTGGTAATTTATTATGAATAAACTATATTTTCGTCGACTCACTTAGAAAATATTGGCCATTATTTTAGCATCTGAAGGGCATTAACTCTGAAACTACAGGCATGAATTGGTTAAAGACATATTTGTACCAAAATATTCCGTAGCAATACACTGGCAAAATTATCTATTTAAATGAATAACAGTTCACCGTATTGAATGTGATTCTTTTTTCAACACAATTACAGAGCCTGCACTGGTTGTGTGACAAGCCATGCACTGAAGGCAAGTTTGGGATGAGCCGTACAACGGGATACACTGGCGGAGAACAGCTGAGCAAATATTTTGGCAAACATAGTCAGCTTTGGTTTAATTTACTCATAGTGGTAATTAATGAACTCTTATAATGAAAACCTTCTGAATAGTGAACAATACTACTAATATGTATATAAAGTAACAGCTAAATTATTTCAAGACATAAAACTGTGCTTAAAATATGCGTTTAAAATGGAATGAGAATATATTAAAAGACAAAAACAAGTATCTGATAAACTGAGCTCCTAACTACATTTGTGTGAACATTCACTGAAGTTCATTTCATCATCCTCAGACTATGCTATGAATAACAATTAATAGAAAAAGATCTTAACGCATTACCTATATTACTTACGCGCTATTCTAGGTATTCTAGCCGTTCAGAATCAGTTGGCGCCAAAGTAATGCGAACTAAAGGAGTAGAGAAAATCTTTAAAAATACCAGAAAATGAAGGAGTTATCAGACTTATCATCAACTATAGAAGTTGAATGTCATTGGATGTTTGATTAAAACCACAAACAGCAGAACAGGATGCCATCCAACAGAAAATATTACTTTACACTATGATGTACTCTATAGCAGTTGGCAAAATATGGTCTCCAAGTTATTGACAGTACTTTAAAGATAAAAAAACTACGCTAACACAATCAAATTTATATCAACTCAATCTATAGGTGTATTAACAAATATTACATAAGTACATTTCGAAAAAAAAGTCATGCAAATATATACAATGTAATGAGCAATGAGCAAATGATTGCTGACAATACATCTGACGAATGAACAACGTAATCATTTCGTCACAGAATTCTTTTTCTTAATGTCACTTAGCGCAAATTCATTTTATCTTCGCTTGACCGCTGTTTTTTATGGCGACTGATTTTAAGGAATATGTACACAATGTAGCAATAATGAGGACCGTTAGAATCTTTTAATAAAACTAACTGGGAGTAAATCATTTAAGCAGAGCAGTGCATGTTAAGCAATGATGCTTCTCAATTTGTTCTGATTCATTTTATAAGTTTATTTGCCTTTAGTTTCAACTTAATTGTATGTGTTTTAAATACTAAAATAACAATGTAATTGGATTAACAACGACATTAAAGTACATGTATTATTAAAATGAGCTCGGTATGATGGGAAGTATAAGTACATGTAATAAATAATATTAAAACCCAACAATGTATTTGAAAGGCTTTGATTTAGTAATTAACCAAAGTGGTTATTTATGTTTGCCGAAAACCATCGTAGGCGTTATTTAAGTCTTAACAATTATTTTATAGCCAAAGGTATTGAAACCAAAGTTGATTGGACGTAGGCTTTATGACCTTGATATGACAAATATCAAACACTTAGCATCTATTTGGACATTTTAGCTGTTGAATGGTAATGGCTTTTATACCAAAATGAAATTTGAATGATGATGATGATGATGATGATGATAATAATAATAATAATAATAATAACAGTAATAATAACGACTTTATTTAACGAGACAGCGCAATTGAAATGATACCAATCTTCCTTGCGGATGTTGGCATGTGTAAACAAATAATTATACATGTATGAACAATAAATTTGTACAATATTTACACTGACAAATGACCAGCTTTAGTTCCAGGACCATTTCAGGTACTTGGATTTGAAAAAGTGTAAAGTGGGTGCATTTTTTACACGTTGGGGTAAACTGTTCCAAAATGATTACAAATGTGACTTACAAATGTAATTACATCTAGAAATTTTCAAGATACTGTCTCGAAACACAATCTTTTCAATTCGAAGCTCATAGCTCTGAGGGTTCTATATGCATTCAACTTGATGCAAGTTATGTACCGAATCTCTTTTTGGCTGTTGAAATTCCCTACGCATAATTTTTACCAAACATGCCTTAATACGCTTGGAGTGGCATTATCATGAATAAATTAAAGCGGGTATATAAGAGAACAGCAAATATTTCACGGAAGGCACATATTGCTACGAGTGCAAAGCAGCGACTTCATGCTAGCGTAGTTAATAAAACACCATCGTCCTTTTTTGTTTACATAAAAAAACGTCAGAGAATGAAAATAGATTTACTATTGTATTATAGTCCGGATCATATACCACGATTTGTCGTTCAGATGTTTCGTAATTAATCACTCACGCCTCTTCGGCCTTTGTGATTACATTACTACACATATGATCTTAAAATATAGATATATGATCCAGTATATCACTCAAAAGTAAAAATTTATTTCCAATATATAAAATGCCTCGCAGTCATAAGCACATTTATTCGACATTATACTAAACTATTTACACCAAACAGTAAGCGAAACTGTTTCTATAAAACATAGCTGCTGTGTTCTTTAGTAAGTAGCACATATATTACTACATATATTTTATACCTATTCAAATACTTATTCCTATTTGCCGATTGCGATCTCGTGCAATGTCCACAAAATACATGTAAAGATTAAAAATATAGGGGAATTTGCGAGGATTTTGCGACGTCTTTTTTGTCATTTCACATTGAACTCAATATGTATATTGTTCTTTTAAGAAACACCTGCTTACACTTCTAAGAGAGGTTGCTATTTATATCTACCCTATTCCTATATGTAAGTGTTCCAGAGGCTGCGAAGACTATTATCTGCTCGCCTTTCCTATTACACGCCAAAATACGGCTTGTATGTTTGTAAGAGTTCGGCAGATGGTTTAAGCAGTTCCTTTGCGCGAAGGGATATTGTATTGTCAAGATTGGTTGTGTCGAAAACCGGCCAGTCTGGTGCCTTGTCCCAGAATGCAGACATAAAAAACGGTGTCAGAGGAATGAGCTCCTTATTGCTACTGTCTATTTGTTTAAGTTCTTTTCGCCAGTCGTCTAGAGGTAAGGACTTTAGTCCCATCCCTTTGAACAGATCTCGAAACGGTATTGTGTCCTTATTAAAAATATGATACACCTTTTCAAATTTGTCGACTTCAGAACTGCATATCTTGATAGTAACCTCGATCATTGATTTAGCACAAAAATCTACTGGTGTCAAATCATAGGGAAAGTCCATGTCTGGAAATGCGCCCATCTTTTTCATGCCAATCATTGTAGATGCAAAGAGGTCATTCTTTGGACCAACGCCGTCTGTGCTTCGTCCTGATACTCGTGCAGGCCGAAATATTGCTCCACCAGGAAGAAAATCCAGTGCTTGCACGATAAGACGCTCACTAGCCCATTTGCTTTGACCATAGCCACCTTCAATGAGTAAAGGGTCGTCAAAAAAATCCGACTCGTTACATACTCGTCTTCCAGTACCGTCGACTACGCTTTCTTTCGGAAACAGAAATACGCTCAAGGACGATGTTGTAAATAAATATTTTTGGACGCCTGTCGATGCTAGTTTTATGAACTCTTTCGTGCCTTCTACATTTGGAATTCTGTGTTCTTCGTATGGTGTGTTGAAATTCATCTGGGCTGCGTTCATAAAAACAACATCAACTGCATTACAAAGAGACCTGTAGATGTCTGGTGCGATACCAAGATTTTTCTGTGTTAAGTCCGATATCACCACAGCTATTCGAGAGGTATACTCAAATTTCCAAAGACCATACTTCCGCATATTGTCGATGATGCGACCAATGCCTCGCGTCTCCGTCGTTTCACGAACCATACAACAGATATGAGCGTTCGATTGCTCAAGAAGTTCAGACAAAAGGAAAGCCCCAAGGAAGCCAGTTACACCAGAGAGTAAGATATTTTTTGGGCTTTTTCTTGTGCATTTTTTAACCTGCGTAGTATAGTGGGTGAACTGTACGGAACGCCGTCTCTCGGGATGTGGGAATATACCAGAATCGAGCTCTGAGTCGTGATATATCAGTTCCCTTAACTCACTCCTGGTTTTGACATCAGTCTGTTCATTTTTTACTTTTATGTCTCTGCGTCGACGTATCACCTCAGCAAATTCTTCTATCGTATCAGCGGTACCAAGATCAGTGAATGACACGTTTATGCTCATCTCATCTTCGATCAGTCTGAGTAAAAGGACCAGTTGTAAGGAGTTTCCACCCATCTCACTGAAAGAACTCTGTCTGTGGAGAGAATATACTCGAGACTCTTCGAATTTAAACACATTGCACCAATACTTTGCAACCATCAGCTGTGTCTCATTCAAATGACTGTGACCGTCGACGTCGTCTTGCTCGTGAATACTTTCGTCTATTTCCAACTTCTTTCTATTTATTTTCCCATTCACCGTCTTCGGTAAATCTTGCACCTCTAATTTCTTTATGTATGTTGGTACCATATAACGAGGAAGTACTTTCGATAAGTATTCTCGGAGTTCAGATACGTAAATAAACGTCGGAGCAACGAATGCAGCCACTGACAAATTATTTGTAGAAGAACATTTATGTACCACGACGACAGCCATATCTATTTTTGGATGCTGGATGAGCACCTGCTCTATTTCGCTGAGGTCGATACGATGGCCTCGTATTTTCACCTGATCATCGCTTCTTCCTATATAGGTAATGTTTCCATCGACGTCTTGAAAGGCATGATCGCCCGTTTTGTAAAGGAGTGATAGTTTTGTAGCAAGTGGATTTTGGACGAACCTTTCTTTAGTATACTTTTGTGCGTGACCAATGTAGCCATGGGCCAAACCCCTACCACCAATATATAGTTCCCCGACGACATCCGGAGGAATAGGGTGCATGAAATCATCAAACAGGTAGACCTGTACGCCTTCAATAGCTTTACCAATTGGCAGGTCGCGGTTAACATCTTCATATAATGTAGTTTGGAAATGTTCGTACACGGTTGCACAGACTGTTGCTTCCGTTGGACCATAAGCATTGAAAAATCTAACGTTCTCGTTCGATGTCCATTTTATCGCCGTGTTCAATGTGCATGCTTCACCTGCTGCTACAACCTTTTTCACTGCAGGCAAGTCGTCTGGTGAGTAAATGTTTAAAGCTGACGGTGGAAGAGTAATGACAGACACCTTCAGCTTATTCATAGCAATTACAAAGTCTGCCCCTAGTCTCTCTGATACACATAAAATTGCTAAAGAAGCCCCAGAAAGGAGAGCGATGAATATTTCGGACACAGAAGCATCGAATCCAATAGACGCGAACTGTGCGACAACATCTCCAGGAACAATATCCCAACACATTATTTGTGCACGTGCAAGATTTATCGTTCCTGACTCTTTGACTTTGACTCCCTTTGGACGCCCAGTTGAACCTGAAGTATACATCAAGTATAGGAAATCGCTGTCTTTTTCAAAGGTGTGATGGACATCCTTTTCACCTGGAAATACGTTATCAAACTCCACCAGAACTATCTTCTCATCTGCTATTTCATGTTCTGTAACCAGTCGCATAAACGGTGTCAGTCCATTCAAGTCGCATTTGTCGAAAATAGCTCTTGTCATTATCATCCTTTTCACTTTCGAGTCAGAGAGGGTGAAAACGATTCTTTCCTCTGGTAAATCGTATGGCAGAGGTAGAAACGCTACCTGAGCTTTTACTAAAGCCAAAACAGAAATGACGTACGAGATGGAATTGGGCATGTGTATGGCAACGACTGGTTTCATTTGTCCGTCTGCAAATTGTGGTATTGACTTACTCAGTAAAGCCTTCAGCATATCTACCTCGTTTGCAAGTTTGCTGTACGTCATCATGCAGGACGTCGTTTTCAAAGCAATACTAAGTGGTGTGAGCCTGCACTGCCGATCAACCAGGTTGGATATAGTCTCATTCTCAATTATCTCGTTTTCCTCTTGTAATTGTAGTCTATAGAACAGGTTCATCTCATTTGTGGAAACCATGGACAAATCTTTTAGGGCTGATGTCTCTTTCCTGTCGTTTGCTGCATTCAAAAAGGTTGTGAAATGCTGAAGAACGTCTAAAATATGTCCAAAGTCTTGAGCGGGTCGTTCATGGTAACATACTTCCATTGCCGTATCACTTCCACCACCAAACAGGATCAATATATTGCATTTCTGCAAAATTCCTTGTATATACTGGTCGCTGTGTTGCTTCTTTACTCCCAGCACTAAGTTATGTAAGGGTGTCGGCTTGTTACCGTGTAGTTCTAGATATCTGTAGTAGATGTCATTTAGGAACGTTCTGGCTTCCTTGTGGCATTTGATATCCTTCTGACATTTTTCAAACACTTCACTTACGCCTGAGTTGATGTCAACATCAAATATACCCGGTGATATATCAGAGAATAGATCAGCACACTCATTTGGTACGTCTTTTTTATCCGTTAGAAGTCCAACGTGAACTACCGGAGTACAGTTAATTCGTGCTAGAAATGCAACAAAACAGGCTTGCAAGAATGTACCTCTTTCCGATACATAACAAACTGGGTCTTTCATCGTCGGTATTTCGACTTTGACGGATTTTACCGTTACTTCTGTAGAAACGTCAATAATGCTAGCTACAACATTCATTTTTTGTCTGTAAAACATCGTTGGCTCATAACGCGCCAGCTTTTTTCGCCAGAACGTTTCCCTTTTCCTTACAGCTGCCAGATCGCTTACGTCAATGTTCACACTATTTTCCAGCTTATCGCCGACGACCAACCCGTGTGCACGAAATAAAGCTTCTGAAATAGGCGAACCATCTAGATGTGCAATAGAAACTTGTATTGGTGACGTTTTTGTAGCTACAACCAACGTGTCGTCAATGATATCTAGGATGGTTCCAGGAGCCTTTCCGTTTTCGTATTTTTCAAGTTGTGATTTCGTTGCATTTGTGACCAACAAGAACTCTCCTGTTGATGTTTTAGCTTTTGGGCTACCAAGAGCATTCTCGTGATATCCGAATTCCAGTGCCCGAGCAAGGTTATACACACTGTCAATGGTTTCATCGAAAGTCAGCACCCCTATATTTGGAGGCATTTGATACAGTCCGAAATATGATCTGCCATCTTTTGGTTGTTTCCTAGGCTTTAAATTTCCGTGCACGATGTCTTCAAGTAATGTGCTAAAGGCGTGTTTGGATGCCTCGACGCATTTCAAATTCAACGTAAACGCTGAATCATCTTCTAGTATTTCCACTGATTCACTTTGCAGAATATCTCCAGTATCTATACTGCCTTCCACCACGTGCCAACTTATACCATGATGTCTTTCGCCATGTATAATTGCCCATGATGTTGCATGAACACCAGCGTAAGCCGGTAGCGGACTGTCGTGGTAGTTTATTGTGAGTTTCTTTGGTAGTCGTAGCACATCTTCTTTCAGAATTCGCGGATTTGAAATACTGAACAAGAACTGTATTTCGTTGTTCCTTAAGATTTCAACAAGGTTTTCGTTTCTCTTGTAACAAGGAATGTTGTTTTTGTAGCAAAATGTTTCTACGCATTCTGTCGTTGTAAATACCGCGATGACGTGAAATTTTCTGTTGTGAAGTTCTTTGAGACAACTGAGCAGCAGGTTGCCTTCTCCAATGGTGGCACAGGAAACTGCATGAATGGAGGAGTCTATCCTTGTTTCTATGTGGGCACCCTGAAAAAGAATAATTAAATAACCTTTAAGAATCAGTTAGACAGTTTAATTAACAAGTCGTTGCAGATCACTAGCATAATTAATTAACAGCCACATTTAGTATGAATCGATAAGAAAAACTTCAGCCCACTGACTTGGTAAAGTGACCCCAAATAGACGTGGATGAGATGTGGAATTATTAGATCAGTGTGTTATAACCCAACGTTATGCTAGGGCACTGCAATGATTACAAAATAATTACAGTTCTAAGGTACTGTTGAAACGGGCGTTAACCCAAGGAATTTTAGAAATAGATGGCACTTGTTCAAAACATAGTTTTGGTTGTGCATTCGGGTGAAAAAAATCGATTTAAACATAAAACGTAAAAGTCATGGCTAGAATCAACAAAATAAGAAAGATCTAGGTATCAGTTTAAAAAAAAATCATTGAAAATGTTGGAGATATTGGGTTTACGGCTTAATATGCAGGAATTTATACTGGAACTTTTTCATTTGAGTATTCATTCTAAAATACCTTATTTTCAGAGAGTTTGGAGAGTTTTTCATCAAAATCTGAGAGCGAGCAGCTTTAAAGTCACAAATGTTTGAAACCCTATTTCGGTTGAATTAAAAAATAGAGTAAAACGAAACATAGCCAAGTTCATAAAATATATGATGATAGTTGTTTGTTTCAATTTCGTTTTAGTCTTTAAGGCGATTTCTCAGTATTGGAGGAATAAGGATGACATACATGTTAATCAAAATACCTCCATGTCCCAAGCTACTCGAGACTGGAGCAGTCATCAATAACTAAATAAGGTCTCTGCTTTAAAATGAGAAAGAGAAATTATTACTCAAGATAAATGTAGAATCAGCTCATCTTATCGTTTATTTTGGGAAAAGTTTAATAGCTTATCACTTCCGTGTAGTAATAGATTTGATCTGCGATATCTATGCCGGTACTCAATTTTGTGATGACTAAATTTAGATCAAAATTTGCAATAATCGACCTTAATAAAACTCAAGTTGAAGGTCTTAGTCAGAATTGCAATTGTTGTTTTAATGCAGTGTGAGCAAGAGTTATTATTGTTTTGTCTGTTATAGTAAGTCTACAAAACAACTGCAGATACTATCTTGAGTTCCAAATAATGTATTTTCATGGTAAAGGCCCACCAACACAGTAAACCTTGATTTATAAATTTTGAGCTATTCAGCAAAGTTTACTGTGTAGATTGGTCGAATGTACGATTTTCCTGAAGTGTATACTCCATTTTTGGGACAGAGAAAGTCCTATCCAGTAAAAACATTGCTGTACCGACCCCTCACAGAGATTTTATTTATTACCTAGGTGACAGTGACCTAATTAGATTAAAATTCCAGAGCAGTGTGAGAGAGATTATAATTATGGCGGAAATACAAACAAAATAGTTTGAAATTGAATAAAACAATGCAGAAAAATCATTGCTTGTTTTTATATTGACTATGAAATTAGTTAGATATCTAAATTATTTTGTAAATAAAAATAGTACATGATATAAATAAAATTTATCTTTCTTGGCTGTGCAGGATCGCACACATTGTCTTTCTATAAATTATATCCCTACTAGCAACATTAGTTTTTACAAAATAAACATATAGTATGAAGATTTTAAAGTTTCCACTGTGCGAAATACTTTTTTTTTAAATAATTAAATATGTTGCATGAACCATGATTTGCTGTGTATACGGTCATGATTTACCCCCTCAAAAACGTACTCCTAAGGTTTATACATCAAGTTTTACCAGGTGGATGGGCCTTCAACTGCAAACCTTAATGGGTGCTTCCGTATTACATACGTGTGTCTCCAGCACTATAAACTTAAATCTAATGTGACAAAAGTACACATTTATAGTTCAAATCAGGTATGATATACTGGTGATGTGACGCATTTTAATATTTGTGATATTAACATGCACTTTTTCTTGTTGTTGTAATATATATCAATTGTCGTAAGAAAAAAAAAGTGAATCGGTGTTAGTTTTGGTTGACGAGAATGACTGCAAGCTAAATATATATTATATAACCATAAAATGAGAGTTTTTAAATTCCACTTTATCTATATAATAACTATTTTATTACGAGTTTTATCCAGTAAAAGGACCTGCAAAAAAAAACTAACGTTCGCAAACCAGTCAGTTTACTTCATTCTAGAAACAACACATTAAGAAAGAAAATATATATCAGTAGAACATTTCGTTTTGTGTTATAAGCTGACACTATTAATGGAAAATATTAGACATATTATTCTAGAATTTCTAATGATTGATAAAATTATATGTAAATGAATAGGAAAGAAATTTCATCATTGTGTGAAACATATTGTTTAATTTTGATGCTACTAATTGTTCCTTCAGAACATTATAGAAAAGGAATTAAAATAACACTTATTTTGAAGAAAATGTTTATATTTTATGGTTGTTTAAATACCTCTTGATAGATGTCCATCTCCACGTTTTAAATGCTGGATATGTTTTGTTTTAATTTCTACTTCATGAGACTAATTTACCGGAACAAGTAACAAATAAATAATGAAAAAGAAAGACAGTGTTGGCACATCTTATTACCTACGTGAACGTACCAACGGAACACATCTGGTCACTTTACAGGTCACGGTTGGAGGACACGGCAGATAAGGCTACTTAGATGCACTTGCTTTCGTCATTTCTTCTAACCTGTATTATAAGTTTGTGTGCTATTTATAGCACTTCCTGCAAAAAGCTCTAGTAGTTTTGTATATATTGTATTTAAATATAAATAAGTGTATACCGTCATTTATTAATGAAAAGTGGAAAAGTGGAAAATTAAGAAAGAATAACAAGTAACCTGTTTAAAGTAAAAAGGCCAAAAATAAACTAGTTCAATAAAAAACTAAACGTTATTGACAAAAATAAATAAATAAAATTCTCTGTGCGGCGGTTTCTCCTTTTGACATTTATTTGCCACATAGTTATATATATGTATTTATGTTTTGTTTATATAATGTACGTTTCTTATGAGAAAAAAATATTATTATGCCCTGTTTTCATTCAAAACTTTGTTTGTATTTTCCTTCATCTCATACGAATTCAGCTTAACCTGTGACCTGCTCTGTCCTGGGACAATATATAAATACCGTTAATTAAAACGTTCGTTTACTACAAATACATACTTTGTGGTTCGTTGAATCTATACTGAGTCATGATTTCGGTGTTTTATCAGGCTAAAGTCATTGTTCCTATAAATAACTGTTTGATTTATAATACACGTAGCAATTACTGTTGCTGCCGTCCAGTATGCACGCTGGACATTTTAATATTCTGACATCTATAATTCTCATTAGGGACTGCTTTATATTTAGATGCATTCATCGTTTTAGTTTTAATGTAAATCTCACGTTGACTTTGTCATATTTCATCTTCTGTCTGCTTTAATCTTGTAATCGTACAACAGTCGCCTGACGCCGATTCAAGATCATTACCAATAGCATAACATACTCGTTATTGCAATAGGTGTTCATAAATTACCAGGACAGATATATTATTGCTGGTGTCCTGTAGTATTTTGGCTGAATTGCATAATATACTAATCAAAACTTCTAACACACCACCCGCCTTATTCTTTCTTTCCTTCCAATATTTGCCAGCTTATTTTTAGCTATCCATGTACGAAAGTTATCATGTCTTGCGTTTCTGAAAAACACTTGGTAGATACTTTCGTTACATGCATTTGAATCTTCCCTTCCACGCACACCTAATTGCACACATAAATAAACCCTGACTGATTGATTATCTTTTGTGGTGGAGTTCATATGTGTTGGCATTTATAATAAAATGAATACAACAAGTGGGTGTGCGAAAATGTCATTTATTTTTATTAAATGACGAATAATAAAACTAGTCCGCTATACTAAAATGACTAGATCAAAATTGTTACAACATCAAGAGTATTAAACAGTTGCTAAACACATAGGTGGGCTACATAATCCGCCCGCTAAACACATAGGTGGGCTACATAATCCGCCCGCTAAACACATAGGTGGGCTACATAATCCGCCCGCTAAACACATATAGGTGGGCTACATAATCCGCCCGCTAAACACATAGCTGGGCTACATAATCCGCCCGCTAAACACATAGCTGGGCTACATAATCCGCCCGCTAAACACATAGGTGGGCTACATAATCCGCCCGTTAAACACATAGGTGGGCTACATAATCCGCCCGCATATAAATAAAGATATACAAAAATGCAAATAAAGGCAACAAGGGTGGTGGATGGGGAGTGATGTTGGAAATTTCCGCATCAAAAATTGTGTTTGCGCTTGTCTGTAACCGAATGGCGACTGACCATAGGCACTTGGTTTCAAATCAATATATTTTTTTTCTTTCCCGCACATTCTCACTTACATACTAAAATCACATATGTAAGTGAGAATGTGTGGGAAAGAAAAAAAAATATAAAAATATTTTGATTTGAAACCAAGTGCCTATGCGACTGACCAATGCAGGAATATCGAGATGGGGTCGTCTCAAACTCATTATACAAAAAAATAACTGCTAGGGGGCGACACAAATAATTTTAACTTTGTTAAATGGCATTTGAATCTTCCCTTCCACGCACACCTAATTGCACACATAAATAAACCCTGACTGATTGATTATCTTTTGTGGTGGAGTTCATATGTGTTGGCATTTATAATAAAATGAATACAACAAGTTGGTGTGTGAAAATGTCATTTATTTTTATTAAATGACGAATAATAAAACTAGTCCGCTATACTAAAATGACTAGATCAAAATTGTTACAACATCAAGAGTATTAAACAGTTGCTAAACACATAGGTGGGCTACATAATCCGCCCGCTAAACACATAGGTGGGCTACATAATCCGCCACAAGCAATGTAATTGGGTACCCACCCGTACACCTAAAAAGATAACTCTAATAAATCAATAAAGCAAACCTAACCTGCAATATGCAGAAATAATAGTTAAAAGCGACCAGTCTTATGCTGAACTCGCATTCGACTCCAATTAATATGTGAACCCGTTTGAAAACGGGACAGAAATAAACATAGGTATAATAGCATCCTGTAGCAAGCAACCTTATTCTGAAGTATGTACTTACTATTAATTTTGTCAAACTGTATTGTTATTGTAAAGAAAAAATGTATAGAACAAACAGTCTTTTGCTGAACTTGACATAAACCTTGATGTACAAATGAACTATGTTGAAAATGGAAATGTAAACTACAATAGCTATAGAGTGCAACAAGCAGCCTTATGCTGACCTTGCCTAATGCAGTGTAGTTCAAGTTCAGTTCAAAGTTCAAATATTTTATTAAAGTCTCTTTCATTTACATTACAAATTTTACCATAAAAATCATATATATTATATGACTAACACATTTGTAAATGACCACTCTATACAGAGTTATAAGAGACTATTACAGATAAATTAATATACAATGACATATTGCACCTTTAAATTACAATTAAAAATTCATAAGTTATATTAATATATTATATTATTATTTACATAGTAAAACAGAAGAACTGATTTTACTTCCACTGTAAGAAGTATCACAGCACTTTATGTATTAAGACTATTTATATTTATTTAATGTATGTCATATATTAAAAATAAAATGGAACATTATGGGCTTGCTGGACACGGACAACTGAAGACCACACCCAGCTGTATAGCTCTGGTTTGTAAAAATCAATAAGCTCTAAATGAGTTTGAAAATGGGTATTTATTATTGAAAATACCATAACAATGTAATGACAAAGATTTTTTCAAAACTGGGCGAAAAGAAAACCGGCTTTTACTAAAATAAAGCAAGTAAAATTATAATGACAAAGCTATCTAAACTCAAAGGAGGCAAAAACAGGGGATGGAGGTGGGATCAAAAAATTTGTAGAGAATTAATTTATGTAATGCGTTATCTAAACCACGCTGAAGAGAATGTGTATCCGAGGATACTATTGGACCACATTTCTATAAAGGGATTTGATTGGTTAGAGTTTAGATAACCTTCATATAATAATCCATACATAATACGAAATTCTAACAAAATACCAATTGAGTTTGAACGAAATATTATGCTAATAATAAAGTCCGTGCCCACCGCCATAAATTATTTTATACACACATAAAATACAGAAATGCAATAAACAATTTTAACTGTCAATCAAGCAGCCTATGCTGAACTTTCACAATAATACGATATGACATCAATATAAAGTTGATACACATAAAGGAACACACATCTGTCATGCACTAATCTAAACTCCTCAATCCTCTCACATATGGTATAAACAAGTTATGCAAGAAAGCAGCCTTCTGCTGTACTATCTAGATCATAAGTATGTTCTAACATTAATTACGCTGTTATACCATTATGAGATACATGAGAGATAAGAACACTTAATGAAATAAGCAGTGATGTAAGAATACATGGAAAGCAGCCTTATGCTGGACTTTCGTAATGACTATTCTGTATTGGTTATTGCACTAATTTTAACTGTGGTAAGCGAATATAATTCTGCAAAGCGTTAGACTTCCAACGTCCCATTTTTTTAATTGCATCATCAGAATATCCTTGGATAACTGCATGAGTTGCTGCCCTAATACGCATTTCAAACTGATTGAGTGGTACAAATCATATGGCAGATGATTAAACCTCCATATACTTAAGACAATTAAAATCTCCTTCATAAGTGACCCCCCCCCCCCTCCCCCCTCCCCAACCACAAGCGGTCTTGTCTCCCTTATTTGTTTACGACCCATTATCAGAAAAGATACTGTCTGATTAGGTGTCTTTAGACTGGACATTTAGTCAAATAAACTGACCATTAATTTTATTGACATGTAAAGAAATATTTTGTTTATTGCTTTTTTTCTGTTGTTTTTTAAGAAATTAATTTATTACCAGACGGTGAAAATCTTTTTATAACAAAAAGCATTTTCTTCAATATTTTATATGTGTTTTCTTAGGCATATTTTGCAATGTTTGATACCTTGAGCACATTATATATGCAGAAAACTTATTCTCACTTTAGAAAGTTATGTGAAAGTTGAAAAGTTTTATCAAAATTAAATGTTTTCTTAAGGAAAGATATAAAAGAAAATGCTATTTTTTCTCAGACTTTAACTTACCTGAAAAAATCATTTTCATAGCAAACTTGACATAACTCAACACTTTGAAAGAGAAAATGCATACCTTTATGGTATTACATTGACAATGTACTAACCCCCATATATATTATGTTAAATATGCGTGGATGCAATTGAAAAGCATAAATATTCTTCATTTTTATCCTTTTTTTCAAATAAGACGTTTTTAACCCTTTTAAACATGTACACCATCATTTGTCAACTTTTACCTACTGTTAATGTAACTATGCAGCAGCTGATTCTGAAAATCAAAAGCTAGTCTATCATTGGCTAAGACCCCTACTGTGAATGCATAGGTCTGTCTGGACTCCTGCGGCCACATATCTCACATTCCCGTCCAATTAGCTTTAACATGATTTATTGGCCTGGGGACTGAAAGTCCCCAAGGCCTAAGTTAGTATACCACATTTCAAACCCTGCAAGAATTTTAGCCGTGCTATGTGCGAATAACAACTGTAAACATGCGCTATGCGAAAGTAGTGCAAGACAGACCAGATCAATCTTCTGTTTGAATGCCGCATATGATAAGAACATGTTACAAATAAAAATAGTACATAAAACTTCAAACGACTGCAGGAAGGTATATAGCTTACGGGCTGCATTACACATTTTTTTCTGTTTTAGAAATTAATGCGCTGTTAGCTGATTACGGACGATAATCATATGCATATCACGGAAAAGTACGGATATTTACGGAAATTTACGAAAACGTACGAAGCTCGATATAAGAGTTTGTAGTTTGATTTTCAAATTTCCGATGTTATTTCATTGACAACTTTGTTATTTACGAACGATTACATATATATTTACCTAAAAATAAATGTCTCTAAAAAGATATAATTTACGTACATTCCCGAGAAGGAACTAACGTGATCAAATTCACCCGCCATTTATCGAGGACGCTGCATGTCGAGGCCCAGTGAACGGTTTCACTGATTACAACTATAATGGAAACCCATAATCATTTTTGGTTTTCTCTGTTATACACATTGTACAGTACTGTATTTATATTTCATTGCTGGTATTGCTTTGTTTATTTCTGTTTCAAGGTCTTGTCATTGGTACACAATAATTTTCGATCCACATCATCAGATCATATCGCTTGAAGTTGTACAAAGCGCAGATCGAATTATTTGTACTGGCTTAAACATTTTATAATGTTGACTATGTGATTATTTTTCATTTAACGTACATTTCATAATAAAACAAACTTCCCTGTCACCCATATATTTGTGAATCATTCATTCTGTGTCATATATTGAATTTCGTCCTCTGCACATTTCGACCCGCGCTTTAGGTAAGATTCAACGCAGAACACGTATAGGTGAAAAGTTGTTTTTCGGGGAGTTAACCTATAGCCCCCAGGCCTTCAGCGCTCACAGCGCTTTGATTGTCTTATGTTTTTCCTTGGGAAATCTCTTCCGTACGAAATTTGTACTACTTTCATGTAACGGAAGTATCAATCAAATATCCGTGTTATGGTAGCTAAAGATATAAGCTTGCATATATTGGAAGGATTGATATTAAATAAAGAAGGAAAAGGGCAAGTGGTGCGTTAGAAGTTTTGCTATAGGTGTAAATTACCGGGATAGATTATTGATACTTAAGTCGGTGACCGCTAACTTTTACAATGTCAACTAATAGAAAAATAGTTTTACAAAACATATTGAACTTTTACGTTTTTTCATCGAGCCAATTTCTTACAAATCTAATTTTACGCTGACATTTAAAAAAAAACTCGAAGTCATTTATTTCCATTTTGACGTCAGAAATCCGTTCATAGCGGTTGTTACGTCAAAGTTTTTACGTCGATATTTATATTAGTTTGTACCTCTTATTTAAAGATATAAGAAACAATTAGTAGGTTGGAAATATGTTACAAAGGCAAAACTTGTGGCGAATTTCACCTTAAGGTGTTGATGTTTTTCGTATGTATGTGCTAACTCTTCTGGTTGAAAAGTGGATGAGAAAAAAAGTAACACGTGACATTTTATACGTGGACTCAGCCTGGAACATAGTCTGCGTGTAAAATGCAAGCCTTTTAACTTTGGTCACATCAAAGTCTGTATCTGCTTTTCTGTCATCTCTTTTGTAAAAGTCTTTTCTTATTTGTTAGTTCTTTTATTTATAGCATCACGCTATAGGAGCATTACGCGAGCGCTTCATTGTTTCATCTGATGTCTTCCGATCCGGACGTGTATTTTCACTGAGTGTTTCCTTTCGCCTGTATTTCCACATTGTTGTCCTAAAATAACAAGAATCGAAGTCAGATATGTCTTATGATAATAATAATAATAATAATAATAATAATAATAATAATAATAATAATCTTTATTTGTAGAAGGTAACCCATTAAATCTATATGTTTAAAACAAAACCTATCCAACATACGTAGTATAAACAAAACAACAATAAAAATTTACCAGATTAATTTTGAGTAGAACTTAATTCAAAAGTCAATATTCAAGGTAAAGTCAGCGATCTGGATTCTCCATATAAATTATTTATAAGAAGCTTGAAAAATGAATATTTTAATTGTTTTAAAGTTTTACTGTTTCACGTTCTTACGGGAATCTCATTCCAGATACACAGTCCTGATTACTTTTAAGTATTGTGATTGAGGTGTGGAGCTTGTAAGATCTCTATTTGCCGTGGACCGTAAAGCTTAGATTTTATTTTCAGACTTTCTGATTAACCTACAACAACAGTCAGGGGCTAGCTTGTGAACTGTCTTGTATACAAGAACGCCAATGTGGTATTTAAATCGTACATCTAATAGTAACCAGAACTGCTGTTTAAACATGGTGCATGAAGGAGTTCTAAATAGAAGCTGTAAGACTTTTTTAGCTGATTTTTTTTGCAGTTTCGGTAATTTTACATTCATTTTACAACCAACTTCCTTTACGTAATAGTTCCATATCAAAGTCGATCTACAATTAACCCAGGCAGTTTCTGATTTTCAACGTTTTGTATCAATTTGAATTGAATTGAATTTGAATTGAATTGAAATTGTTTTTACTAGTTTAGAATGCTTTTTGTACATAATTGATTTCTTTTCTAATGCATTCTACAAACAATATTGATTGTACTATACAATGTATAATTTGAAAAACAAAACAATATTTCGAATAACAGCAAAACAGACTTAAACAGTAATTGATCCTCTTGGAGGTAGGTACGCCTAAAATATGAAATGGCCGGGTTTCAGGCAGCCGCTTCCATTTTCCTGCCAATGGTTTCCGACATGTGTGATTGACGCACGGGAGGGAAATTCGACTTTTCGAATTCCCCATCCTAGGGACATTGGATAAGAAATTCGTAACACATGCCTGGAAATTCGACTTAATGTTTCACAAAGGGGCCGAGAATTAGATGCAGTACAAAGTTGTCTTTATCCTCTAGGTCCCCACCTCCTCATCCCGTGCCAGGGACATAAGATGTAATTATCTTATTTTAAAGGTCTTTGTTGTCACTTTAAGAAGAACTTTTGGTACTGCTTCAAAGAAACACATTAGTTCAATTATTTCTACAGTTACTGATATCATTGAAAGAAACCTAAATAATCTTAATTGGAACCTACTGTACATTTTCAAAGATGAGATAATAATAAGATTGAAAAATATTGTAAATCCGCATCCGACAGCTTTTAGTTACTGCGAATTAGAATTTAAACTTTGAGATATAAAAATTCAACATTAAATGAAAGGAAATGTCCCTTTTGTAAGACTGCAAGAGTTACGAAGATTTACGTCTACATGTTATTAAAAAAGCTACTGTGCCAAACTTCTTAGACCCTGTCAAATGTGAGCAAGTTTTTATTACTTATCACCGATAATTGGTTGATAAGAGTATTTGCCAAAAATGGATCCAAATTGAATATTCTAAATAGATGTGTTGTCTATGTAATTAATGACTTTATTTTATAGCGTTTTAAGAAGCAGTTGTAGCAGATAGGATTTTGTGAAGCATTTTAGGCTGTGCTGTAGCACTCGTTTTCCGCCTTCATTTTTATAACAGTAGTCCAATTTAATTAGGTTTTAATGCAGCGATTAGGAATTATCTCGCAGATAAAGTTTTTATTACATTTCATATATTGAATGGCAATATATTTTATTTGAAAGTCAATTTGTCAATTTACTCTCTCATTATTCATATGTTGAATGGCAATTAATATCATTTTAATGCAAATCTTTACATTTACATTTAGTATCTTATAATGACAATGTATATTATTTTATTGCAAATGTTTACATTTACAGTAAGTCTCTAAAACTTCATATATTGAGCGGCAATTTAAATTATTTAAATAACATTTAGTCTCTTATAATTATATATTGAAAGTATGGCAATGTATGTTATTTTAATTTGAATTTTTACATTTACATTAAGTCTGTTATAATTCATATAATGTATGGCAATGTATGTTATTTTAATGTCATTTTACCTTTCCATTTAAGTCTGTTATAATTCATAAGTATATTGAATGAAATATATTTTATTTTTTCAATTTGTTTATTATTTTGTTATATAAATTGTATTGATGACACGTTAATAAAGATTTACATATATATCATGTTATGTAACTATCTAAATGACAAGATTTGCTGATTTTATCCTTTACGGTGTATTTATTACCATTTAAAAAAGAACATTGTCCTTGACCTTGGCCCCGAAACACAATCAACAAAAGGTTTTCGTACATAATTACTAGGCACTAAGTTTGGTCACAATAATTCAATTGCAACTAAAGATATTGTATTTTTCCATTTTTCTATTTTTAGAAAAAAAATCCTTGACTTTGACCCTATGATTTTTTGTTTGAACCCAGGAGCCCCAAAATGCAATCCAATTAAAGATATTCATAAATACTTCCTATACACTAAGTGTGGTTGCATGATATTCATTGTTACAAAATTATTGTGTGTGAAAAACTTTCTAAGTTAAGAAGGGGCAATAATCCAGTCAAAAACATAACAGGGTTATGTAACTTGTAAAACTCTTCTTTCATTATATTGTACATCTCAAGTTTCAAAGTGATAGTTTTGATAGTTTGCATGTAAGTGACTTAAACGCAAAACTTAAAAAATCAGGCAAGCTAACACTAACAAAGTCCTAAAAAATACCTCCCTGCCCCAAATTACTAAGATAACCCCCGGCCCCCACCCCCAATGTGTGATTCAAAAACCAATTTGACATGTTGACATGTACATTCTCCGTTAATTGTTTGTGAAAAATTTCAAATCAATCTAACGATATATGAAGACCAAAATCCATCACAATTCATGATTTTATCCCCCCCCCCCCCCCAAAAAAAACCCCAACAAAACAGGTTAGCATACTGTGTGAAGAAGGGTATTAGATGAACATGTGTTCCAAATGTCACAGTAATAGCTTTGATATAGTCTCCATGTCAGTGATCTTAACGCAAAACTTAATCAACGCCGACGACTACAACGACGACAATCAAGTGACGACAGTATTTCATTTTTTTTTTCAAAACATCAGGTGAGCTAAAATGGATCTATATGGGCCTATTACGCTTACCTGATTTAACAGAAAATATCTGTAACCAGACCCATTTGAAGGTGCATAGGAAATAAAAATCTTGTCGTAATAAATATTATGTATCAATTTGATATCTTCTGGCTGTTTACAAAGTTTTCAATTTATTTGATACATAGGTTGGAGAAGTTGGCACCTTGACTCTGATTCTGATTCAATGTAATATTCTTAGATCTGAATCAGAAATATCGTCAAGTTTCAGTTGGTACCAAACACTAAGGTAGATAAGAGAATTTTATATACATATGTAGTATACTTTAACCTGAAATATCTTTTTTATCTGGTGCACTCAATTTGGTTCTTATTTTTTCCTTTCATTGTTATACTACTCCAGCCTTAATACCTGTTTAGGTTTGCCACGATAAGGACCTAAGGCGCAGCTTTTATAATACATGTGTGCTATATTATAATTTCCCTATAAGTATTTTAACGCCTATGCGGATAACACTAAATTATAATTTCCCTATAAGTATTTTAACGCCTATGCGGATAACACTAAATTCTTCCAAGCTATGTGGCTGCATCATTTGCTATATTCCTATGCTATAATATGATAGCTTGCAATTATTTTCTTAAGTGTTCTGATTTGATTTATTTTATTGTATACATCAAGGACACTCTGACACATTTATATGATAAATATGAACTATATATATCGCATACAGTATTAACATTGGATCTTAATATTTCTATCTGCCGATCGTGTGTGATCCAGCGTCAAACTCGACCTACGCTATGTCCATACAATATTTTGACCAACTGTAATGAGGACTTCATACAAATATGTGGCCTCTATGTTTTCTCTATTACTTGAACTGGTTGCGATCTCGACATTGAAACATTCTGATTGATTTTCATGATGATTGTGTTCGAAATGTGGCGTCTTGAGTATTCACAATGTTTTGATCTGGTGACCTCGCTTTTAACCTCCCGTAACCCAGCTTCTAACTCAACCTAGAGTTCATTAAGACAAACATTCTGGTAAATGTTCATTATGATTGGATACTCCATGTGTTTGGAACAAAACTTAGCCCCTTGAATGTTCACAAGATTTTCTACGATTTGATCCAGTGACATAGTGACTGATCCCGTTTAATCCAGTTTTAAAGTCGACTTCATCAAGACAAACATTCTGACCAACAAAAGATGTTGGCCAACAAGATGTGGAGGACTCCAGATTATTCATACGGATTTTGTAAGCTTTTACTCAGTGACCAAGTTTTGGACCTCACGCGACCAAGTAACGACTATCAAGACAAGTCTGGTCAACTTTTATGATTATTGTTTATCAAGATGTAGCCGCTGGAGTCTTGACAATTTTATTTACATACACAAGGACATAGCTCATCTTGAGCAGTTCATATTCAGGCGAGCTTAAAAGGAAGCTTTGTGCAATGCCATTTCTAAAAGCGACCGTAGTGTTTGTCATCACCGACATTTAGGGGCAAAGTAAAGATAACTTAGTTAGTTAGTGCAGTATATTAAAAACTACTTCTGTACTCAACAACTTTTCTAATTAGTCACTGTTTAAATTTGTATAAATTGGTATCCAATTTAAGAAGTTTTTTAAATTTTGTGTTGACTGCCTTCACACAATTTAATATATATTATTTTTTTCAATTTTTTTATTATTTTGTTATACAAATTGTATTGATGACACGTTAATAAAGATTTACATAAGCATTATGTTATGTAACTATCTAAATGACAAGGGTTTGCTGATTTTTGTCTTCTAGTACACCTACCTAAAATTATGTTAATGTTTGTATTCACTGTGTAGATGATTTCCTGCAGCGTATAAATGCAATATCATTTCACATTTTCGTAAGCATTTAAGACTATTTATTGCAATTAGTTGTTTTTTCTAATTTGTTTATCACAGTGTAAGCTATCCATTACAAACAAGATCTCATTCTGATCAAATCTGAACACAACATGTGTCAACACGTACTAATGTATTTTATATTTGCGCCTCCAAGCCTTTGCAGTTTATTTCTGTCACAAATGGGGGAAATAAAACCGTACAACAACATATGGATTGAACATGTCTGGCATGGGCATGCCAGACGGGTTTATTTGAAATCAAATTGTAAAAATATAAAACTTATATATGACTAGAAAATGGTATAATGGCATTGAAGACAGAAAGTTGGACGGCAAAAAGTCCGTCCACAAAAATGAACTACAATCATACAAGACTAAAAAAAAACACGTAAAAAACAAGGCGGGTGGTGGGGAGGAAAGCGGGGAGAAATTAAGAAAATTAAAAACTTCTCTGAAATAGTAACAAAAGTAAATCTGTGGTCCGAAAAAGAGGCTAGTTATGAAGAAGCTAAAGGACACTTAATACCGCTAAGAATCGAGTAGCGGAAAGAGCAACTCCACTCCCCACGACCCTTTGAGAGCTAACTAAACAAACTATAAATTATACATCATTCAATAATATATGAGTGCAAATATAAACTGCTTTATATGTTTACACTAAATAAAGCGTGTCTTTTATATTTGCGCCTCCAAGCCTTTGCGGTTTATTTCTGTCACAAATGGGGGAAATAAAACCGTACAACAACATATGGATTGAACATGTCTGGCATGGGCGTGCCAGACGGGTTTATTTGAAATCAAATTGTAAAAGTATAAAACTTATATATGACTAGAAAATGGTATAATGGTATTGAAGACAGAAAGTTGGACGGCAAAAAGTCCAAAAATCGTCCAACAAATCTGAACACAACATGTGTCAACACGTACTAATGTATTTTTACTGAATCAGTCATATTCGTCTTATCATGCATAATGTTTTTGCCATTTTAATATACTAATTTTAAAGTTGTATTTGTTCTTGCATCTCAATGCTTGTTTTATCTTAATTAAGCTGGGTCAAGATGTTAGATAGGCAAACAATTTTGAATACTTTCTAGAATTAGCCCGATTGCATATAACACACCAAGAAAGTAAAGGGTAATCGGTGAATAAATTGCGTTGACAACACCAGCTACTTTACATTTTCTTTGAGTTTGGTCTCATTGTCCTTGATTTATGTTTCTATTGGTATGTAAAACCATGATATCTAAAAATTCATATTGATTGCAGGGTTAGAACCCTGACAAAGTGAATCAAAGTATTGAAATACTAATGACAACAACAACAATACTCTTATTTCATCCCGAATACAAAAACTGTATCAATATTGGGAAATTAGTATAATTTCATGTCCATCAATAACAGCAGTAGTGGGGAAAGCCTACACAGTATATAAAAAAGTTGGTAAAAGTACAGACATTGTATTTGAATTGTAGAGAGGGGGGAGAGTTTTTGTATAGACTAAAATTGTGGAATCATTGAAACTTGTTCATTATGATACCCATAAATTTTGCAAGCTTTTTTAAGTCATCAATACTATTGGAATTTAATAAATTACTGTAAGAGTCAGGTGAATTCAAACGAAATTTGTTTTTAATGCATTGAGATCACTCGCTGTCAAAAAAAAGAGCATGTAAGTAGGTAGTGTTTTTCCGATCCAACTTCCTGAGAATCACATAAATTACATAACCTGTCGTTAAACGGTGTATTATTCCATCGTCGCGTTTCGACGGGTAGTCTTGAGTTTGAAGTGCGGTAACGGAACATAGTAAGAACCTAACACCTAGATAATAGACCCACTGGCGCCAGAGTACTAAACTGCCCTGTAATTTTAACAAAATACCCCATTTTTACCAAAATAAAACCATTTCATGAAAAAAAAAACACAAAACATTATCAAAAAGTCATTTTCAGTCAAACCCCCGTATACACTGTTCTATATTATTCATGAATTATGAATAATATAGAACATGCGTTTGGGGTTTGACTGAAAATGACTTTTTGACAATGTTTTGTGTTGTTTTTTTCATGAAATGGTTTTATTTTGGTAAAAATGGGGTATTTTGTTAAAATTACAGGGCAGTTTAGTACTCTGGCGCCAGTGAATAGACCAGTAAAATCCAGTGACTCCCCGGGAGGGGTCAATTTTGATAAAGGGGTCATAATTTGATCAGTCTTGAAAGAGGTTGAATAGATGCCACGTGCTAAATATCTAAGATCTTGACCTTGTGGTTTCAAAGAAAGTGTTTTAAAGTTTTTCCTATATAAGCTTCTGTGAATTTAAGTAACCCCCGGGCGGGGTCGATTTTGATCTGGGGGTCATAATTTGAACACTATTGGTAGATGTCCAATAAGCAATGCTACATGCTAAATATCTAAGCTCTAGGCCTTGTGGTTTCAGAGAAGAAGATTTTAAGTTTTTCCTATTTGTTGTCATAGTGGCCAGAATTCTGCATGTAATTGTTTGAAAAACCTTGATAGAGCTTCCCTGCAAAGTTTCATTAAAATGGGCCAATGGTTTCTGAGGATATTTAGTTTGAAGGAAGTTGTTGACGGACGGACGGACGTACGATGGATTACAGACGGTGAGTGGTTCTAACAGCTCGCCCTAGCAATGTGTGTCAAGTGAGCTAAAAACAATTATATACAATGCACACAACTAATCGTTCTACAGGTTGAGAATTAAAAAAGAATCACCATAATGTCATGAATAAAGGAAACTCTATGAAATTTAAGGAAAATGGTAATCACTAACGATATTGACACAGAAAATTGAATTGGAAAAATAAATACGAGGATAAATGCGGTCTTTTTAATTAACTTTCCTGCGCAACAGACCTGCTAGCTCAAGAGTAAGAGTACCATATCCCAAACAAGAATAAAGAATTTGTTTTCTGTTTGAAACCCAAACTGTCTGCAGTTTATTGACAACGACCGCGTACGTGAGAACTAACATCTGCATATTAAGGTCATCAGGTATCGTTTGGAGACAATGCTAGGTTCCAGTTTATTATGCGTATCTGTCTCAAGTAAATGAGGACAATGCCGTGTTTGACTTGTAACAAGCATATGCTTACTTTTTTAATTGTCTTTTCTAAATTCGATCAAAAATACATTCGTATAAGATAATTATCAGATTATCAACTTCTTTTCAATCAATTGTTGTTCTGTTGTTGTTGTTTTTTGAAAATGTATCGCATAAATCACAAATCAGTACAAACTGAATGGTAATTAATCAGTAAATATGAGAAAGAGCAAGAGCTGTGCCTCATAATTGGCGAATGCCCCAAAAGCGGGGTCTTGGCTAGGTACTTGCGCACAACACTTTATCTCCATGTGCTGAACATGTTAAAATGTATAACAGAGTTACAATTATAAACAGGATTTTAAACGTTTGACCTCTAAGTGTGACCATGACCTTCATGGTAAGGACGCGGGACTTGCGCATGACATGTCACCTCCATGTGCTCAACAATTGTTCCGTGTACTTTTAAAATCCTTCAATGCATGACAAAGTTACCATGTATGCAGGGTTCCATTACCGTTTAACTCTTAGTATGACCTTTATCTTTGGGGCAGGGTCGTGAGTCTTCTACGCAACACATCGTCTTTATCTGCTGAACATTTGTGTCAAGTTATTTTAAAATCCTTCGATGCGTAACAAAGTTACAGTCCGGACACGAATGTGTGCATATTATACAGGATTCCATTACCTTTAAACTCTCAAGTGTTGACCTTTGAGGTAGGGACATTAGTCTTGCACCTGGTATGTCGTCTTGATGTGCTGAACATTTTATGCCCCCTATGCTCTATTTTAGCACTCAACATTGTTCCATGTACCAATGAACGTACCAGCTTTCTCATTCCCATGATAAGAAATAAAACAAGAGCACCGCCTGCGAATGCTGGACGCTCGTCTGATATTATCCTTTACGGTTTATTTATTACCATTTTTAAAAAAAAAAAACATTGTCCTTAACCTTGGCCCCGAAACACAATCCACAAAAGGTTTTCGTACATAATTACTAGGCACTAAGTTTGGTCACAATAATTCAATTGCAACTAAAGATATTGTATTTTTCCCATTTCTCTATTTTTAGAAAAAAATCCTTGACCTTGACCCCATGAGCCCCAAACACAGTCCCAATAAAAGTCTTTATTTATATGTATTATACACTTAATAATTTAGTTACATTATGTCAATTGTAACTAAAGATACTGAATATAATACCGTTTTTCTATTTTCAGTTACAGTGATCTTGACCTTGACCCCGGGAGCCCCAAAATACAACCCCATTTCAGATCTTCTTAAATACTTACTACAAATAAAAATTGGTTACATTATGTCAACTGTTACTAAAGATATTGAATATACTACGGTTTTCCTACTTTTAATAATAGTGACCTTGACCCCAGGAGCCCCAAAACGCGATCCAATTAAAGATATTCATAAATACTTCCTATACACTAAGTGTGGTTGTATTATGTTCACTGTTACAAAATCATTGTGTGTGTGAAACTTTATATGTTAAGAAGGGGCAATAATCCAGTCAAAAACATAACAGGGTTATGTAACTTGTAAAACTCTTCCTTCATAATATTGTACATTCCAAGTTTCAAAGTGATAGCTTTGATAGTTTACATGTAAGTGACTTAAACGCAAAACTTAAAAAATCAGACTAGCTAAAACTGACAAAGTCCAAAAAATTACTAAGATACCCCCCCCCGCCCCACACCCCCAATGTGTGACTCAACAACCAATTTGACATGTTGACATGTACATTATCCGTTAATTGTTTGTGAACAATTTCAAATCAATCTAACAATATATGAAGACCAAAATCCATCACAATTCATGATTTTATCCCCCCGCCAGGTCGCACTCAGCATCTTTAGCATACTGTGTGAAGAAGGGTATTAGATGAACATGTGTTCCAAATTTCAAAGTGATGGCTTTGATAGTCTCCATGTAAGTGATCTTAACGCAAAACTTAACCAACGCCGACGACTACAACGACGACAATCAAGTGACGACAGTATTTCATTTTTTTCAAAACATCAGGCGACCTAAAATGGATCAATATGGGCCTATTACGCTTACCTGATTTAACAGAAAATATCTGTAACCAGACCCATTGGAAGGTACATAGGAAATAAAAATCTTGTCGTGATAAAAATTCTGTATCAATTTGATATCTTCTGGCTGTTTACAAGGCTTACAATTTATTTGATACATAGTTTTGAGGAGTTTGTGCTAATCAGGGCACCTTGAATCTGATTCTGATTCAATGTAATATTCTTTTTAAATTCCTTTTTTATCTGGTGCACTCAGTTTGGTTCTTATGTTTTCCATTCATTTTAATACTTCTCAAACTTTAATACCTATTTAGATTTCTATCTATCTATCTATCTATCTATCTATCTATCTATCTATCTATACTGCAACACCCTCTTTCCAGTATTATGTGCAGGTTTTGCCATGATAAGGACCAAAGACTCAGCTTTTAAACTGCATGTGTGCTATATTATAATTTCCTTATAAGTATTGTAACGCCTTTGCGGATAATACTTCTTCTAAGCTATGTGGCTGCATCATTTGATATATTCCTATACTATATGATAGCTTGCAATTATTTTCTTAAGTGTTCTGATTTGATTAGTTACTTTATTGTATCCATCAAGGACACTCTGACACATTTATATGATAAATATGAACTAGTATACAGTATTAATATTTGATCTCAATACTTTTATCTGGCGACCTAGTTTTAATCGTATGTGATCCAGAGTCAAACTCGACCTAAGCTATGTCCATACAATATTTTGACCAACTGAAATGTGGACTTCATACAAATATGTGGCCTCTTTGTTTTCTCTATCACTTGAACTGGTTGCGATCTCGACATTGAAACGTTCTGATTGATTTTCATGATGATTGTGTTCGAAATGTGGCGTCTTGAGTATTCACAGTGTTTTTTCAATGTTTTGATCTGGTGACCACGCTTTTAACCTCCCGTAACCAAGCTTCTAACTCAACCTAGAGTTCATTAAGACAAACATTCTGGTAAATGTTCATTATGATTGGATACTCCATGTGTTGAGAACAAAACTTAGCCCCTTGAATGTTCACAAGATTTTCTACGATTTGACCCAGTGACCTAGTGATTGATCCCGCTTAATCCAGTTTCAAAGTCGACTTCATCAAGACAAACATTCTGACCAACAAAAGATGTTGGCCAACAAAATGTGGAGGACTCTAGATTATTCATACGGATTTTTATAAGCTTTTACTCAGTGACCAAGTGTTGGACCTCACGCGACCAAGTTACGACTATCAAGACAAGTCTGGTCAACTTTTATGATTATTGTTTATGAAATGTAGCCGCTAGAGTCTTGACAATTTTATTTACATACACAAGGACATAGCTCATCTTGAGCAGTTCATATTCAGGCGAGCTTAAAAGGAAGCTTTGTGCAATGCCATTTCTAAAAGCGACCGTAGTGTTTGTCATCACCGACATTTAGGGGCAAAGTAAAGATAACTTAGTTAGTTAGTGCAGTATATTAAAAACTACTTCTGTACTCAACAACTTTTCTAATTAGTCACTGTTTAAATTTGTATAAATCGGTAATTTATGAAGTTTTTTAAATCTTGTGTTGACTGCCTTCACACAAGTTATAAAAAACTACAAGAGGGCCAAGATGGCCCTATATCGCTCACCTTGGTACAAGTCCACTTGCCTGGTGGAAGATCACTAGACAATGTTATATACCAAATAGGTTTTCCTGTATACGCCTTTGTAAAACAAGTGACCCCCCGGGCAAGGTCAATTTTTACCCCAGGGGCATAATTTGAACAAACTTTGAAGAGGTCTACTAGGCAATGCTACATGCCAATATCTAAGCTCTAGGCCTTGTGGTTTCAGAGGAGAAGATTTTTAAGTTAATTATTAATTCAAGAATTAATTTATAAGTTTTTCCAATATAACCCTACGTGAAATCAAGTGACCCCCGGGCAAGGTCAATTTTGATCCCGGAGTCATAATTTGAACAATCTGTGTAGAGGTCCACTAGAAGATGCTACATGCCAAATATCTAAGCTCTAGGCCTTGTGGTTTCAGAGAAGAAGAGTTTTTACGTTTTTCCTATATAAACCTATGTAAAACTAAGTGACCACTCGCGCGGGGTCAATTTTGAGCCGGGGGTCATAATTTGAACAATCTTGGTAGAGGTCCACTAGACGATGTTACATGCCAAATATCTAAGCTCTAGGCCTTGTGGTTTCAGAGAAGAAGATTTTTAAGTTTTTCCTATATAAGCCTATGTAAAACTAAGTGACCACTCGCGCGGGGTCAATTTTGACCCGGGGGTCATACTTTGAACAATCTTGGTTGAGGTCCACTAGACGATGCTACATGCCAAATATCTTAGCTCTAGGCCTTGTGGTTTCAGAGAAGAAGATATTTAAAGTTTGTCCTATTTGTTGCCATAGCAACCAGAGTTCTGCATGGAATGGAATTCTTTGAACAATTTTGGTAGAGCTTCAGGCAAGGAACATCCCTGCATAATTTCATCAACATTGGCCTAGTGGTTTCAGAGGAGATGTCATTTGAATCAAAATGTTGACGGACGACGGACGACAGACAATCATCCATTAGAAAAGCTCACCCTGGCGAAGCCAGGTGAGCTAACAAGTAAAGTAACTACCCAGCCGGCAGTGATATTTTGCATTTGGAAATGTTTTGGCACGTTATATGTTCGCATGATTTTCCCTACTTTTTATGAGGTATACGTTATAATAATTTTAGACTAATGTTTCGGTCAATATATAGTTTTGCGGACCTGTGAAAAACTGATATTGACCTCGGACTTCTGCACACCGAATGAACTGGCCTACAAGATTACAAATGCACAAATCCAGTTAACACCTGAGAAATTAGCCAGGTGGCAAACACACCTTGAAAGGTTACACTTTTCTAAATATCATCGGATTTTATATGGTCTCCGTTATGTAGCATTTTGCAACTTTTGTTGTCAGTTTCCTTCGCTACTTGGCGACTTCCAAAATTAAGGAGCCCGGACCATGAATGTCATACTTTTTCGCAGTACCATGCTGATTCAGATTCAAGTAAAATCTTTAAGAGACTTAAAAGACACGAAAACTCGATGGCCCGAGCAACGAACAGACTTATAATCCTCCGCCCAAACTAACGATTCCTTCTTTGGGGTATCTGGGCGGTAGTCTACGCTGAATGTCAACACTCTGAATCTGCTTTGAATCTACCTCACAACATAATGGTGGCGAGTATACTTATACTTGTAGTTTGATATAGTTAAGCAGTATTGATAAGTGAACTTGCTTCAATGGTATCACGGCAACATGTCTACTTCCGGCAAACTCTGCGAACTAGTTTCGCTGGCTTTGATGTCAGTTTAATCGGCGGCGATTCCTATATATTCTCCAAAATTGTTTTTACTTTTTCTGTTGCAAGGTTGTCACGTTAATGTTGTAGTTTGTTGAATCTGTATTTCGTAAAGATACTAATATTAAAATAACATTATGTATTTTTTTTAAAAAAAAAACCACAAAAAAAAAAGTGAAAAAAAAAAAAAAAAAAAAAAAAAAAAATATAAAAACACAAACCCCCCCCCCCCCCCCCCCCCCAAAAAAAAAAAAAAAATTTAAAAAAAAATTTTTTTTTTTAATAAAAAAAAAAAAAAAAAAAAAAAAAAAAAAAAAAAACAAATTTTCCCCCCCCCCCCCCCCCCCCCCCCCCCCCCCCCCCCCAAAACCCCCCCCCCCCCCCCCCCCCCCCCCCCCTCCTTTTTTTTTAAAAAAAAAAAAAAAAAAAAAAAAAAAAAAAAAAAAAAAAAAAAAAAAAAAAAATAAAAAAAAAAAAAAAAAAAAAAAAAAAAAAATAAAAAAAAAAAAAAAAAAAAATTATAAATATAATAAACCCCCCCTTAAGAAAAGTAAAGGTTGAATTACAGAATAAATATTTCAAAACTATCCAGTATTACAATAAGTATAAACAGAAACAACTGGACTTAAATGCAAGATATGGCCTCCATATGCTTGGATAACAAAATGCAATTGGACAGGAAATAACTGCGACAGATGCGCCAGGAAACATGGTCCTACCTTTTCCAAGAAAATATTTGTCCCAACTCCCTCAGATCCTGTGGCCCTCTTCCTCTGGCAGCTTTACCGATCAAATCCCAGATATGCTCGGTTGGATTTAGGTTCGATAAATGTGGTGAAATTGGCAGTTTATTTACCCTTATTGGCAGATGGAGTGGCAGTTGTGCGACATGAGGTTTAGTATAGCGCAACATCCTGCATCAATCACATGCCCCTATTATTCCGAAAAAATGAGAAATGCAAACGGGAATTAAATGTTCTTTCGCGTACGGTTCAGCATTTAGATGTCCGTGAATTATGAGGTAGCAGTTTTTGCGTTCATTGATATCTCCCCGATCCTGACAGAATCCCCATATAATGAGGTATCCCTAAATTGTCAGTATCATGCGACATGTACAAAATATAGTTTGCCAACAAAGTGAAAATAATAAATATCCATTTTCTTTTTATTGCAATAAAATTATAACTGTTTTTAGTTCACTGAATATAAAAAATAATGGTTTTAATAATGTGAAAGAATTTTACAAATAATTATTTTTTCGCATTGTAACAGTTTTAATTAATTGACAAAATTTGCGAATTTGAAAAATAAGAGTTACATCAAATAATTTATAAGATCTTTAACTTGCAGAATATTTTTGTTGTTAACCTTGAATTAAACAGTGCCTTATGCATTACTCTAATTGCCCTGAAAATTTCACCTAATTAATTTGTGCAGTCTTAGTTATTGCGAAAAGGCTATTGATAGCGTTAGAAATATATCTAACACAACATGAAAGGCATACTGTTGAGTAGACATATGATTACGAAGTACTGATTTATCCTGAAAAACGGCACTGATGACACGAAACTCCTGTGTTAATTTAATAACTAACATTTAATACATAAACAAGCAAATTCAGTGCATTTATTTCCCCCGCCAAATGAGGCAAATCACTGAAAAAGACCACTTGAACTGTGTCTTGGTTTGCTAGTCCGAGGCACTGTTGAAGTATGAAGCCAGTGATAGATTAATCACTTTTTATGGCTATATATTGGAGGCTATATGTCGGATAGTGTTTAGAAACTGAAACGAAACAGAAATCTCCATTATACAACAATATTTAAATCACAGTTTCAGAGAACAAGAATTAAAAACATTGTGCATCTAAAAACTGTACCACAATATTGGTGCCTCACATCTGAGATCATTTTGAAGAATTCTTAAATTTCTATATAGAATATGTAAGAAAAGAGCTGCAAACCCATAAGTGCCTCATTTAATAAAAACATACATTTTCTAAATGTTCAATTGTTAGAGACTACAATGTCGATTACATTGTACTGGAGCCAAACACAATCAAATTCTCACGGGCCTTTTATGAAACAAGAGGGCCAACTTTATGTCGTACTATAGTATTCTTTTGTACTCTACGGAACTAACATTCGTTAAAGTACTCCATAGTAATATGTGGTACTAAAGCATTTTATAGTAACAGTACTTCGGCACTCTATAGCAATATGCAGTACTGAGGTTCTCTATGGCATTATATAGTACTGTAAACTACTCTCTATTATTGTAGTACTCCACAATACGTTTAAGAGTTATGTAGTATTCTAAATTATTGTTATGCAGTACAAAGTTCTATATTTAAAGAGCGTTCTTATTATAGTAATTGTGACCCCTTGTGAGCACTGGACCGGAACCATTTCCTGTTTTTTTCTGGAGGGAAAATGCAAGAATGCTACAGAGCAAGATTGCTGACATTTGATCCATTGGTTCATGAGAAGTTGTTTAAAGTTTTTTTATATTTTTAATATCAGAGGTCCCTGTGTATACTTGACTGAAACCATTTCCTGTTTTGTGAAAGGGGACAATGCAAAGATACTAAAGAGCAAGTTTGGTGACATTCCATCCACTGGTTCATGAAAGTCTTATCGAAAGAAGCCGCTACACTTGATCGAAACATGCAAGCATTGCTACATAACAAGTGCGGTGACACCCTATTCATTTGAACGAGTAGAAGCCGTTAAAACGTTTTCCTAAATTTAGTAACAGCAGCTCCTCTGTGCACTGGACCGAAAGCATTTTCTTTTGGAAATGGGGCAATGCAAGAATGCTACAGAGCAAATTTGATAATATTCCATACAGCCGTTTAAAGGTTTTAGTATTTTTAGAAACAGCGGCCCCAGCGTGCACTAGACCGGAACTATTTACTATGTTTTGTAAAGGGTCAATGCAAGGGCGCTACAGGGCAAGTTAATAAATTTCCGAAATGTAGTTTCTGACAAGAGCTTCAAGTGAAAATGTTGACGACGGACTACACACCCGAACATATAGCTCATCCAGAGCCTTCGACTCAGATGAGCTAAACCACTAAAGAACAATAACTCTGGAGCTACTAAGACAATCATGACAAAAGCTGCCTTTGCTTCGCCGCATTTTGCATTAATGTTTGTTGGGTATGTACGGACAGACGGCCAGACAACGCCAAAACGTATCTCTCCGCCTTCGGTTGGGGATAACAAAATAAACCAAGCGTCATCTTGTGTTTCTATTATTTGTTATTCAGTAAAATGTATAAAAATGGCATTTGTATACATAAAAGGAATGGAAAATAAATCACCGATGACAAATACAAAAATTGGAATGTATATAAGACAATGGACAGACTAAATCACAATGTATTGAAATATATACATAAATACACAATAAAGTTATACAGTACATTGAAATTATGGAAATTTGTTTTCAGACCAAACCAAATATTAAGTTACAATTAAAAACTAGACAATGTGTTAAATTGCTTTATACGGTATTTGCATTGTCTAATACCGTACATAAGATATTTTAAAAAATAAACAAGTTTCCTTTCAGACAGTGCCAACGTCCATCTCTTTCTTAGTAACTGTATAACTTTAAAAAATCTTAAAAGTACATTTTCCCTGTATTATGCTAGTCCAGCACTAATGAATTTCCCTGCTATAACAAACAATATATACAAACTGAGCAATGGAATGTACGATATATATACATCTAGTTTGATTTAGCGAAAATAGGGAGAAAAGCTATGAAATACAAGTATAAAATGTAATTTTATATAAAAATAATCTTAATCACATTCCTTTGTGTAACGATAAAATGCTCTATTGTACATACGCTGAAGATGTGGTTTATGTATGAATTATTACTAAAAATGTTTTCAGCTAACATGTATGTATGCGACTCATATATGGAATATTTCCAAACATATCTCAAAATTGCATTATTTACCAATATATTACAATTAAAGTTACATTAATTTTACTGAGATAAGCTAAGGTATAATGTTCTGGAAAAATTTGCATCAGCATTTACAATTATGATGTATGCCAAATAGGAACTTACACTTTACTTAGCTTTACCTATACCTGTTTTAGTTCTTTCGAAGGCAAAAGCATTACCAAACACCCAAACTGTGAAGATTTTCGCAAGAGCAGTTCCTACACATGGAGAAATTGTTGTAATTGAATTACATGTACATGAAATGACTGAACTATTACATTTACTTCCTTGATTTCATGAAAAGTATTTTGAAATACACACAACAAATACCACATGTTACGTTTATTTACACAATTTTTTAATTATTGCACCATAGTTAGGCAAATGAAATCCCGAAAAAGTTGTACAGTAATACTTCGATAAAAGAGCTTTCCTTGTCCATGGTAGTGTTAAAAGGTAGAAAATCACAACCTTATTGGAAATAAAATCTGGCTACCGGCTGCTCTCAGTTGTATTATGTGGATAAATTATTACAGACTGGATTTTATGAATTTGAAGTGCATTATACACTGAAGATTATAGATCCTCGACTAATTAATATATGGTACGACCGTAAAACCATGCTGTTACAGTGTGTATGCTTTAAAATACTAAACAAACTGTGCATAGCACCCAACTGTGAACCATCTATCAACATATGAAAAAGTAAGAGTGATATTGTTGCCAGCACCCGATATACAATCAAACAACTGCTGTTATCACAACATCAATATAAAAGTTCTGTTTATAATTCTAATCTCTATTTACAAGACAAATGATAGGATTACAAAAATTCATTACTAGTAAAATAAAAAATAAATTGATTTGCAGCAACGTGTCACTTGATATGTAATAGATTTCTATCACATCCATGTAAAAAGAAATTGATATGTACTATCAAGTCTCTGGGTGTGTAATTTAAATTTCTGTTTCAATAGATTTCTGTTGCCTTGGTTTCACAACATCTCTTGAATTTTCCCTCAAATCATTATTGTAAGTTCCTTGACCGGGTGCAGGGTAATAGTCCTGTTCGTTTCGTAAATACTCCCTTGACCTGCTCAAGTTTTCCCTAGAACGAGACAGATTTTCTCGCGACCTGGATATATTTTCTCGCGACCTGGATATATTTTCACGTGACTTTGGCAAATCACGCTGTTGTGAAGACGGACCATAATTATTTCTGGGTAGATAATCTACACCAGTGCCAGCTGGAGGCTGGTAAGGCACACTCTCGCTTGCACTACTGGATGGATAACGGGCATGGTATGATTCTGGTTGGTAGCTAGCAGTATCGTCATTATAACTAGGTTGATAAGCAGATGGGCTGTACTGGTGCCCAGGATCATTTGGTTGGTATGGACTACGTGGAGGTTGAGTGTTTGGACTCTGAGGAAGTTGACCAATCATGAATCTGCTTTTCATTGGAGTCCGTGTGTCCCGGGGCAAATAGTCTATTCCCGTTCCGTCACTGTAGTCAGTATTCTGGGGTGTCTGACGCCCCATATATTCAACACCTGGTTCTGATCCCTGATATGGATACAACGGTTCCCTGCTTGAATTTGGTGCCTGATCATAAAGATCTGGTTTGAAGATATTTTCACGACTCCTATTTAAATGAGCGCTTCTAGCTGGGGGTCTATAATTGTCACTGTCATTTCGTTTAGGTAGGAGGTTTTCACGACTTGTATGAAGTGGTGAGTCTCTTCCTTCATCTCTATCAATAACACCTCTATTTGTACGTGGCAGAAAGTCAACACCAACGCCTAAACCAGTATCAGTAAGATCTTCATTGCTTCTGTTACTAGATCGTTTATATGGTTCATTAAATGTATTCAAGTTCTCCCGGCTTGGAGCCTTTCTAAACACATTGTCAAGTCTTTCCCTACTACCATAAAAGTCACTTGCTTCATCTTGACTTAAATTGTTTAGTTTCATTTCTGCAAGATTTTCTTTACTGCCAAATGATCTTGCTGATGGCAAAGGTTTCGGTCTTGGTGCTGGCACTGGTCTCGGCTGCGGTTTGGATGGAGTACGAGGTTTAGCGGGAATGTTCAGAGGAAGTGGAGCAGGGGGTGCTTGTGAATTCATTGCATCCAAACCACTTGCCTGACTTGAATTTGATCCCCTTTCATGTTGGTTATCATGTGCGCTGAAACTGGACATTGATCGAGAAAGTTGTCTGCCACTCATATCTACACTACCAGACTCATCTTGTCTGTTAAACTGTATAGAGCCATTAGAATTCATTTGTATTGAATCTAATTCCTTTTCAACATTAGGTTTGAATTTCACAGGTGTAAAGCTTTGTCTATGGTCATCTTCCTCATCACTGTCATCAATTGGGGGTTTCTTTATGCTATCGTCATCGCTATCTCTCTCTGTTTGATCATGACTCTCGTCAGAGTATTTGTAACCTCCATTAGTATGCTGATGTGTATCAGGTCTTCCAGGGGTAATTGGTTCATCATCAGTTACTTCTTCGCTATATTCACGACCTCTTCTACCACCAGCTTGTCCGTTTTTAAAATTGTGCCGATCATACCTTGGAGATTCATCATCTCTCCGACCTCTAGCAATTTCAGCACGCTGTCGCAATCTACGCCTTGCCTCTCTGGGATCTGTAGTTGTTTCATCTTCTGTTACGCCACTCAGACTTATCTAAAATAAAAAAATCAACAGGTACATCACAAATGACATTTCTTTAAATATACATACAGTAAACTCTGTTCATAACGAACTCCTTGGGACCATTCAAATTTGTTCCTTATATCCAGAGTTTGTTATATTCATAAAACATTTTCCTATCAAATAAAGAATAAAACTCGGGCAGAGAAAAGTTGTTCCTTATATCCGAAATTTCGCTGTATCCGAATTCGTTATATCCGGAGTTAACTGTAATTTGTATTTTGACTAATTTCTGTTTTGACACAAATTAATTAAATGCCTGGGTACACCCAACAAATCATTTCATTGTCAAAACATGCCCTTAAAACAGTGTTTGATAAATAATAAAATATATACTTAATATATTATTGCAAAATTGTTTTCTAACACGGACCTATATACACACATGTGTATATAGGTCCGTGTTTCTAATAAATCTGATGATGTCAGAATTGTTTATTTCAATACCTTATGAATTTCAAAATGAAATTTGATATCACTGTTATGTGTTGAATTGGAAAAAAAAGCTGATAGTGGATTGAAGAAAACTATTATAGAGTATTCAACCATTTCTGATTACGATTGTATACATGGTAAAACATATCTTGTATTCCTATGGTATTCACGTACACGAATGACAATAATATACACTTAACATAAAAAAATATGAAAGTGATTACACAGGACCTAACACTTTTGGTGACGCAATACTCCATCTTAACATTTGGGAAAAGATTGGACATTCAAGGCCATTAAAAGATATTGCATTGTAGATTGAGATGTACAAACCTGTGATGCACCCAAAGATCTTTCATCATACAAATACTTGGATGACGACAATGACAGCTGGTCGAGTCTACGTTTGGAGTGACCCTCCGACAGCATACTCATTGTAGATCTTGACTTAATGGTTGAGCCTTTAATTGATGATCTAATAGACGACTGTCTTTCAAACTTCTCCCGTTGTCGTCTTTTTGATTTAGCGCACCACATGCATGCCAGTACTATTACGATGATGACAGCTACTCCAAAAACGGCACCAACAATACCAATCACGGCGGCATATATTGATGAATCTGGAGGGGTGATGTATGGATCTGAAATCATTATTTTATGTCTGTTATACACACATCTTGAAAACAGGGATGTAACTGCTGTAATTTTGTGCCACAGTATGTCCAAAACTAAAACAAACAGGGAATCTCTTACTGGAATATAACGAAATAATTACAGGATTCAAATAAGTCTGTTAAAATAATTTATACACAAATATAAAATCATTTCAATTAGAAATTGAAATGATTTGAGGGTCTTAATAAATCAACCAACTTTCTCCATTGGTGCCATTACCCAGCTTTTTTTATAAATATACAGAACAATGGCTATAAGATTTATGCCCAGATCCATTTCTTCGTCAATATGGACTCCATTTATCAGACTAGCCTAATGTGGTCATGTGTATGTGATGTATCTATATTGCACATTTGCTGCTCATGTGCAAGTGATCCTAAAATGTTGTTTTTTTTAATCTCTGTAAGCACTGCAATTCAGAAAGAATATCTTGGAATGAGGGGGGCAAGAAAAACAGTCTGATTCACAATACCAAAACATAAATCCTACATCTACTACCAAACATGTCTTCCATTTACACATTACAAAAGATAACTTACCTTTCTCGCATAAAAATGGATGTAATACATGGTAGCAGTCATACTCCGCAACAATATAATTCTTCTCAATTGCAGCACATCTTCCACTATCAACTTCCGAGTATACCCACACACGCTTCGTCTCATCATATACATTCATTGTCAGTCTCAGTAAGTATTTCAAAAATTCAACTCTGTCCTTAGCTTCTGCCAAAAAACCATCGTTTTCCTGAAAGTAAATATGCCATTTAATATCAGTTAAAGGGCTGTAATTCTATAAATTGTAATTAAGGCAGTTGTTCTATACAATATGTGCAGCTATGTTTTTTTATAGTAATATAGAAAAATTACTTTAGGGCATGACTTTCATTAAGTGATAAAAAAAATGTATCTTATTGAGAAAAAAACTTGCTTGAAACTAAGATCACTACAAGCATTTTTCGTGTCCTCCCTTCCACAGCCTAAGATCTTTAATTGTGACAAATCTGATTCAAACATTATTTGTTTGGCATAAGAAATAAGAGTGACAATATCAGAGTACTATCCACTATTCCCACAACAATATTAGACTACTATCCACTATTCCCACAGCAATATCAGACTACTATCCACTATTCCCACAGCAATATCAGACTACTATCCACTATTCCCACAACAATATCAGACTCTATCCACTATTCCCACAGCAATATCAGACTACTATCCACTATTCCCACAACAATATCAGACTACTATCCACTATTCCCACAACAATATCAGAGTACTATCCACTATTCCCACAACAATATCAGACTACTATCCACTATTCCCACAACAATATCAGACTACTTTCTACTATTCCCACAACAATATCAGACTACTATCCACTATTCCCACAACAATATCAGACTACTATCCACTATTCCCACAACAATATCAGAGCACTATCCACTATTCCCACAACAATATCAGAGCACTATCCACTATTCCCACAACAATCTCCTATCCACTATTCCCACAACAATATCAGACTACTATCCACTATTCCCACAACAATATCAGACTACTATCCACTATTCCCACAACAATATCAGACTCCTATCCACTATTCCCACAACAATATCAGACTACTATCCACTATTCCCACAACAATATCAGACTACTATCCACTATTCCTACAACAATATCAGACTACTATCCACTATTAGACTACTATCCACTATTCCCACAACAATATCAGACTACTATCCACTATTCCCACAACAATATCAGACTACTATCCACTATTCCCACAACAATATCAGACTACTATCCACTATTCCCACAACAATATCAGAGCACTATCCACTATTCCCACAACAATATCAGACTACTATCCACTATTCCCACAACAATATCAGACTACTATCCACTATTCCCACAACAATATCAGACTACTATCCACTATTCCCACAACAATATCAGACTACTATCCACTATTCCCACAACAATATCAGACTACTATCCACTATTCCCACAACAATATCAGAGCACTATCCACTATTCCCACAACAATATCAGACTACTATCTACTATTCCCACAACAATATCAGACTACTATCCACTATTCCCACAACAATATCAGACTACTTTCTACTATTCCCACAACAATATCAGACTACTATCCACTATTCCCACAACAATATCAGACTCCTATCCACTATTCCAACAACAATATCATAGTACTATCCACTATTCCCACAACAATATTAGACTACTATCCACTATTCCCACAACAATATCAGAGTACTATCCACTACTCCCACAACAATATCAGAGTACTATCCACTATTCCCACAACAATATCAGACTACTATCCACTATTCCCACAACAATATCAGACTACTATCCACTATTCCCACAACAATATCAGACTACTATCCACTATTCCCACAGCAATATCAGACTACTATCTACTATTCCCACAGCAATATCAGACTACTATCCACTATTCCCACAGCAATATCAGACTACTATCCACTATTCCTACAACAATATCAGAGTACTATCCACTATTCCCACAGCAATATCAGACTACTATCCACCATTCCCACAACAATATCAGACTCCTATCCACTATTCCCACAACAATATCAGACTACTATCTACTATTCCCACAACAATATCAGACTACTATCCACTATTCCCACAACAATATCAGACTACTATCCACTATTCCCACAACAATATCAGACTACTATCCACTATTCCCACAACAATATCAGACTCCTATCCACTATTCCCACAACAATATCAGACTACTATCCACTATTCCCACAACAATATCAGACTACTATCCACTATTCCTACAACAATATCAGACTACTATCACTATCCCCCAACACTATTAGACTACTATCCACTATTCCCACAACAATATCAGACTACTATCCACTATTCCCACAACAATATCAGACTACTATCCACTATTCCCACAACAATATCAGACTACTATCCACTATTCCCACAACAATATCAGAGCACTATCCACTATTCCCACAACAATATCAGACTACTATCCACTATTCCCACAACAATATCAGACTACTATCCACTATTCCCACAACAATATCAGACTACTATCCACTATTCCTACAACAATATCAGACTACTATCTACTATTCCCACAACAATATCAGACTACTATTCCTACAACAATATCAGACTACTATCTACTATTCCCACAACAATATCAGACTACTATCCACTATTCCCACAACAATATCAGACTACTATCCACTATTCCCACAACAATATCAGACTACTATCCACTATTCCCACAACAATATCAGACTACTATCCTTATTCCACCTATCGAGTACTACCACTATTCCAAACATATTAGACTACTATCCACTATTCCCACAACAATATCAGACTACTATCCACTATTCCCACAACAATATCAGACTACTATCTACTATTCCACAACAATATCAGACTACTATCCACTATTCCCACAACAATATCAGACTACTATCTACTATTCCCACAACAATATCAGACTACTATCTACTATTCCCACAACAATATCAGACTACTATCCACTATTCCTACAACAATATCAGACTACTATCCACTATTCCCACAACAATATCAGACTACTATCCACTATTCCCACAACAATATCAGACTACTATCCACTATTCCCACAACAATATCAGACTACTATCCACTATTCCCACAACAATATCAGACTACTATCCACTATTCCCACAACAATATCAGAGTACTATCCACTATTCCCACAACAATATCAGAGTACTATCTACTATTCCCACAACAATATCAGACTACTATCCACTATTCCCACAACAATATCAGACTACTATCCACTATTCCCAAAACAATATCAGACTACTATCCACTATTCCCACAACAATATCAGACTACTATCCACTATTCCCAAAACAATATCAGACTACTATCCACTATTCCCACAACAATATCAGACTACTATCCACTATTCCCACAACAATATCAGACTACTATCCACTATTCCCACAACAATATCAGACTACTATCTACTATTCCCACAACAATATCAGACTACTATCCACTATTTCCACAACAATATCAGACTACTATCCACTATTTCCACAACAATATCAGACTACTATCTACTATTCCCACAACAATATCAGACTACTATCTACTATTTCCACAACAATATCAGACTACTATCCACTATTTCCACAAACAATATCAGACTACTATCCACCATTCCCACAACAATATCAGACTACTATCTACTATTCCCACAACAATATCAGACTACTATCTACTATTCCCACAACAATATCAGACTACTATCCACTATTCCCACAACAATATCAGACTACTATCCACTATTCCCACAACAATATCAGACTACTATCCACTATTCCCACAACAATATCAGACTCCTATCCACTATTCCCACAACAATATCAGACTACTATCTACTATTCCCACAACAATATCAGACTACTATCTACTATTCCCACAACAATATCAGACTCCTATCTACTATTCCTACAACAATATCAGACTACTATCAACTATTTCCACACCAATATCAGAGTACTATCCACTATTCCCACAAACAGTATGGAAATATTACAACGATGATTGACTTATCTTTAGGAAATGACAAAAACTTATAGTAATCCACATGAATAAATTAACATTACCTTACAAAACTGATTTGCCTCAGCATATGGTAAGGCTGCCCCCATATATTTGTAGCATCTTTGATCATCTAGATACCAACCAGGTGCACATTTACCTGAACAGATTTAAATAATTACACAATATAAGGGTTTATTTCCTAACAGATTTTCAGTAATTAAATTCCATTTATTTTATAACTGTTATTTTTTATACCAAAATTAATACATGTATATAACTTAATTGCACTCTTAGTAACTTTAAAAGTAACTGAAGCAGAAAAATGATGTTTTAAAAGTTCAAATGCACTGTATTATGAAGCCAAGACCTGTCTTGTAAAATATTAATAAGTAGCATACACTCAGTACATGTAGTTCTAATGCACTGTTTTATGAAGTCAAGATCTGTATTGTAAAATAAGTAGCACACACTCAGTGCATGTGCACACTCTAAAAACTCACCATCTATTAATGACTGGTTACTGATCTTTACGGGTGCATATTCCACTGCTACAAGTGAATCATTATCCAGTTTGTCCCAGATTTTCCCATTCACATATTCTGTTTTCTCTGAACCCCACCAGTTGTGAGTTGCATCTATCGGAGCACTGAAGCCAAGCTGTCCATTAGACATTCTGAAGGCAGTAACAGTATAATTTATGTAGGTTTATTTTTTGATAATGTATGAATGTAAAATCCATCTCATTTTGACTACACAATGCTATACATGTATGCTTAAAAAAGCATGACATTTTGTGATTTACCTTTATTTACCTGTGTTGATTTACATAAAGCAATACCGGCATAATTAGTACTGTCAGAAGTTATTGGAGCACAAGCATCTCAGTAGAGCAGGTAGAACCAGTTTTCATATATTTTTTTATTTCTGCATTAAACGTCATTTGATTAAGTGGAGAAAATTAAGGTCATTGATAACAGCTTCCTTATCTAACACTTCACAATTATTTAAACTGAATAAAGACTTACCTGAGTATTGGATTTGTTTCTAGTTCAAAATCACATTCTTTATTAACCATGTAGTTGTGATTGATTATAGGGTTTCCACTCCCAACATGGAACAGGGCTCTATAAAGGGCTGTTGCATTGTTTTGATGAAATAAGTTCCTCGTGTATTCTTGGGTGGCTTCAGTCATTTCCGTATTGTATAATCGCACCACATAATGTCCTGTGTTGTTGGTAACTGTATTAAATGTGAAGTTCACAACCACGTTTTGAACGTGTATGGTATCACGATAATCTCCAGCTGTATTATTAAAGATGTAATTTTCATATAATCTAATTCTCTCATAATGATGCCCAGTCAGGTTTAACACTTCTCCATTTGTACCGTAAGCAAACACATTATTGGTAATGTTTGCTGCGAGTTTTGTGGCAGCAGATGGAGTTGTTGCGCTTACATACATCCCACCCTTGTTTCTACTAACGAAACTGTTTTGGAAGTTGAACTGTTTAGTTGACTGTAGTCCAACGTCTATGACTGGTGGAGAGGTGAGATTAAGAATGGCAACACCATTTCCTTCAATCCAACATTGATCAACTATAAGTGACGGTGTAATTTCTCCAACATTCTTGTACAAGAGGGCTCCATCTTGATTCCCTTTCATTATGGAATGTTTGATGTTGTGATAAATAGTGTCATCTGTAGAAAGAACCAAATACAGTTTTGATAACATTTCTTATTAACGGCAAAGAACTGCTCCATTTGTACCTACATTCTACTATATTTATTTAGCACAACAGTCTTAAAGCACAACTTTAACCAAAATTTCTAACTTAAACAAGGGCCATAATTTGTAATTAATTCAGTCAAGAGTAATCTGACTTGATTGTGATTGAGACCCCTGAACAGTCTAAAGATGTTTCAGATCAATTTCAACAATGATAACTTAGATATATGCCTGGTACTAGCTTGCACATAAAACTTTAACCAAACTTTTTAAGTTCAACAAAGGCCATAATTTATAATAATTTTAGTCAAGAGATATCTAACCTGATTGTTTGATAACTTTAAAGACTATATTGAAGTTTTAAATCAATCCCATGAATGGTTACTGAGATATGTCCATGATAGTACCTTGCATGCAAAACTTTAACCAAATTTTCTAAGTCAAACAAGGGCCATAATTTGAATTAAATTCATACAAGAGTTATCTAACTTGACAATCTGACACCCCTGAAGACTTTAATGAAGTTTCAAATCAATCCAATAAGTTGTTACTGAGATATATCCATGATAGTACCTTGCATGCAAAACTTTAACGCACAAATGACTGTTATGGCTCTCCATGTTCTTCCAATAGTTGAGCTTAAGGTAGTAGACCCTAATGGGCACATATTCAAATCATTATAGGCTTGATATTTTCTTAATCTGTATCATATCCTGGATTTAAAAACAAATTTTAAAAGAATTTTACCGTGAAAAAAAAAAGTTATAGGAATTTAAATAACCCTACCCCCATTTTGGATTATCTATAAAATGACATACACAAGAGATAGGATAATACATGTATTTCTTTATTATTCAAAACTTTGATACAGATTTGGTATCAGAGTACCAAGAACTATTTTTTCTTTCAGAAATTACACATCATTTACTATATAATCAACAAGTTTTTATAAAACTTTTATGAAATAATCGATGTATTACAATTTTCATGTACTTTTTTGGCCATGTTCAATTTTGAACATCAAAGTTTTTAGGAAAAATCAACATTTTCTAGAAATGGGGCATGTCTTTTTGTATATTAAAAATTATCTATAACATTTTGGGAATAGCATGCCAAAAATTCACAATGTTTTACCGTCTCTATTTAAAATAATTTGATTTTTGAAAATCTCCATCGACAATTTTAGACGTGTCTACAGTAATAAAATCTTCAAATAAGCTAATACTAATTCGTAAAAAATATTTAATTTCTTTTTAGTCTGAAAACAATATAAACATATGAAGAAAGTGCATAATAATGAAAACAAAGAAGAAAAAGTAAAAAAAATTGGGGTTCGCTGGATTCGAACCCCCCAAAAACCTCAAAAGATCTTCAGTCAAATGCTTAACAACCTAGGCTAGCTCATTAAAATTGAAGAGTTTCAAATGGAGGTTTTTATTAGGGGTGTACTACCTTAAAATAGAAAGATGTGCTTACCTGGGTAAGTTAGTCCAGATAATGGAATTGTAACAACTTCAGCAATGAAACCATGGAAACCATATGACGGCGAAGCATGGATATGTATAGTCAGGTAGTTACCACTGCTCATATATTTCTGTTTGATCTCAGTCTGTGTGCTGTTGGCAATGAGCTGTGTCATCATATTGTTTTCACTTATTTCCTTCCCATCAAAAATCTCTATCAGGTTTCTATAAAAGTCATCATGGAAAAGACTAAACTGTAAGAATCTCAAGGCGACCCTTTTTGGACCAACAGTGCTTAAGCCATGGATGATTTTTACGCAATCCACTGCTGATTGAGAGTACTTGTAAAATAAAATAAGTCTGTTCTCTACAATGATTTCTTTTTCCATACGGCATATATCTACCAAACCATACAGATTGTAAGGAACTGTGTTTGTGATGAGTGGTGTAAAAGAGGAAATAGTAGACTGTGTTGAATCGCCATTCAGGACAAGTATATTCACAGCATAACCAAGGTTTCCAGATATGTTCTGATCTTCAATGTCCACACGATGCCTGGGTGCAACAATATCCATTCCATTAGAAACACAGCGTGTGATATTAATGTTACTCATTATTGGACTTGCATATGTAGTCTGAATAGCTCCAACTTTTTCGCCATGAAGCATTCCTGCTCCATCAATATCAACATACTGTAGGCGAGAACGGTCCCTGTCACGTATAAATGGGACTATTTCTTCCTCATATTTCCAGTGAGCAAATCTAATGTTTCCCCAGTAATCCATAGTTGGAGGTAAGTTTCTATCGCCGCAACGAATGTATGTATATTCTGCAGCAAAGATACATGACTTGATATTATAGTTTATTCTTTTCATACATAAATCCAGAGAATCTTCATCGCCTTTGCAATAGTAAGCATAGGTCCAAAATTCCTTCAGGAAATACATTGCTTTTCCATGAACAAAATAATCATACAATGAAGTAAATCTTACATCCACATTTACTGTCTCAAATCCAAGGGATCGACAAACAACTTCTGCAGTTTTTTCATTAAACTGGTTATCACACATGATATTCCAAGACATTGATGTACTGTTGTACAACTCGAGAAATCCCTCACCTCTAGTTCCATTCAATCTGATATCAGATGCTTGCAAGTATTCATCGCTAGATAGTTCTGAAACCTGTCGTCTACGCCTACCAGTAGACTGTGTGCTTACTGGCCCAAATTTTATTCTGCTGTACGGAAGACCAGTAGCTATAAGTTGTCCCAAGACAAGTATACCAACATTTGGCTGAAACTGAAGCTCAGTGCCAGGCTGTAAGGTAAATGTCACATCTGGCATTACTGTCAAGTCAGAATACACAACATATGGTCTCCCTCGGGCTGGTATGGTTAAATCTTTCCAAATACGACCACCAAGGTGTTCAAGATTCAATTCAATTTTAATTTCTGCATCATTTGACAAATCTCCATCACGATTTGGTATGGACAAAAATGGGAAATAATCTGCAATTGCGTAGTTATTCCAGTCATCAAAATCAAATATCCACTGTTTTATCATATACTGATCTGTCGTGCCCCAGTAATTTTCTTTAACATTCAGTGTACTTTGTAATGTAAGGGATGTAATTCCAGCCACAAGTTCATATTGAAGCTGTCGATTTTCTAAAATATTTCTTCTCACTACAATATTCTGAACACCTCTTATAGCCAATGCGTATGTCATAGGATTCCCAATGCCACGTGCAACATCTCTATACTTTATGTTTGTATCAAACTTATTGTTAGTGATAACGTTAAACTGAAACAATCCTCTCACATTTTCTGAATATTCTGAATGGCTTTTAAGATCAAAGTCTACAATGTATTTACAATTGTTATTTTCTAATCTGTTGTCATTAAAATTCAAGTCTTTTTCCATTCCATCGAGTGTCATTAACCCTCTTTTGCACAAATTATCATAGAAGTTATTGTTTGATATATTCACACGAGCATAGTATCCAAGTACTCCGAATGCGAAATTTTTGTTATTGTAAACTTTTGATTGACTGAATGTAACAGAATGGTACTGCCTTTCTAACATATCGTTAACTCTCGGCAATTCAATTTCAAATCCACCACTATGACAGTCACTGATTTCTAGGTAGGATATATTCCACTTCCAAACATTGTTGGCAAAATCAACGTGATTATGTTCACCATGAATACCTTTCTTGTTATTGATGAACTTGGAGAATATGATGTTGTACGTTATAGCTCCAACCTTCTCGGGTGTGGTCATTTCTTCAAAGGTTGGTATAAAATTTGTATGGTATTTTGTTAAACTTGGTATAAACATTGCCTCTTCTCTGCTATTCTCAACTTTCACAGAGTCAAAGGAGATTTCTTCATTTTTGGCTCGATGAAATATTTCTAATTTCTCGTTAGAGGGGTTGTTGTAATGTTTGGTCACAATACCTCTTTCGTTGTTTCGGATTGTTGCATTATAGACATGAATGATGGAATGCATGTTGAGAGCCTCTTCTGTTCCACCTGTAATAAAACATAAGAAATTCTATCACTACTTTTATCGTATTAATACAAGTTATGGATCAATCGAAATATGTGATCAAATCTGCACTTGTGTCAAATTCCATATCTTCTGTATAAATGTGCAAGAGAGCAAGACTTGCAGTAGCAAGTTGCCAGTCTGAAGTAAAATGATAAAGTATATGTCGTATCAAATAGCCTTATAACAAAATTTGACAATTACAAGTTTAATTTCATGAAATATAATAGCCACATCTGTTTTGAAATAGCCAGCTACACAAAGACAACAAAACAGGACAATGGCAAATCTATGTCCCCGCTTTGTGGTGCATAACGAGACTTACAATACTTTAAAGATATAATAGTTTACACTTACTTGATATTACTGCTAATGCTAAACGTCCAGATCTCAAACCACGAACCACAAACTTTATTGTGAGATACTGTCCTGATGATACTATAGGGAAATCAACCAGATCTTCCTCTATGGACCATGATTTAGCAAACTGTATGTCTACTTTTCTGCTGTCATAGAAGGTTGCTTTTTCTATTTTTGTTAGAGGATTGTAGTCAAAGACTTGTACAGTGACTCGAAACGTAAAAGTTTTTGTGAAAACTTCAACCCAGTAAGTTTTATCTTCTTCTGTCTGGCTAGGTGGGCATGTCACGAATTTCATTTCTCTGTCATCCAGCACTATTTGAGAAACTTCAGTGACTGGGACAGTCCTATTCCTGTAGATAAAGTTACGTACACTCAGTGCCTCGTACTCTGTGAACATGGGGTCATAAATAAGCCCAGCCTTGTCATTGTTGGTCAAAGTCAAATGAGAAAGCCTCAGGAATGGGCTTCGTGTTAGAATTCCATTTCCAAGATTATTTTCTACAGTAACATGTTCCATAAGGTTCCTGCTGAATGGATGACTGTATTTAATGTTTATCCCATCTGATACACAATTCCTCACTGTGATATGTGACATTGAGTAGAAATTGTAGTCAATACGAAACCCTGGTGCATATGACATCTCAACAAAGTCAAGCAGGCCAGCTTTTTCAATGGTCAGACGATTAATTCTTGATTCTGAAGTAAGACCATACCGTGGAATGGCAGGTATTGTCAAACCTGGAAATAGAAATCAACAATTCACTCACTAAAAGATACAATAATTGTAATGTTAGTTCAAGTAAGTATTTTAGTGGTGTCTAAGTGCTTGAATCTCTGAGCAGCAAAAACAAACAAAAAGTCAATCATATTCTAACATGACAAAAAAGTATCTTAGGTAACTCTGTAGGTGCCCTTGGTCTATGACCTTTTGACCCCATAATAAACTAGAAATGTGTCCATAGGACACTGATGCCCCTGTTAATTGTGCTTTTAGATACAGCAGTGTGTGGTCCGAGTGTAATAGGATTTTGTCAATCACAAAAAATTATCTTTAGCATACAATCTCTTAATAATGGTTGCAAAGGTTCACAATGTTATCTCTGCTGTGTGCATATATTTTGTTCATAACTTAAAATTTTTTTATTTAAACTATTAAATTACCCGAAGAAGAAACATTAGCACAATGATAATATGAAATTTCATGCTTTTGATATGAATAAATGCCCATCAACTCAAAATGATCATGCGTAGATAGACATGCAACTTGAAACAGATCTGTAACAGGAAAACCATAATTAAAGCAAAAGTTGAAAGGGGCTACAACTCTCCTAGAACTCTTCCAAAATTTAGTGAAATGTAACAAAAAAATTTAACTTGACCTGTATTTTACTAATATATGTACATTTGTGGCAAATACATTTGAAATCAATCCAACCTTTCATGAGATATATATATCAGAAACCACAAATTCACAGGAATTTAAATTGCAAAGGAGCCATAATAAATACTGGATTGTAACCTAAAATGAACTTGCCACTGTTTAATGGTCTTAAACCTAAATCTGATTAAAATCCATATAACCTTACAAAAATTATTGATTCACTGAAATTTAAGTAAAACAGGGGCCATAACTGATGTAAAAAAATGATTTGTTACCAAAATCGAATTTGACCTGTATTGTATGATCATAAACCTACACTTTATTCAAATTCATGCAACCTTTCAAATTTTGCAATAACTCATGCACACACAGATAGAGAGGGGTAACACTTTATGCCCTTCCACCATTCTTCGAATGGCAGGGGCATTCAACAAGAGGCCCAAAAGGGCCAGTATCGCTCTACTGGTCTATCTGACTGGATTGTTCTGAGTAAGTTTTGTGAAGATCTTTTGCAATGTTACCAAGGAAAAGCTAACAGAGTTCACTGTGACAGTGACCCACTGACCCCAAAAAACAGTAAGGATCATCTACTCAGTAAGACCAATCATCCTATGACATTTGAAGACTGTGGGTGATGTAGATCTCAAGATATTGAGTGGAAAAGATTTTCAAAGTTCGGGTCACTGTGACCTTGACCCTTGACCCACTGACCCCAAAAACGATAGGGATCATCTACTCAGAAAGACCAATCATCCTATGAAGTTTGAAGACTGTGGACCAAATATATCTCATGTGCATGTAACAAAGAAGGATAATTAAAAATTAACCCAGGTAGAGTTAATGCACTTTCACTGACTGCGCTCTATCACTGTACCAATTTCATGTACTTCTCTAAAATAGTTTTTGAGATATGCTCCTGACAAAGAAGTTGGCACGGACGGATGGACAGACAAACCAATTTGTATATGCCTGAAGATCCTTCCAAAGCATAAAAAGTACCTTTGATGGTCAGGGAGCCATAAACATAAGAACTTCAAAGTTACTGAACAGAAAGAACTTAAATATATAATCCTGTTGCAATAACAGCAAATATAAGAATATGAATGTGAAAATGGAATTGTCTGCATAAGAAAAGCTTCTTGGTGAAATTTTAATGTCATGTCAACAAATGACCTTTTAACCTGCTAAAGCGATATTGAGACATTTTAAGATCTGCAATAAACTCTATTGAGAGACATACAGAACATTTATCTATGGCAGCTGTGACTTTGAATCAAACACGAATGTGTAATTCCTGGTGGTTGTTTAACTGGGTTGAAACTGTTACATGTATATAACTTACCAGACCATGTAGGTGCCTGGCATCGTATGAACACGTCCTGCGTGTGATCACATTCAAACTCTCCGACATGATGTGCCTTACACTGAAATATGTCTATGTCAAGTTCATCGCACTCTACACGGCTCATCAAGATCTCCTGCATAAGTCCAAATGTTTCCGTCTTTGGTACACCATACTCTGGGTTGTAGGTTAAGCCAAGTTGTTGACATACAAGGGCTGAATTTTGTTCTGTCCAACCCTACAAAAAGTGTTAGAATTTTTAAATACTTTTTACAGCCATGAAGTGCAGACTTTAATATTAAGAGGTACACTCATTAAAGGGTCAGGAAATATGGATAACATGAAGCCTCTGTGCCACAATAAGGGCAAAAAATGGAAACAATTGCAACAATGTAATTAACAAAACTAAATGATTTGAAAAACACATAGCTGACAACTGATATTTCAAAATATCTCCAATGATGATGAATTCATGCAGCAAAACACTAACATAAGCTGTCATAAAATTAACATATGTACATAATCCAGATTTCATTGTGCAATTCTGCAACAATATCATTGATATTTTGACTGATTTTTCATTCATATTAATACATTGTAAGTAGGAACAGTTCATGTGATACTGCAACTGTAACTGTCACCTTTGCGGCATTTCATACTGAACAATTTTCAATGTTGATGTGTCAAACAGAGGTGTAAAGCTTTCGTTCATGTTCAGTGGATGAAATTTCACAAGGCTCTAGTTTCCAAAGGCTACGAGATATAACGTAAACAGCGAACACACAATGTTTTGCAAATATCTTGTAGTAAAGAAGATATTTCACATTTAACTTATTTTAAACTGTGGTTAGTTGTAAGTCTGGCCGTTAATTATGAGTGTTGTGTTTGATTGCAAGTTGATGCTGTTTAGGCATAACATTGTACTATTTGCATTTGATAAAATTGGTCTTTAACATCGAAATATGCATCTAATTTCGGCTATGTATAATATGTTGACTTATTCTCATAAGTTCAAATCTTATTTGTTAGGAACATGAGAAAATCTGAAAGTAATTTTTACATCATTGCAGACTGTGCCAAATTCACCAGTCATGTTGAGTTCCAGTCTACCCTCATATTCTGTAGAGCCTTCAACCAGTCTGATTCTCTGAGAGATGGTCCTGTTTTCCAATGGTAGAACACCATCTTCATTCAGCTTCAATGTGACCCCTACAGCATTTCAAAATACATATTGATAATTACAACATATAAATAGTTTCATGATACAACATTCAAATTAGTACATGTGTAATAAGAAATGTATTAACATCTACCCAGGGCTCACGCTGCCGTTTGCCATTGTTGCCAAGTACTAAAACAAACAAGAGGCCCAAAAGGGCCAGTATCGCTCTACTGGTCTGTCTGACTGGATTGTTCTGAGTATAAGTTTTGTGAAAATATTTGGCAATGCTGAAGGCAAAGCTAACATAGTTCACAGTGACATCAACTCTCTGACCCCAAAAAACAGTTGGGATGATCTACTCAGTATTTTGTGAAATGCAGATGTTTTTTTGCTAAATGACATGCTCCTGGCAAAATGCTTTTTGCTTAATGACAGAGGTCGGGCTGTTGGTTGCAAATTGCAACATATCTAAAAAATCTGGCAAACATTTGAAACAAATGGTGATAGTTAACATCCACAAAATGTAAAGAAAGCTCCAAAAGTACATGAAGTAGAAAATTGTCAATGATGTCAATGACTTGAAATTGTCTCACTGGGTAAAATTATAAATTTGAAGCTGTGAAAATGTTAAAACAGGTGCTGAAAGTTGACTATATACACTGCTGTCAGTTTATAAAGTGTTTAATCAAAATATACTACATACCATCAAGTACATAGTTTGACATTTAATTGTTATTTACAAGGGAAAGTGTTGTCAGCTTTGTTTATTAATTAAAAAAGGAGGCAATAGTTTTGATAAATCCTGATTGAATTAAAGAAATGTTTGGATTATTAATAAGTATAATCTATACTAATGAAATTGTAATGGTGAAAGCCAGTTTACAAAACAAAGGCAATTGTTTTCCATAATAAAATAATTAATCATTCAGTTTTTTGTTCATGTATTAGTATTTAACACTGTATTGAAACTGGCAACAAATAATGTCAACCGAAAACTTCAAAGGAGAAATTATTAAAATTATTCTATGTTGGTAATAATAACATGATCACTTTAATCTAATGATTTTCTTCTAAATTAGCATTATTTACTTTATGACTGGCCATATAAAAATAGGGCCTCCTCTTCCCCTAATCATAAAGACTTCAAATGTCACTGTGCACATGCCAAGTATTTATGATTTGGATGTTTAACATGTTTTGTGAGCCTCAAAATGTAATATGTGCATGATCCTCATTTATTCATGTTAACATTAAATGAGTGAATAACGGATGTTGTTGTTGTCTTCCCCCTACCCTTTGACACCTATTTTGGCTCCTTTGACACCTCTTTGGCTCCAATATTTCCTTAGATTGACCAAGGTGGTCTTTTTGTCCCACTTTAGCTTAATTGTTGTAAAGAGTCAGCCTACACATTGCACATCATTGGAAGTAAAGTTCTTTCAACTATTAATTCAAAATATGTATGCTTATTCATCTACAGTCTATTTACAACCTCTTTCTGGAATACTTTTGGAAAATTACAAAGATATTTGAAAACTAGAAAACCTACTTTTGTTTTTGAAAAGGCAAAATATCATTTATAAATTCTTTTTTCAACCTCATATTTCAACACAATATGGTCACATTCCATGAAGTATGTCATATTTTTCCCTTCTGATGATCTTATGGACTATCAAACTGTATCAAAACAGTTATTGTTAGTTTCTTACCTTCAGCATTAAGCCTGCCATGGACAACCATACCGATAGAAGATTCGAATTGGAATGTTGTTCCTTGTCGAATATTTAGCACAGCATCTTTCAACACAAATATATCTCTGTCTACTGTGTATGTTTTTATTCTATAATCTGTAGTAAATGCACCATCTAAAACGCCTCCAATTCGAGAACCTCTCTCAAATGTCCATCTGTGTCGAGGCTCATCACTGGTGTCATAGGTTCCATACAGCCATTCATCCTTCAACACAGGGTAATATTCAAGTTCTGCCAAATTGTATCGACTTCTTTGGTCAAACAGCCTGCGGTATACAAATCCATGATCTCTTGTAGCCCACCAGTTATAATTAGCTAAAATTATAATTGATGGGTCGACTAGATGGGTGGCTATATCCCTCACTGACCCAGGATTATGTATCCAATTTCTTTGGACTTCAATGTTCCCTGATGAAACAACAATTACACTATCTGCTTTGCTTCGCGGATTTAAATACAAGAATGGATCTGTAATGTAGTTATCAACTAATTTGTTAAACTTAAATTCCATTTTATGATGTGGTCCTGGTTGACTTAGTCTAAGGTCGACAACATAGCGCCCTCTATTGTCATAGAATTCATTCCCAAATATTTTATACTGAACATCAAATTCCTTATACCAGCGGTTTTCAATAAAATCATATCCATTATTAATCCTTAAAACTCCAAGTGTATGATTTCGAAATGTACAGTTCGTAAAAGTTCCAACAGTATTCACAACAGGTGTCATTAATACAGCATGTCGCTTATTTCTTTCAAACACATTAAATGCCATACTGAAGTTGGTGTTGTGTTTCGTTGATATGTTACAGGACAAATATTCTATTGCCTCATGTTGATTATGTCCGAAGAAGGTTAGATTAAATAAGTACTCTCCTCCGCGGCAGTAATTGCCAATTCTAAATGCCGTCCACTCATTCATGACAAAAAATGACCTGACAACCTCGATTTTTTGCATTAGCTCTATCCGAGTCCTGTTTAAGCGTAAATATTCTGTTATTACACCATAACCATAGTTATTTGCTACAGTAGACAAGTTAAACAGCTGGTAGCCACCAGAATATGTTATATTCACACCACATTGTGCATTTCTTTCAATTCTTGTATTATTTACAGCAATTTCAGCTGCACCCTGGTAGACACGTAGGCCAGCTCCATATCCATTGTCGGATATTACTGATGAATTTATTGAAACTTTGGAACGAACATCTTGAATATTGACACCATATCCAGAGTTGTTTGCAACGGTACTATTATACAGCCTCAGTTCCATATCAGGACCTGCAATGTAACACATTATCCTATCAATAACAGAGTAGACTAATCAAGCATGACAGTAATGTGGAAGTTTACTTTTTCAATGTATGGTAAAACATGTCTTGGATTAAACAGTATTCATTCAATAAATGCATATACAATATTTCTGTTAAATAACAGCAAGGATCGAGTAGAAAGCTCTAAGCTTATAAAAGAACTGTCTCCTTAAAACATGTCTTATCTGGCACCCATCAGGACCCTCTTGATCAGGTCAGTTAAAGCAGGGTGCCTGGTTAAACCAGCATTTCTATTTTACATATAATGTTATCAGGACGGAAGAGGACCGTGCCGGTTTTCCGTTAAAGCAAGTGCCGTGTAAGGCAGTTTTCCATCAAAGCTAGTGCCATATATGGCAGTTTTCCATTAAAAGCAAGCGCCAGAATATGTACTTTTCCAATAAAGCAAGTACTGCAAAAGACTATAACATTATAATGTACATTTTACAATTTGAAGTCTTTATGTCAAAGTCAAACATAATACATTTATATACTCCTTACCTAATAAATTGAAACTAAGGTTGAACCTGAAATAGTTTTATCTATTAAATTCCTAAAAGTAAAACACTGTTATTGTACCATGATCAGTTGTAAGTTCAATCAGAAATCGAATGCATCCCCTCAGATGTTTACATGTCTTTATTGCGTCAACTCCAGCTGGCGGACGAGAAGGAACACTGTATTCCACTGTGATAAATATCACATTGCCTTTAGTAGTAACAGACTGTGGAAACGTTCCATTTTCTATTGGATATTCCTGGATTATAACTGAATCCTGGCCACCATCTCGAACAATGACTTTACCAGTTGCCTCCGGATCTCTCTCATTTATAATTGTGTGCATGGTAATCATCTTCCCAGGAATGGTTTCTAATCTCTAAAGGCATAATAAAATGAAATAGATAAATTGATACCCAGTCTTAATCTGGATGGCTTGCAGTGCAAAACAAAACACCAAGTAGGGTTATATTGAGGTTTAAAACAGCACCATCTTGTAAATACAACATAGTGCCTTTCACACATACAAAATACATGTATCTTGCAATAAGACACAAGTATACCATATGTTTATTATTCTTTATAACCGTCTGAGTCATAATATAACACCCAGATACCATATAATATATCCTGCGATAAAAAATATCTAAGACTGATATCAACTGATGAAAAGATAATTTTCCATCAAGATGATTAAGATACTGTTGTATTCTGTATCTATAAATATGTAGTGATAGACAATACTGACATGATAAACATTAAAGTAAACAATACAACCAGTAAAACCAATGTTTGCTTCCTAAAACATAAAAAGCATGATCTGCATGCACTAAAATGGGGACTAATTGTCTAAAGGGAATAATTTACAAGTGTACAATAGTAAATGTATGTGTTAATGTATAAACAGGTGGCATGATAATTGTCCATAATTAACCAGTCAGGGTTTGGTTACAGAATCTGGCTCGTTCAAATTTTGCTGACCAAGATACCACATGCTTTCACTAGAAACTTCAGTTACAGAGTTATTTTATAAAAATCTATTTATCATATTTTCTAACATATCAGTGAACCCTGTTACACACAAATTACTTTGATGCAACATCAGAATGAGAACATAGATACCAGTAACCAGCCACAATGGTGGTTCTAACATGTACATGTTTCAATCTCATGTAGCTTATACATGTATAAATAATGAACCAATAATTAGTTATGACCCAGTATTTTTTTTTTACCTTCACACAGTACTGCTCTGGTGGCCTATCACCAACAGTGTTCACAAGGTCTTCATGTAAGACAACTGGAAACTGTGACAAGAAAACGGTTGATGGGGTTCGACAAAAGGACGTATCAGAGGGATAGTCCCTGTTAAACTCATTAATAGTGTAATTTGTGATGTACATCTTAACTCCATCTCCCCAGTTGTCTGTTACATCTGTCATATTAATGAGTGTACGTCCAACATGCGACTTTATGAAAACTCCATAACCTGGAAAAAGGAAATAGTTTTAACATATAACCAGTATCAAAGGTTTAGTATACCTGCAACATGTGACTTATTCAACAATAAACACTGAGTCTATTCTATGGTTTCAGAGCGTTCCATTTTCTTTTATAACTTTCCTGCTCTGTTTCCCCTTGAAATCGAGATTGTATTTTCTTACCATTGTTTACATATTCTAATTACACAATAAAGATACTAGCAGACAGAACTGATACTATTTTTAAAAACATAATGATAAATCACTCACAGTGGCACAGGTAGTGATAATATACCAACATATTTACCTCTATTATTTGCTATTGTACTGTTAGCAATATGTATCTCTCCCCTTATATCTGTCAGATTCAGACCATCATATGCACCATGCGTTATTGTGATATTGTTCATTATAGGTACAAACGGACTTGCACTGATTGTTCCAAGTCCATGTCGGAACCCATCCACCTTGTAAATATCATTTCCAGCATATGAGATATCAAGATATTCCAAGAAAGAGAGAGACACATTGTAATACAAGTTTTGCTCCTTGAAGACAGTTCCTACAGTCGCATTGTAGAACTCTAGTCCTCTCCAGTGATCTTTGGCTAGGTCTGGGCGAAGTCCAGCACATTCAAATCCAATCACTTGCTGACCATCTGAAAAGAAAGATACTATATCAGGGATTGGCTTAGAGGCAGACTTTGGAGTAAAACTGACAGCATGTATATAAACTTCATGACAGCTAGTATGACAGATTTCCAAGCTAACATGTGAAAATTAGAAGCTCAACACAATTTTGCAGTAATGATATATAGGATTTTTGAAATGAAAAATTCTATTAAAGTAGGGATGTCATTGATTAAAATTTTTGTATCGATATATCAATTTAGAAATATCAACGATACAGCGATATATTGATACATGGGCGTAAAATAGTCACTGACTACATATTCTACCAAATCTCTTGACTTTATTTGTACTAAACATATGGTTCTGGTGTATAATATATATCAACCCTTGCAGTGCTGAAATATTTTTGCCTATGAGACCACATTTCATTAAATTATCATTCGTTAGAAAAACACTGAACTCTGAGTAGAGTGATTGTTGATATTCTGGTTGAGTTTTGATGGAATTTTCGAACGTAAAACTGTAGATCACTGCACGGTGTAACATTATTTGATATACGATTTTTCAAAACGGCACTCGATATCGAATCGAAAATGTTTTATCATTGATATATCGATATCGTTTGAATCGATTACATCCCTATATTAAAGTAATATTTTTGCTACTCTGTACCAATTTACATTTGTCTCTGTCTTCAAATGGGTCTGTAAATTAGAAATTATACAATTTTATGCTATGAAAGTCATTTTGTAGACTACATTGTATATTAAACAGACTGATAGTTAGTTGCCAGAACATGCTTATTACAAAATACCGCAAAGTTTATCTTGGCATAATTCAATAAGCAATTATTACCACAAATATTTGGTCCATATTTGATGTCAACTTTTCCTGGACACTCAAAAAGAGTTTTCTCATTTCCAAGGCAGGCCGGTTTCTCATACACCATATAATCGGTCTCATTTCTTGCAAATGAGTGATACGTGAAATTGCCATATCCAAAACCAAGATGCCGACATGTTACATTTAGGTCTACTTCTGTAAAGCTGTAAAGAAGAAAGTTTGTTGTTACTCTAATGAAACAAAATCAAACGTGTGAATGTTATTATTCATTATCATGAATTTATACATGAGCCCTAATAAATGCCCAATGAATAAATTGTACTAGTTTAGCATTTTGAATTTTGATTTTGGAGCTTTAACACAGTTGCCCAATAATTACAATTCAACTCTAAAAGATTTTTTTTTAATGGCCAGGACTCAAAAAGCTTATTGTACTATTATGTTACAGAGGCTGTCTGAGATGGGATAGCAAGTAATATGAATTCATTTATAATAATATCCGACTGCAGGTAGATCTGGATCCTGTGCAAGTTGCAAAGACTTTTAAAGCATTGATTTTTGCACAACAGTTACTGGTCTCAATATCATCATAATATGAACCCACTTCTTGTAGTTTGTGCAAACACCCCTCCATTTGCCATTATACAGAAGGTCCAGTCTGCCATCTCGTGTAGTGTTTCCATCAACCAGTCGAGCATCATCATACAATTCCCCATTTGACCCCACAGAGAGAGTTGTGTTAGGATTCTTTGTCATCAATATTCTTTGATCTGGTAAATAGCTTCCCTGGAAAAAGTAAAGGTACAAAGCATCTATAAATATAATTAATTATGCAGTTTCAAAAGCAGTAATGAGTAATTAGCTAAAAATATTCAAGACTGTCTTTTCTTTGATTGTAATTTGCATTCTTAAGATGCAATTTTAATGAAATCATATTACACTGAGTAATGTGTTTGCCAAAACAAACCCCAACTCAGCACTTATGATGAGATCCCTCATTTTTCACCTTTTCCCTGACAAGCACCTCCCACTTTTAATCATGCATGCAATAAATTCACTATCACCATGGATTATTATGAGTAGTTTGTCTGTCAGTAATGATCTGAAATTAATTGTTGAGAGTATTCCCATAGATGTTGTATGTGTATGTTAATGTTGAGTTAAGTCCATATGCTTACCCTGGCGATAAGTGTTCCATTGACAATCATTCCAGATCCAGGCCCAAAGTACATCTTTGTTCCGGGCATAATTACTAGACATCCAGATGGCGCTATTTCAATATTTCCTTGAATGCTGTATGGTCCATATTTCTCCATTAGAACTTTCTTGCCTGTGATAACTATTCCACCTCCACTAAACTCTGACTGCACCATCACATAGGGGTCTTTGCATTTATCTGGTACATAGAAGATGTTATACAGTCTGCCGTTTGCTTCAACGGGATGAATGCCTGGCGGTGGACGTGTAATTATACCTTGCGAAAGCACTGCATAAACACAGCATGTTAAAACATATACTGACAACCAGATATGTATCTCACAGCTCGCCATTTTTACAGTTCCACTGATTTAACCTTATTAGTCACTTCCGTATTTCCCCATTTTTATCTGTCGAACAAAACACCTGTGATTTACCTGAAAAATAAAATTGATTGCCTTAGTTAAGACGCAGTAATGAAACGGAGGTATAAATGAGTATATTTGTACACATATTGTCTGAAAATCATTTAGTAAAAGGCATAAAATGGTATGAAATAAAAAGTAACTCTACCTCCTATATTCAAAATGGTCGTCATTTGTGTCACCTGGATTGGCTCTGGCTCTGGATATTATTTTATACAAAAAGCCGGGTACCAATAATTAGTACCTTACCTGGGAATACCTTACTGCTGTGTCAACGGTTTGCTTGTTACTTAAAATAGAATATCTAGCCCAATTACACGCATTGGCGGTAATGGACTGTAGGCTACAAATAAGAAGCTAAGTGCACGTGGATGCCATCGGGTCGTACCGATTATAGCCTCTGTACATAGAGGTAGCAGAATAACACTTCACTCTTTCTGCAATGTACGTCAGCTTTTATTGAGTAGCTAATATTTAAGACGACACACGGCAGGCAATGTGTCATACCCAATGCCAATATACGCCACTGAATTTAAACTAAAAATCTCATATCTGTTTAAAAAATGCAATTGCACTCACGGTCACATGAAGTTTGGACCCCGAAAAGTCATTTTTATAACACACCCCGGACCGACTATCAAGCGTATTATATATGTTTGATAGTCGGTCCGGGGTGTTTTATAAAATTGACTTTTCGGAGTACAAACTTCATAGGACCGTGAAAGGATGCCCAGTCCTGTGAAATAAAACGTGACTGTGGATGAAATAAACGAAAAAAGGAGTCGAAGCAAAAGAAACTGGAAGATTGAGATGTGGAATTCTCACAATGCATGAAGTAACTACTTAGTCAACGTAAAAAGTATATCCGGACTTTCTTATGTTTTTTTTTACTTACCGTCATTATCATAGTGTTTTATTTTATGTATTCCGGTGGTTTATCGAAATATAACGGTGGATTATATTCCGAAAATTCACTGTCCACGCAGTGCAAATTATCAAAATCTGTTACCCGGATTAACCGAGCGTAATGAATGCCGGACACCACATGACGATGACGTCGTTAAAATGACGTCATGCTTGCTTTCTGGTGACGTCTCCGACGATTTTCGACATTTTATTGAAATAAACTCAGCAAAAGTAGAGTTGAGACATAAAATAAACAGAAAAATTGTTGGCATCGATGTCATATCACGATAATTTCACTCATAAACACCAAAAGTGGTTATTTTCACTCGTGGTTGCGCCACTCGTGAAAATACCACTTTTGGTGCCCACTCGGTGAAATTATAACGTGATCTTACACCGTTCGAAACCAACAAGTATCCTCTATATATTCTTGACATGAAAATATTAGTAGTAATAATTAAATTGTATTATTTAATGTAATTCTTATTCTTATTATTATTTGCAAAGCAGTTGATAGATAACTTTCTATGAAATATTTAGTAAAGATGGTCAAAATAAAACAAAAGTATGTAAAGATCGTGTTTTGTCTGTGTTTTAATGAAAGTATTTTGTCGCCATATTTTAACAAAACTGTGCAATTTAAAAATATTTAAATTATCTTTTAAAAGTTGTCAAAGCAATAACTATATAAAGACTTTAAAAAACACAAAAACATTTTTGTTGAACAAAAAATATAATGTGCCCTTTTAAACACCTTTTCTATTTGACTTTGTGACTTTTATTACTTATTTTCCCCTTTGCCCCTAAACTTTTAGAAACAAGTTAACTTTTATATCACTTACGCCATACATGTAGGTAAACTAACATGTTGAGAAAACAAAACATTACATCAGTGATATCATTACCCAAAGTTTATTTACAAGAAGCTGATTACATGTAAACGAATTCTAGACTTTGAAGAAGACAGATCTACTATCTACCGCTATGCAATATGCATGGTCTCATAGATATAAGTCTAGTAGACCAAGAGGAAGAAGCAGAGATGGAAGTGGCAACAATACAGGATCTGTATAGTTCCATGGCACTAATGACTTTAGGATCAACAACAATACATGTGGATGCTGTAATTGTCAGCAGAAATTTCATTAGCAAAGCAATTGTCCCCTCTCCAACAAAGGACCCTCCAAAGCACATTCCGACCGAGGGACACATTTAGAATCAGAAATTACCAAAACACTTTGTCAGCTTATAAATATATAGAAGAGTCGTATAGATCTGATTGGCAATTTAATAGGACCCTACTAGAGAGGCTATGGACACTAGAGACAGTCTCTCGAGCACGCCCATATGTGTACTTTCCCCGGGTCAATAACTGTACATAGAGCCATTCCAAATAATGACGTCACTTTCCAAAACACAGCATCTGAATAACGTTTGTTTGTATATCAAAATGCATCATTTCGATAAGTTTGTATCTAAATATCTATTTTAAAGTGCAAGACGGTGTGCAATAAAAAGTTTCTACCATGAGATACTTGGTTCAGATGGAAATATCCGTCACTTCGGCAGAGCCTCGTTCCCGCCAAAACAGTTGCCCTCAGTGACGGATATTTCCTTCTTGCATATCGGATCGATCGGCATTTCCGGTGATTTCGCCCATGCCGGAAAAACCGGTCTGGCACCCCTCCTATGCCAGACGACTCTCGTGTATCACTTATGACGTAACGTTATAAACATTGTGACGTCAATTTCCCAAACACAACGTCGGAAAATCGTTTGTTTTTCATGATAATTCATCATTTTGATAAGTTTGCATTTAGAAATCTACTTTAAAGTGCAAGACGGTATGCAAGAAAAAGTTTCCATCATGAGACACTTGGCTCAGATGGAAATATCCGTCACCTCGGGTAACTGTTTTACGGGAACTCGGCAGAGCCTCGTTCCCGCCAAAACAGTTAACCTCGGTGACGGATATTTCGATCTGAACCTCGTGCTCATGACAGAAATTATTATTCTTGCATATCGGATCGGCATTTCCGGTGATTTTACCCATGCCGGAAAATCCGGTCTGGCAGACGACTCTCGTGAACTACATATGACGTAACGTTATAAACCTTGTGACGTCACTTTCCTAAACACAACGTCGGAAAATCGTTTGTTTTTCATGATAATTCATCATTCTGATAAGTTTGCATGCAGAAATCTTCTTTAAAGTGCAAAATGTTATGCAAGAAAAAGTTTCCATCATGAGACACTTGGCTCAGATGGAAATTTCCGTCACCTCGGGTAACTGTTTTGCGGGAACTCGGCAGAGCCTCGTTCCCGCTATAACAGTTACCCTCGGTGACGGGTATTTCGATCTGAACCTCGTGCTAATGACAGAAACTATTAATCTGAACCGCGTGCTCATGTAAAAACTAATTGTGCTAGCGCTGATATTAAATATTGACGGAAAACACAATATAGCAGATGAATACAAAGAGGACCAAGATACACGTAGTATGTAACAGACCTAGCAAGAAGCTATCAGCCTCTAACCAGAACGGACATCGTTCAGACCACTAGCTGGTTGGAGTATCTATGACGCAGAACTCTAAGTGTCTAACCAACTTTACGAAGATTTCATCTGACTTTGCCCGTCACAAATTCTTTGTCCCATATGTCAGAACAGGGTTTGAGTCATATCAACCTCATCAGTGCAGCCCATGTCAGAGATAGTTGGGTTGTGCGAGATTTTACCAATCGTCTCACAAAATGTGGAGGCTCAGCCATCTACACTATAGAAAGAAAAGAATTAAAATAAAAAGAGAAACAATAGCGTAATGATGACGGGGAACTGCATGAAAAAAAAAACGAAACAAAAGGAAGCAAATATGATGAGACTTAGAAGACGCAGAGAACTTACTAGTATGCCTGAAAAAGAAAGAATATTAGAACAAAAGAAATTAAAAGAATTGAAAGAAAGATCTTATTGTATCGATTCCTGCTGCTCTGTTATAAACATGTATATATTGATTATCACACAAATGATAATTCAGAATAAGACGTTGATGTCGGCCCTAAAAGTGCTATGATGCGGCACGATGTATTAAATTGAGCTACTTTGGATGAAGTACATACAATGCATTAATGAAATGGGAATGAGGCTTAAACTTTTGTACTGCTAAAGCTTAATGAACACATCATTACTCATGAACATATAGAGGATAATTGTTGGTTTCGGTGTAATATCACGTTATAATTTCACCGAGTGGCGCAGCCACGAGTGAAAATAACAACTTTTGGTGTTCACGAGGGAAATTATCGTGATATTATAACACGAGTGATATCATATTATAATATCACGATAATTTCACTCGTGAACACCAAAAGTATACATCGGTACCAACAATTCTTCTGTTTATTGTATGTCTCAAACTCTACTACTTTTGTTGGGTTTATTTCAATAAAATGTCGAAATTGCAGGAAACGTCATCAGAGAGCATACTTTTTGACGTTAATCCGGGTAACAGATTTTGATATTTTTTACTGAGTGGCCAGTGAGTTTAACAGGATATGATTCACCGTTATATCTTGATAAACCGCCGAAAAACATAAAATAAAACAAGTTAATAGATTAACCTTAAAGGGAAAGGCAAGTCAGAAAATAATTTGACTTCAAATTGAAGAACTTGTAAAAGAAGAACACACTGTTGAAAGAATTTCAAAATTAAGAGTTTTTAAATGTGAAGATATTGCAGGTTGAATATCTAAAAAATTAAGGTTTATGGAGGCGGCCATTTTGAATTTGTGATGTCATAATGCACTCATTAAATATTCATACAATTATTACCGCTAAGTTAAAAACAGCAGCTTCAAATGTATATTCTAATATGCCTATGGTATATTTCTATAGTAAATTCGAGTGCATTAATATGATTAAAGCACTCGGAAAAGAAGGCGGAGTTTCGGACATGGAAGTAGCTCCTTCCGACTTTTCTAATTTACTCCCGCGCAAAAATAAAATATAGAAATAGAAATAATATCAGTATAAATACATGAGTCGCATAAAAAAGATTTGTTTAAGAACCAAAATATTATTTTTGATTGCGTCAGTAAGCCTTAGAATACCCTCACCTTGTTTTCCTTAAAAAGGCCAAGAAATTCGGATTAAGTCATACAACGTTTTTATTCCTGGAGACAAAACTACGAATGAAAACGTTTACGTCATCACACTGACGTCATTACTCCACGTTAAAACGTTGTAGTTCAAATTAACGGTACGCATTTAAATCGATTGTCTGCTTTGCTAGGTTCTGAATCTGACGTCTACTGCATAATGTCAGCCAGGTATTTCTTTTTTATATTTTATGTATTAAATGATTAAACTAAAATAAGTTTGTATAATATAGTTATGTTTGATATATTGAATGGTTGCCCGAATAGGGAGTGAATTCCAACAGCCACTATTTATGCTATTATAACATTACCGCCGAACTGAAAAAGGTCCGTAGTAGTTACGATGGTTTTCAAAAAATCGGCTTCTTAGAATCGAAATAATCTATGGCTGAGTGCTTTATCGAAATTGAAGCATTTCCCGTCGGTAATGTGCCTGCGTAATAAATCACTCGGGCTTCGCCTCGTGAATTATTCCGCCAGGCACATCACCTTCGGGAAATGCTTCAATTTCGATAAAGCACTCCAAGCCATAGATTATTTCTTAATTAAAATATGGTAACCTAAATGACACTTATTTAATGCAATCAACTTCAGACGAAAAAAAAAACAATCATGAAAAAAAGAGTAAATGAGGTTCAACATTAATTTTTAAAAAAGGGGCGTGTCTAATAGTATGTCTAATTTGCATATTTATTAAATCTTTTATTTATCATAGCTCTTTTATTTTTCATCCGATTTCAAAAATTCTTTCAAATATGTGTTTATGTTAACAAGCTCTTTAATTGCAGGCTAAGTTATAATTTGACTTTTGTTACCCTTTAAAATGAATACCGGTATTCATATCTGTTTCAAATGTAACATTCAAATTTACACCTTTATATCCAGGTATGGTCTCTTAAAGACAATTGAACAGGAATGTGAGATATGTGGCCACAGGGGTCCAGACAAAGCTGCGTATTCACAGTAGGGATCTTAGCCAATGGTAGACTAACTTCTGTTTTCCATAGTCAGCTGCTGCATAGCTACCTTTTCAGTAGGTAACAGTTGATAAAATTAATGGTGGTGTACATAATAAGAAGTTTAGAACTTCTTATTCGAAAAAAAAGAAGATGAAAATGAAGAAAATTAATATTTACTTATGCTTTTCAATAGTATTTACACATATGTTACTTATATGGCGATTAGTACATTGTTTCATTTAACATACATATATGGTGGTTAGTACATTGTCAATGCAATACCATAAAGATATGCACTTTCTCTTTCAAATTGAGTAGTAAAGTGCTGAGTTATGTAAATAAATTAAGCAAGTAAGTTGCTTTTGCTACAGTCTGAGAAAATTGTACAATATTTTCACTATTAAAAAAACAAAACATTTTTAAGCTAGTTTTACAGATGAATAGTTCGATCAGAAAAAAAACACAATAAAGGAAATCCGCATTTTACTTCATATCTTTCTAAACAAAACATTTAATTTTGATAAAACTTTTCAACTGTCACATAATTATCTATAGTGAGAATTAGTTTTCTGCAAATAAAATGTGTTCAGGGTATCTAACCTTGCTAAGTATGCTTAAGAAATCACATGAAAAATAGGCATAATATGCTTTGTGATGAAAAAAAAATTCATTTATTTTATGTTTTTCGGTGGTTTATCGAAATATAACGGTGGATTATATTTCGATAAACTCACTGTCCACGCAGCGAAATTTATCAAAATCTGTTACCCGGATTAACGTCAAAAAGTATACCGAGCGTAATGAATGCCGGAAACCATATGACGATGACGTCATTAAAATAACGTCATACTTGCCATGCTTTTTGGTGACGTTTCCCGCTATTTTCGACATTTTATTGAAATAAACTCAACAAAAGTAGAGTTTGAGACATAAAATAAACAGAAAAATTGTTGGTATCGGTGTCATATCACGATAATTTCACTCATGAACACCAAAAGTAGTTATCTTCACTCGTGGCTTCGCCACCCGTGAAAATATCACTTTCGTTTTCACTCGGTGAAATTATAAAGTGATCTTATACCAAAGCCAAAAATTATCCTCTATTTCATTGTTATATAATAAACTAATTTCTTAAAAAAAAAAAAAACAAAAAAAAAACAACAACAACAACAAAGAACAGGAAATAAGAAATAAACCAATTATCACTACATGTCAATAAAATATATGGTCGGTTTATTGGACTAAATGTCCAGTCTAAAGCCACCTTATCAGACAGTTTGTTTGTATTTGTGTGTTTTTGGGTCCACCAACCTTGATCAAGGTGTATAGGTTCGACCGATCATCAGACATGGGGGGGGGGGGGGGGGGGGGCGAGTTTAGGTATATACTTATAGTGTCCGCCTGTAAAAAGGATCGTAACACGGTTGACAATACAAAAATGTACGAAATGACACGGTAATGCAGGTTTTTCTGATTGAACAAAGTTACATGGATCTGGATATCTCAAGCGTCAGTTAGACGCCAGGAGAAACAACTTTAAAGAATGAACTCTACAACGAATCATTTTTTATCCCCCCGCCGAAGGCGAAGGGGATATTAGAAATGGTCTCCGTCCGTGCGTCCGTCCCAATTTTGTCCGGAGCATAACTCCAAAAGTACTTATGCGATTTTCTTCAAACTTCGTACACTGACAGAGCACATTGAGAGGAAGTGCAGTGTGTAAGAACAATAACTCTACCTTGCCTACTTTTAGAGTTATTCCCCTTTATCAGATTTACTTGAAAAACGTTGTCCGAAGCGTAACTCCAAAAGTACTCGAGGGATTTTCTTCAGACTTAATACACTGATATAGCACATTGGTAGGAAGTGCATTGTGCAAGAACAATAACTCTACCTTGCCTACTTTTAGAGTTATTCCCCTTTATCAGATTTACTTGTCCGAAGCATAACTCCAAAAGTACTTGAGGGATTTTCTTCAAACTTAATACACTGACATAGCACATTGGTAGGAAGTGCAGTGTGCAAGAACAATAATTCTACCTTGCCTACTTTTAGAGTTATCCCCCTTTATTAGATTTACTTTAAAAGTTTTGTCCAGAGCATAACTCCAAAAGTACTTGAGGGAATTACTTGGTAGGAAGTGCAGTGTGCAAGAACAATAACTCTACCTTGCCTACTTTTAGAGTTATTCCCCTTTATCAGATTTACTTGAAAAAAAAATTCCGGAGCATAACTCCAAAAGTACTTGAGGGATTTTCTTCAAACTTAATACACTGACATAGCACATTGGTAGGAAGTGCAGTGTGTAAGAACAATAACTCTACCTTGCCTACTTTTAGAGTTATTCCCCTTTATCAGATTTACTTGAAAAAAAATTTCCGGAGCGTAACTCCAAATTTTAAAGTACCTGAGGGATTTTCTTCAAACTTAATACACTGACATAGCACATTGGTAGGAAGTGCAGTGTGCAAGAACAATAACTCTACCTTGCCTACTTTTAGTCAAATAGAAAAATATCATACCTATACTGATAATGAACATTAATATAATTTTGCAAACCTTCTCTTCATTGCCTTATTCTTTTTCCACTTACTTGAAAACTGTACTCAGCATGACCATAACTATACGGCTTTTTAAGGATTTCCTCTCACCAAGTAAAATGTACGAAAGTACAACCTTCAGGTAACTTCTTCCAGGCGGGGGGATTAACCATGTGTAACATGGCTCTTGTTACAATACGTATGAAATGAAATAAAATCTATCATAGGCTTAGTTGCGCTCAACAGACTGGCAGTTCGTACAAGTCGTCAGTTACTACGCGCTATTATTATTCAACTTTACAATATTACACACTGTATTAGATCAATTGCGCACATGATATGAAACAGGTAGAACTAATACAAAGCATAACTGAGTCTACATGAGAAAAGCAGGGCCAATTCGAGATAACAGGGCCAATATTGAATTCAAGCATTCTGATTGGTTTAAGAGAGAGGGCCAATACAGAGAAATCACTTCCGTTAGATTTTTAAACGACGCCATTTTGTTTTTAGACTCCTGCTGATATCTTATTTTACTAAATTAAATACAAATAAAATGGTTATTGTTACAAGAACATTTTTCTCACCTATGAGATACATATTTCCGCGCATTTACCGGTGATAGATAACCTTATCCTTCACCGCTTATCTCTCATCGCTGTCGGACTATTGTTGCGTTTATTATAAGCAGCCAGCACATCACATAAAAATCGAAAAATGACTGTAAAATTTTTATTTTTGAAATAAACATAGGGTTATGGGTATTCATTTTCTTAGTTAGATAATTTTCTATCCATCTATAACAGTTTTGAAGTAAAATTCGAGAAAAAGTTGATTTTCATTTTTCATCCCCATCCTGTATTAATTTACACTTATTTCTTCCTACTTGTGTTAAAATGTGATTCAAACAATGAGAAAATAAATATACCACGGGTTGAGAAACGTCCAAACAAACTCGACAGAGCCTCGTTTTTGGGACGTATCTCAACCCTCGGGTTGGATTTCCTTATCCACAACTCATGAACATGTTAGATTCACTTTATATTCTTGTTTTTTAGTCAATATTATAAAGTTGAATAATAAAATTATCATTAATCAATTGATTTATAACATTATATGATTAACTGTCTCTTTGTGTATAAAGTAGTATCAGTATGATATTGACAGAGTGGCTTGAAAGCGATCCCTTTGGTCGAATAATTTATAGTATTTCTTTCATGATTACATTGCCAAAATTGGACTTGTTGAGCTGCGTTTAGACTACTGTAGAAGATTTTAGTTTTGCTTTTAGAAGCTGAACATTTCATTAAATGAATGAATGTCTTAAAAGTAGATAAGAGCAGGATATGCTTCTCGGCTAAGTCGTAAAATGAAATTATTTCTAAAGACATAAAAACAAACCTTTATACATCAACGTAATTGGTTGCTGGTTAGTAAACGACGAAACAGAGTCCAAAATATTACATTTTGACATGTTCTTGTCAGTACAGTCATTATCCGGACTGAAATGATTTTCGGTATGCAATATCCACTATTCCGGTTTAAAATAAACTTCAGCACGATCTTGAAGACTTTATTTTGACATAGGTCTTCGTCTTGTGTTCACATTTTAACGTCTTGGATTGGACAGAATAAGTTAATATTTTCACGTCTTAGTTCACATATATTTCATAAAGTATGAGACCGGTTATGTTCCCATATAACATTATAGCATATCTTTAATATATTAAGATCCCCGCACAAACTGAAGTAATTTTCTCTTTTTTTGAGTAAATTGTTTGAAACCAAATAAATAATAATACAAAATTACCGTGACAACCACTTCAGGATCTATAAAAACATTAAACAATAGGAATATTACTGTAATTATTTCTTTTATAGATATTTACACTTGTCGGCATTTATAAACCTCTTTATCTTTCAAATTCGGTGAAGTGAGAGTTTCAATAAGTCAACTGGTATATTAAACATTAATTACTTGGCCTTCTGTTTTGCTCCTTTCGACTGCGCGATTCTTTTACAAAAAGAACTCTCTCTTCTTCTGTGTTATAGCACCAAATAAAGAAACCACGGGACAAAGTGGTTCAAGTACCAATGTACGCTGCAAGATCGCACGACTATCTTTTGGCTACTGGAATTGTAGACAATTTGGCTAAATAATCATAATCTCTGGACAAAACCGAATGAGGTAAAATAAAACTCCCTAGATTTTCAAATTTTGTTACATACCCGTATGCATTGGCAAGTGTACCAGGGGAGAAATCCCACGGTCGGCCGGGACTATAAACAATCTAAACGAATAAAATTAATGATTGTTATTCCCTACAATGTATTTGTAGTGATCCTCAGATCAATATTATTAAAATTGATATTTGTTCATAACATCAGAGTGCTAGATACGCGTCTTAGTTCCCCTTTATACTTTATGTATATTCAACGATGTAAATCCATTTCAATATTGTAAGTTAGACAATAAAAAAGTAGTCTCGGAGTGACCATATTAGTTTCTCACTCGGAGTTGAACAATTCAATATTTCACATGGGGCCGAGCATTTCAGTAGACATTGTTTCACTGAACTTAACTTACACATGCCAACACAACCGACCACCAGGGGAGCGGTGGTGTTGAGGTTAAGGTGTAGGCCGCTCATCCCGGAGGCTGCGGGTTCGAGCCCCACTGGGGTCACGACCATACTTCCTTCTATGACACCAGTACTGGTTTTTCCAGGAAGCGGACTCGAGAGTGACTCGATAAGCTACAAGCTTTCTTCACAATCGAGCTAAAATAAATTAGTATGAACCGACCCACCAGTACTTTCAGTGCTTTGGTTATATTCGCCTTTAAAATATCAGTTTCAGCTACACACCTGCACAGAGTTTAAATGAATTAGCTATAATTAGATTTTCGTTTATTTTGCTTTTAAGCAAATAAATTTATCATAACAGAGTTACTTTTGGGTGCCTGTAACATATTCTAACTAAAATGAAAATATTGAGCGCTCAATGTATGATAATTTGGCCTAAGAAATGACCTTGCCCTGCCATTGCGCGTGCGCAGTCGACACTAGACTGTTCGACATTGCGACTTCCGCGATTGTTTTCATGAGCCTCGATGACTTGTTTGGAGAATTTAGTGCCATAAAGAGGAGTGATCAGGGGATATACAAGATGAAATGTGATCTTTAAAATATCTACGCATTCCATTCCATCATTTAAAGCAATCATGGTGTTCTTTAACGGCTCGATGAAGCTTAAAATCTGTGAGGCAGTTGACCTGCGTCCGACGGACTACTCGGCCCGATTCACGATGGGATCTTCGAAAAAAGGAGAGATGGAGCCGCTTTTAGACCCTTATATAGCATTTGACGTTGACGAATCACATGTTGCACGAACTACAACCAAAGTAAAAACATCGAAACCTGTTTGGAACGAAGATTTTACAGCAGAAATTCATAATGGACAGTCGTTTGGGTTGACCGTTTTTCACGATGCGGCCATTCCGCCAGACGATTTCGTAGCAAATTGTTCACTTTCATTCCAAGATCTGAAGACTCAGTCGGATATATGGGTAAGTATTGCATATTTCACGCTCCAATGCATCATAATAGCGGCTAATTAGGCCACTAACGTTTATTGTCGGCGAGATCTAAGAGTAAGTCAAAAGTAGGGCACGCACTGTGATGGCGCCTGTATTCACCAATACATTAACATTTTATACATTTGTAATATTCTGGTTGGTTTAGGAAATATAAGAGACTATGGATCAGAGATATTTGATAAAACACACAAAATGATTGTAAAACTAAACATTATCTTTATATTACATTCACAGATTGACTTAGAGCCCCGTGGAAAACTGCATGTGATAGTAGAACTGAATGGATCAGCATCAGAGGGTAAGAGTTGTCTAATCATTAGCATATTTTTTGACCAAGACACATTTTTATGATATGTATGTAATAATTATGTAAGGTTACACCCATATAAACATCATAATAGGCCATTGATTCTTGTACACATATTTTTGACATGTAACTCAATTGTGTATTAAAAATTAGGTCAAACATTTTTGTACTAATTAATGGTGGAAATGGTCATACTTGTGGCAAAATAACTCACATAATAGCACTCTTATGTTAATGAGATGATTTCTAACACACAAATTTAGGGATAAACGTTTGTTGCTGTCTTCATACATGAAAGAACTCTACACATTAAGGTGTTTTATCCTCATTTTGACATTTAACATTTTAAACTCATTATGAATACAAAATGTTGAACTATGATAGATGTTAATAACAGATCATGGTATCTAGAAAGACATCTTAATTACAAAAATTGTCCGTTTGTAAAATTGTCACTTAGTAATAAACAGTATCACCTAAATTTGTTAATAATTCTTTTTTGACACTTAGTAATTGACAGTATCACCTAAATTTGTAAATAATTCTTTTTTGACACTGAGCAGACAAAATAATGTTTTAGATTTTTTCTTCTCAGAACGTTTTTGGCAAAGAAATTATTTTGTAAATAATAGCACTTCAGCACCAGATAAGCATTGTTGTACAAATTGAATTTTTGTCAAATACCTGAATTTATATTTTGAGATATGCTGCTTTTATCAATCATTTATTGTTGCTCATGGTGTTTATGCCATTACCCACATCATAAATGCCACATTTGTGCAATATGATTTAAAACAAATATTATAACATATCATTTTTGTGCCCTAATATGTGCAGATAGTGTTCTAGCATAAGTATAAAAAACCTGCATTCATCAAAATGAAGAAGATTGATTTATTTCAGCAGGTGCAGTATGATATTTAATAAATTGATCATAATTTTTAAACTATGAAAATATTGATTTATAAAAAAACAAGCCCTGTAATGATGAAAATGCTGAACTCCAGGAGTGTGTAAGTGTTTAGTTGGGGTTTTACCCAGCTTTCTTCAGAAAAGGCCCCTGGCCTAAATTGGGAAAAAATGCGGTATTTTTTAACCAAATTGAGAAAGCAATCTTTGCAAATATAGCTGTCTGTACTAGGATTATAATACAACCATGTTTCTGATCAAAGCTTAACATTTTTTGCAGAACTAGTATCAATTACAGAATCACAGGAGTCTGAATCCATGAGATTTTCATTGCAAATTTCCGATATACTAGCATAACATAACTGCGGTTGGGATTTTCTATGAATTGAATTATTTTTTTTGGAATTGGGAAGAATGAAGACTATTTTGATTTATAGGAAGGGGGCCCAAATTCGGCTCCTGGTGATAGAGAGAAAAAGCCCTTTTAGTCAGGACTTAAATTTTCTGCAGTAGAAGCAATTAATTATTAATAGTTATACCTGACATTATTTTGTTAAAAGTAAAGAGTTATACTCGGACTCTAAAATATTGACCTTATCCTCCTGACTGAGACTAGCATAATTTCATCTTTTCCACTTTCATTTAGTTTTAAATCCAATATACAGTGGTAAACAGTGTGGCGTGGTGGTTGAGTGGTTAACACTCTGCATTACCAATCTGGAGGGCCCCTGGTTGAATCCCAGTCAGGCACTGTAAACTAGCTTATGTGGGGGGTGGGGGAATCCCTAAAACCACAAGGCTTACAGCTAAGGTATTTATGGCATTGCCTAGTAAACCTCAACCAAGATTGTTCAAATCATGACCCCCTGGTCAAAATTGACCCTGCCTGGGAGTCACTTGGATTTACACAGGCTTTTGGCATGTATCATTGCCTAGTTGTTCACTTCCAAAATTGTTGAAAACATGGCAAACTCGACACTGCCCGGGCGTCACTTGATTCAACATAGGCTTATACATGTATATTAAGGAAAAACTTCAAATGCGTCTTGTCTAGAGCCACTAGACCCAGAGCTTAGATATTTGGAATATATCATTGTGTAGTGACCTCTACAATATTGTTAAAATCAGAATCCCAAGGTCTAAATTGATCCTTTCTGCTATTGATGACTTTGTATTAATAAATTAGCTATTATAGCCAATGGTAGCCGTGTGAGCAATATAGGGCCATCTTGACCCTCTTGTTAATATTAACAGATTATGAAAGAAGTACACATTCTGATCAATTTCTGTTCATGTAGCAAAGAGTCCCACTTACACACAATTATAAATGCTCACAAATAATGCACATAGTATATGTTCATGCACAAAGGTCAGGATCAAAATTCAAATTAACTTTACCAGCTAAAAGCTAGAATGTGTACAGTTACCTTACAATTACACATATTTCCATGACCCCTGAACTTTGTCAAAACAATGACGAAACTGTATTCAGAAAAGCAATTTGCTTTATAAACTTGAAACTTTTTTTCACATAATTGTGTGCTTCCTCAAGTAAAGGCAGATTACAATGTCACATAAAATTGTTCTTATGGTTGTATCAAAGCTTAGCTACCTTACTTAATTATGCCAACTAATAAGGTATGAGTTGATGTGGTACCTTTGACATGTAAACATGTTAGCATTCACAATCAGCATAAACAATGGCTTTGACTGGAAACTACTGAGTAAACTGACCTTCAGTTTGTTAGTTAGGAAGGTTGTACTTCAAACAATCAAATAGCATGTTGCTGGATAAGGGTCTAATACTGATCCTTCCTTGGTAAACTGCCAGTGCCTGTAAATAATTTAGAAAATGTTGAAGTAAGTGTTGAACCCCAAGGATAAGTTTATGTCCTTGTGCCAGGGGTGGGGGGCCCCTATCTTCCTTGACAACACGTTTGAGTAAGGTAGAGAAAGCAAAGGAATGTCATATTGGTTTTCTTATGCATGAACCGAGGCAAAAGTGGACAGAATGGGGCAACTACAGAATACTGGGAAAGTTTTCAGGTTTCCATCTTAATACCTTCAATCTAGGCTCTATTGCCTACAAACAAATTCCTCTCACCAAATATGATTAAAATACTGCCTGCAATTATCTTTTCTTTTCTTTTTTTAAAGATTCTTCTTGTCGCAAAGTTTCTCTAATAATATTCAACAATGCAAACTGGAAAGAAAATTATATACATGACTGTGTGTTCTTTGGGTATTACTATGTTTGATATAGTTATATTAATGAAATGACTTGTGCCAGTCAAGAATCACAGTTTGTGATTATGTGTTATATCTAATTGCCATGTTTAAAAGTTTCGATTATATTTAGGTACAGAACAGAACCAAGGTCTTTCAAATAGTATGGTCCGGAAACGCCCTCTATAAATGTCTTATCGTACTGATAATCTTGTCTCGGTTATCGATTTTTTACCTGGAAGCGTTTATCACGCCGTGCATTTATCACGCCGAGCGAGTAAACTAGTACTTGTCCGATAGTTGTATGCAAAACTGCCCATCATTGTGTCATTTAAATACCACATTTAATTTTAAAAACCACATTTAATTTTAAAAAATGGTGTAATTAGAAAGCTGAGGAAATTTTCTGTTAGACTGTGAAATTAAAACCTCTATATATAATTAACTATTATCTTTAATGCGAGTTAAACACGGTCCATGCTATTCCGTCTTGCGCGTTTTAGCGATGGATGGTAATTTGACTCGCGATACTGGTCTTACAAAACTGTACGTTATTATGTTATAAAATAGAAAAAACGAAAATCTAATAATTCATATCCGTTCAAAAATAACTCTTAATTTACATTTTAATTAGCAATTTTCCATCATTTGACCCCAGTGTTTTTTTGGGGCCTTTTGGGGCGAAATCGGCCCCATTCCCTCCCAAATTATATATATTTTCCCCCTTTTCTGACAAAAATTCCCTAAAAATGTTGAAAAAAATCTTTGATTTATTTAATCAAGAGATGGCCAAACTTGTTATAAAACATGTTTTCATAAATTTAAATGGTTCAGAATCTTTCTTGCAATATTTGATACCTTACATGTGAAATAGTCGGCCGAAAATCGCCGATTTTTCGCTTGTCCCTATTTTCGCGACCCCGATTTTTGTTATTTTTTTCAATGAAAACGGTGTTCCAAAGATTAAAAAAGATACTAATACAATGTTTTCAATTGAAAATAGTAGTATACTTATTATTCACATGTGTTTAAACACCAATGCTGCTAAGTTATGTTCCTGACACCAGTATTTTTATATAAAATTTTGTTATGTTAAATTCCTATGTCTTCGCCTTATATTTGGCAAAAGGATAATGTCATTAACATGCTGGATAGTTTTTGTTCTTAATTACATTTTTAAACAGTATTTTTATACTTTCCTAAAAATTCCCCTTTTCTGGCAAAATGACTAAAAATTCCCCTCCTGATGGGCCCCGCCACCTTTCCCCTCAGACTGAAAAAAAAAACACTGGACCCTAAATATATAGTGAAAACCTCTGCACAAAATATCACCGTATCGCGAAAAAAAATCACCATTGACGCCATTTTTAGATTTTGAACGGATCTAACCGTCCCAGAAAATTAAAATACGGTTGAAATACGAAAATCTAAGACATAACAGACGTACATTAGACTTAAATCTATGAGAAAAAGATGTTACATCAATCCCATGAACACCATGCAAGTAGGAAAGAAGCGCTAAAATTAGGTAGGTTTTCGGCTTGTGGTTATTTGTGAAAAAACCCATTCGTACGAGGTCAACTTCCAATGCGTAAATCCACCTAAAACGAAACATCGGTAAAATATACTTTGTTGGTCAAATTGATTGATAAAATATCGAGATATACGTATATAAAAAGTATCATTATTTTCTTTCTTTTTCCAAACTTGCGGGTACCCGGATGTTTGTCACGTGATCCGAGGCAGGTTATTTATCGTATTACGCTCGTTTCCGGACCATACTATTTGAAAGACCTTGACAGAACATACAGTTCATTAGAATTAAGCATAATTATACAGCTTATCTTCTTTTATATTACATTTAATAGCATGCATAAAGGAAAGTATGTATATATCAGAATACATTTTTCAATTGAGTGCGTAAAAACGCATTCAGATTGCAGGGCTCATCCTAGGGTCAAATTTTAGGGAGAAGTGACCTCCCTCAGCTCAATTTAGAGAGAAGTGAAGCAACTTAATGGAGATGTGTGTGTTTGCAAACTTATGCGGATTTCTTCAATATGATCTTGTCTAATGTGCACTCATTACTGTATGAAAAATGACTCGGAGAGTTACCAGTACTTAAATATCTACTCTATGCACTCAGTGGATTTATAAACAGAACCTATCGGTCCTGCCCGAGTCCTTTATGTTATTGCTGTTTCAAATCCTGTTACCCCGCCCACTTCAGCAATACAAGTTACTAACTTGTTTTGATATGTGGTTTTACAGTGATGTCATGCGCAAAATACACAATCTTACTGTTTCAAAATTCATTTCATACTGAGATTGATCAATATTTCATCACGTTTGAAATTGATTTACATGTAATTCAAAAGAAAAAACACGAAACTAAGGTCTGCCGAGTTCAGCCAAATCTTTACAGTTGCACTGTGCGACGGGAGGTAATATTAGCCAGTTTTGACGGTCTTGAAAACGATCTGTGTTTAGCCATGAAATAATTTTTCATTATTATTTATTGATGTATTGAAAATATTAATGCATGACCATCCGTGACTTTTGGAAAGTGCATACAAAATTAATATATGTCCCGGTTGACGATTTCGGCATTACAATCATGACAATTAGGGATGGCAACGAATATCTGGATATCCGAATATTCGTTCAGCTTCCGAATATTCGGATACTATATAGGTATCCGAGTATTCGCAAATCCGACCCCCAAAACACAATTTCATAAAAACTTAAATATTTACGTGTTGTTTTCATGAAAATAATCAATTTTCAAAAACGGCCGATTAAGTGTTAGTCTACAATACCCGGTTGTCCTGGTGATGACACTTTCTATAGTCAATTTTTAGCGATAGACAAAAGAGATTATGCAAACAAACGAGTTTCAATTTCTAGGTGTGAATTGTTGAACCCTTAATAACAACGTATATGAAATTTATTTTATCCTAATTTTATGACGCGAATGACTGAATCTTAAGCCATTAATTGTCTGACTTAAAAGATATAAAGTAAGTTCTCGGGATAGAATATTCGCCTGGCTTGGGTAACTGTAAGCTATAAATTTTATAATCGCAAAATATGTGAGAAATTGATCAACAACGTATTGATTTAGTACTAAAACGACCAATATCCGGTATTCGTTCGGAAGGTTGACCGAATATCCGAATACCAATTTGGGTATTCGTTGACATCCCTAATGACAATAGAATTGTGGAAAAAAAACATTTATAGATGACTGAAAATGAAAATATTCTAGGATCGATTGGCTGACTGATTTACCCTTTCTCGCAACGATAAAAGCGACGTTGTGATTGGCCATTATTAGTTTTACATCAGCTGTTTGCCATGCCAGTAGGTGGAGTCAGTAAGTGACATCAGCGAGTTAAATACATGTGTTTACTGGGGAGGCTAATCAAAGGAGCAATTGCCATGACAAAAATACAGGGCGACTTCGATTTCTCCTTGATGTTATTAAATAGTGAAGTTAATCAACTCAAGGCGAAGTTATCGCCCAAATCACCCTCTCGGATGAGCCCTGGATTGTAGAGGATTTAATAACATAGACAATTGTATTGGTGTTGTAAGGTAGTTATGGGATTTAAAACCTTAAAAAAAGAGTTGCCATCAGGTAGTACAAATGACTATAACTGCATTATATTATAAACAGATAATTTACTATTGATGACAAAAATGTGCATTTCGATCTTAACCCAGTGTATCAGTATGTTTATGAAAGATCACCTGACAACTGGTTATTGTTGATCCATCTTTTTTTCAACAGGAAAATAAGAGTAAAAACTAACAGTTGCACACTATCCATGGAAAATATTGTTCCGTTAATTGCATAATATTATATCACTTAAAATCAAATACTCAAACATTGTCATTCTGACCTTAAAAGTGACATCTTCATTATCTGTAGAGATGGGTTATGTGGAATCACCTGTGGTGGTTTGTGTCTGCTTGTGTGTTGTCTGATCTATAGATTTTCTAAATCTTTGAATAACATCTCCTTAACCACTGGGCCAATTTCAGCCCAACTTCACAGGATGGTCAATTGAATGATAGTTGTCTACCAAAATTGTTCATAGAGCTCTGCTTCAATGTACAATTATTATCTTTATTATCAGGAATTATGCAGATGATCATGTATTGCTTATGTTCACTCAGGACACAAAACCATAACTCTAGCTTCATAAGTTTTGGAGTTACTGCCTTTAAATAGTTTTTCTTCTGCATGGCGTAACTCCAAAAGTATTGAAGGGAATAAATTGATACTTTCTTATTTGAAAAAGGACAACAAGAAGAAATGCAGTGCACAAAAACCTATAACTCTAGCTATTTTTAGAGTTGCTGCTCTTAGTTAGTTTTTCTTGTGTAGAGCGTAAAGTAAGAAAAATATTGACGGAAATCAGTTGATACTTCATATTCTAATTGAGGACAACTAGAGAAAACACAGTGCAGAAGAACCATAACATTAGCTTCATTAATTTGAGTGGCTTCACTGAATTATATTTTTTGCGGAGCATAACTCGGAAAGTATTGTAACTTGTGCAGTATATTGAGCTACTGCCCTTACTCTAATACCATGCAGGTCTGTAGGTTTTTTTTGGTCTCTTAGCAAGGTCATACCATCAAGTCCCACTTCAAAATGGTCACATTGGTTTAAAGCTAAGAATGATGCTCAAAAGACAGTAGATATATATACATATAAGAAATAAGTCTTACCAATTTATTTTTGTTATTGACAAAAACAAATTAAGATCTACCAAAACGAAAGGGTGGATTTTTGGCTCACCTGAGCACGAAGTGCTAAGGTCAGATTTTGTGATCGCCTCATGTCCGTTGTCTGTTTGTCGTCTGTCCACATTTAACCTTGTGTATGCGATAGAGGTTGCATTTTCCATTGGATCTTCATGAAACTTGGTCAGTATGGTATTGTTGATAAAATCTCGGTCGAGTTTGAATATGGGTCATCTGGGGTCAAATCATAGAAAAACCTTGTGTATGCAATAGAGGTTGCATTTTCATCGGATCTTCATGAAACTTGGTCAGTAAGATTGCCTTGATGAAATCTAGGTTGAGTTCCAAAATGGGTCATCTGGGGTCATAAACTAGGTCATGATGTCAAATCATAGAAAAACCTTGAGTATGCAATATAGGTTGCATTTTTCATTGTATTTTCATGAAACTTGGTCAGTATGATAAGCTTGATAAAATCTAGGTCGAGTTTGAACATGGGTCACCCAGGGTCAAAAACTAGGTCATGATGTCAAATCATAGAAAACCTTGTGTATGCTATAGAGGTTGCAATTTTTCATCTGACCTTCATAAAACTTGGTCAGTTTAATTGTTTTGATAAAATTTAGGTCGAGTTCGAACATGTGTCAACCAGGTTCAAAAACTAGGTCACAAGGTCAAATCATAGAAAACACTTGTATATGCAATAGAGGTTGCATTTTTCATTGGATCTTGGTCAGTATAATTGCTTTGATGAAATCTAGGCCAAGAAAGAACCTGGGTCACCTAGGGTAAAAAACTAGGTCACTATCTTCATAAAACTTTGTCAGTATGATTGTCTTGATGAAATTTATGTCGAGTATGAAAATGGGTATTCTTAGGTCAAAAACTAGGTCATCCTGTTAAAAACCTAGTGTATGCCATACAGTCAACATTTACAACCTAATCATCATGTTAATTGGTCAAAAATTTTGCCTTATCAAGGTCAAACAGAATGTTTGTGTTAATGACATATAGTTTAGAGTTGAAGTTTGGTCACATATTGTCACAAGTCGCAGGTGAGCGATATAAGGCCATGTTGGCCCTCTTGTTTATTTTTGACTAGGATAGTCAAAAACGATTTTTACAGATTTCCTCTATATTCAATGTGAATGAAACTGTTATACAGATAGTTATTTTTTGGTTAGGAGTATAAATCACTGATTAATGTTTTATTTAAAATTATGATGGTCACTTTGAACGGTAATATCACTTTAAGTTTTTATGTGATGCTGGTATCCTCCAGTAGTAATTGAAGATATTGGATTGAAACTGGTAAGCTTTGTAGTTTTGTTTTGGATTAATTTCTGGACAGAAAAAAAATCAAAAACATTTTGTGAATGGATGTTTATACATGTATTTACTTGGCAAAGGCTCTGAAAGCAATTTATTTGCAAAGTCCAACACTGGTCACTTAATACAGTGATTTTTTTTCAGTCTGAAGGGAAAGGTGGCAGGGCCCATCAGGAGGGGGAATTTTTTGTCATTTTGCCAGAAAAGGGGAATTTTTTTATAAAATGTATAAAACATACTGTTTAAAAATGTAATAAAGAACCAAAACTATCAAGTATGTTAATGACATTATTCTTTTGCCAAATATAAAGAGAAGCTTAAGAATTTAACATAACAAAATTTTATGTATAAAAATACTGGTGTCAGGAACATAACTTAGCAGCATTGGACAGGTGTTAAAACACAATGTGAATAATAAGTGAAACTGCTATTTTCAAATGAAAACATTGTATTAGTATCTTTTTTAATCTTTGGAACACCGTTTTCGTTGAAAAAATAACAAAAATCGGGGTCGCGAAAAGAGGTGACAGACGAAAAAATTGGCGATTTTCGGCCGACCATTTCTTATGTAAGGTAACCAATAGTTGCAAGAAATGATTCTGAAGGGTTTTAATATATGAAAACATGTTTTTATAACAAGTTTGGCCAACTCTTGATCATTGTTGATTGAATAAATTAAAGATTTTTTTCAACATTTTGAGGGGAATATTTTGTCAAAATTGGGGAAAAATATATATTAATTTTGGAGGGGAATGGGGCCGAATTTCGGCCCCAAAAAGGCCCCAAAAAAAGCACTGTAATACTATTCAGTAAGTTAATTTTCAATGAAACATCATTAGTACTGACTTCGCACAATTAAAGGCATTTCACACAAATAAAGAACTGTACAATGGCAATACTGACTAAAATAATTTGGCTAATTGCTTTTGATTCATTGGAATCTTTCAACTTAATTATCTTTAGATATTCATTTAAAATGTTATAATAATGTTGATCAAGCTTGTCTCAGAGAAAATGAATGTTTGAAGGGGGAAGTGAGTTATTGTTCAAAAAGTTATTGATGTCACACAAAGGTCATCTTGGGTAAAAACAGGTAATATGGTCAACAAAAATAATAAAACTGAAAGGTCCAACATGTTAAAAACTGGACTCTTCTCTAAAATCCTCCTCTGCCTTCAACTAGTGTTGTAAAATCAGTCTCTAAACATAATCGATAATCGAATTGAACCGGACAGGGTATTTCGATTCACAATCGGAAAATAATCGAAAGTATATTGCTTTATTTAATAACGTCATACATGTACAGTTATACACTTACACTGGTATCAGTCACTGTGTAGTGATTTTAATCGGACAACAAATTGATTTATATTGTCACAGTCTTTTATTATGCAACTGTTTTTGACTATATATTATGTCATCATTACAAAACCATGGGCTTCTTTCAAAGCTACCAAATTTAAAAAAAAAACAATTTATTAATTGACTACAGTTAAATTAATTTTTGATAAAAGGTAGAAGGTCCAAAAGTCCTTGTAAAACCGGAATAGAAGATGAAATATTGATGTGATTGGTGGATTTACAAGAAATTTTGACATGTCTAATGACTGAAATTTGAGACCTTTGTCCCAACCTTGATAGATCTGACCAGTTACCTGGAGTCTATAGTTTAACAGAACGTTCCCTCTCACAGGGAAAGAACCAGGTTGGAATCCCGACACTAACCATGTGTGCTACTTTGAAGGAGTCAAAAACAATAGAGCTTGTGTTGTATGTATTTTAAGCTCCAAAACCATCGCAAAGTGCATTGAAAGCATTAAATTGCAGTACTTATAGTTCTAAAACCATTCAAATTTTAGTAAAAATTTAATAGTAAGTTTACCTGATTTCTTGTGTTTCCCCTAGACAATTCTTGTACAAATGACATTAATTTATTTTATCATTGATGTGGACAATTCACCAAATACATTGTAAACAAACATGAGCAAAATTGTCTTTAAATTACTCAAAGTAAAAAAGAAGAACTGATCATCAATTATTCAAACTGAAATTGATTTAATCATTTTCGGAAGCTTTACGATCAATTATTCGATTATAATCGATCATCGGACCGGCTTAAGATGAGAAGTTTTGGGAGCCTTAAATCTTGTTAAGATTTCAGTCCCATAGTAGCACAAGATGATGCTACCTCGAATTGTTTGTATTGATGTTTTTGGTGGTTCATTTGTGTCAGAAATGATGTAAATTTTTAGACATTCAGAAAGTCTTTGTTGCCATTCTATAACCTTTATTTACAAACAGATCTTTATCAAACTTTGTCTGAAAGTTTATTTTGATAAAACCTTACAAAAGCCTGACATCAGGTCATCACAGATCAAAAACTTTACAAGGTGTTAGATAAAAGATAAAATTTTTATATACAAGTTGCATTTGTCAGTAGACTGCATAGAACCTTAGCCGGAATTTTTTTCTTCATATAATCCCAACAAATGCACTTATTTTTCAGAACCGCCCAAGGAACAGAGGGTGTTCCGGGAGAAGGAGGGATTGCTGCACCATCGGCGGGGTGCTATGCGCCGCCGTGTGCACCAAGTCAATGGACACAAGTTCATGGCCACCATGCTTCGTCAACCAACATTTTGCTCATTATGTCGTGATTTTATATGGTAAGACATTATCCCCTGTCATTTATAAGTCAGAATAGCAGGTAGTGTTACCTCTGTATGTTGTGTGAGTTTCCATATTTTCAAGAAATTGTATTTGGAATGTAACTAAAAATCTATTTCAAACAGTTAAACCTTGAATGTGACATCTCTGTTTCCATGTGATATCGAGCCTTAGTCCTTGATATGTTAAGATGCTCTTTTCTGGTTGAAAAGCTGAACTTTAGTAGTGAATACTGCTGGTCTGGTCATATGTTGACCTTCCTTTAGCAGCCATATTTTCAGGATATAAATCTGGTCCAGTTAAAACTCCTTTTTGACTCACTACCATAACTATACTGGAATAAAATTATTTTTCCAAGCAGATGTTTGCAGTGAAGTGAGTTGCATCAGAAGTCAGGCGAGCCATAAAGGATTATATAGCTCTCTTACATTCTATCATAACAGTTCCACTAGGCCATAGACCTGAAGAGGGTAATTTGTATAGAACAAAGTCTGTGATAAAAGAAAGTACAATGCAGTCCTGATCAAAAGGAATTTCTGGAAGTTTTTAGGTGTATGAAAATGTGTACTACTGATGCTTCATTGTCACTGTGCATCAAGATTTCCTACTCAGTTTGCAGTAGTTAATAGGATGGCATTTTACAGTCATATAAGTAGCTTATTTATAGAAACAGAAATTCAGAAAATGTGCTTCATGTCATGGATGTACATCCTACGTATATAGCCAGCCTCCTGATTGTAATTTAGAATGATAATTATAGGTAATAATTATTGATGATTGAATTATTAATATACTGCCGGTTCAGTTATAGTTCACAAATGAAATACATAATTTCTGGGGCTATATAATGTCACAGTGTGATACACACCATATTATTTTCAATTTGACAAAGGTCACCAAAAGGATATTTCAGAATGAGGCAGTTGACAAGAAAAGTTGGCTCAAAGGTCATAAATCTCTTTCTTTTGTCTTTTAAGTACTGCTGTACATGGAACAGTTTGTAATTTGGGAGATTGTTAAAGTGACATTATGCACATTTTTTTCATGTAAAATTCCAGCTGAAATAGGTGTGTGTGAAAAGGGTAGAGGAAATAATAACTTTTGACCCAATACAACAAACTTTCCCTGCTACCAGTATGAAATAATAACTTTCCAAATATTACTTTTCCTATTTTGACTGGGAGAGTCAATTTAAGAAGTAAACAAATGCATGCAGGAGTTGCTTCCCTTCCACTGCCAAAATCTCTACCGGCAGCAACACTTATAGCACAAGGGAGATCACTGCCAAGAAAGGAATTATTATTTTATTAGTCCCAATTTTTTAATTTCTAAAGCACCAACTTCAAATATTAATGCGGTATTATCATTAGTTTAACACATTTAAATGCACAGCTACCGAAAATTGCTTTTATAAAACTGTCACCAAAAATACACTACGTGCAGTAAGATGCGCATAATGTCACTTTAAGCATTCAATACACGACTTTACAGTTTCGAGACTGTACAACGTAGATATCCGAAGCGTATCGAGTGAAGTTGAGAGTTATCTCCCTTGAATTTCGAGTAAATTGAATGTATTACACTTATAATCAATAGAAAATAAGCTATTTGTAAACTGTCCGTCTGACATGGTTGCTCGTGATATTGTCACACTATACGCATCATTGGAAACCTTACGATCTTAGCTTTCTAAATATATGCAATTTGATACATTTTATTTAACCACAAACATTAAATCAGTTGTTAAACCTGATCATATATCGGGAATTTTACATAGAAGTTACATATACATGTGTATAGTGATAAGTAGTCGGTAGCATTTACTCGATAAAAATAGACGAGAAATAGACAAGAAATAGCCGCGTTTGAAACTGTAAAGTCGTGTATCAAGGATTCTTTAGAAATAAGGATGCCACTTTCATATATATTCATGTACATATGACTCACTAAGTTCCAGCGTTTTTGCTGTTATAATTGGTGTACAATTATTGCTAATACAAATCCTGACAAATTTTATTACATTTACCATACTAAATGAAGTTTAAATAGCACTGAAATTGCTTTTTCCAAGAATCATGGGAATATCTGACATCTTTTTCTGGGAAAGGGTGTTTTACTTGCAAATATCTGACATCATTTTCTTGGAAAGGGTATTTCATAATATTGGCATGATTTTGAAGTGTGACTCGGCATACTTTTGATGTTGCTGACATAAGAGTATTAAAACTAGTTATTGAAATACTGTTCTGTATTTAATAGTTTACTACACTTGTTTTAATCAAATATACACAATGTATGAAAAACCAGTAATGACTAGTAATGACTAGTATACAAACCATGACATGTATTTAGTAGATGTGTAATGATACACTTTTCATGATACCATATGTATTGTGATACCATACGTAATGATGTGAAATGATACATTTACAATTACAGTAAGTTCAATAGATATAAAGTTGGAGTTAAACAAGTATGCTTAGACATTTACTAAGATAAAATTAATTGACTGAAAATGTCAAGGTTTTCATACTTTATTTACCGAAACCAAAATATTGCCAAACTGAGAACTGAAATTTTCCTGGACACTCATTTCCCAGACACATTTTTCAATTCCACATGAGAGGGCAAACATTTTAGGAAGCTTGCTGAATTATGATTAAATCATGAGTTACCATTGGTTAGTTTGTACATGTATTTCTAAGCCAATGAAAATTGCCATTACAAAAAATGAGCTTTTCAACGCTGTTACTTCGCTTTACATTGAACACCAACAGTAAATACAGTGCCAAACCGAATTTGGAAACCTAGGAAGTTAAAGGTACCATGGTGCACCATGTACCATGATGATTTGTTACACCCTTTGTATTTAGTATAGGTGGTTGGAAATTAATGAATTTAGAATACAGCAAATTCTTGTCTCTGACTATGTTAATACTTGTAATGATCAGGTGTTAGATTACAGGATTATGAAACCACTTGAACCTTGTTGGCCGTTCACGTATCATGCGATATATTTGAAATTTAGCTTTGACTCCATTTTATATCCGTAATCAGAAAAAAGTCGGTACATTTCTTCACTTACTAACACTTTAATTAAATAAAATACTTCACAGAATAACAGATAAAGAGTTAGTGTCCTAGCATTCTTGACTGGGTGATTACATCAGCCTATCCCTTGCAAGATTTTGTTAAAAACAACCCGGTAAATACAATTGTTTAACAAAGAGAATGATCAGATATGTAAAACTGGCGTAGCCTTGACATGGCTTAGCTTCCTAACTTTTATCTTCTCATTCATTATATTTATGTAATACAAAATAGATATCCAAACCATTAGATGTGCAATCAAATCATTTCAATGTTTGGAAAATTACTAATACGCGTGTGAGAAGCTCTGAAAATTGACTGATATTTGCCCGGAAGCCATAACTTTTTGTCTGAAATATCATTAACTAAGCATCATGTAAGCCTTTACTTGTAAAAGTTAACGCAATAAAAACACTGTGAAAACATTGTTTGTCATATATTTAAGAAAAAAAGATGGATACAGCCACTTTGTCTCACTCACAAAATGTAAATATTGTCGTTTCAGATACGGTCTTTCCTTTAATACTTTATAGCAAATTGCATATCCCTGTATGCAAGTTCATAGTTACCAAATGCAGTCATATTTACACAGGCAGTATGTTTGGTAATGATTTTTATGCCCCCAAAGGGTGGCCCCCCCCCCCCCCCCCCCCCCCCCCCCCCCCCCCCCCCCCCCCCCCCCCCCCCCAACCCCCCCCCCCCCCCCCCCCCCCCCCCCCCCCCCCCCCCTTACAAATTCGTGTCCGGACTGTAACTTTGTCATGCATTGAAGGATTTTAAAAAAACTTCCGGCACACATGTCCTAGCACATAAGACGACGCGCCGCCCCCAACCCCCCCCCCCCCCCCCCCAAAAACCCCCCCGGCCCCCCCCCCCCCCCCCCTGAAGGTCACACTTGGAGTATGAAGGTTATGGAATCCTCTATATATGCCCACATTCGTGTCCGGACTGTAACTTTGTCATGCATTGAAGGATTTTAAAATAACTAGGCACACATGTCTAGCACATCAAGACGACGTGTCGCGTGCAAGACCCACGTCCCTAGCTCAAAGGTCAAGGTCATACTTAGAGTTTGAAGGTAATGGATTCCTCCATAAAAGCATATATGCACACATTCGTGTCCGGACTGTAACTTTGTCATGCATTGAAGGATTTTAAAATAACTTGGCACAAATGTCTAGCACATCAAGACGACGTGTCGCGTGCAAGACCCACGTCCCTAGCTCAAAGGTCAAGGTCATACTTAGAGTTTAAAGGTAATGGATTCCTCTATATAAGCATATATGCACACATTCGTGTCCGGACTGTAACTTTGTCATGCCTTGAAGGATTTTAAAAAAATTTGGAAAAAATTTTTAAAAAAAAAAAAGCGACGTGTCGCCGTGCATGACCCACATCCCTACCACAAAGGTCAAGGTCACACTTAGAGTTTATAGGTAATGGAATCCTGTATATATGCATACTTTGTGTCTGGACTATAACTTTTATTATGCTTTGAAGGATTTTAAAATAACTGTGCACAAATGTCTAGCACATCAGCGGATGTGTCGCGTGCAAGACCCACGTCCCTACCTCAAAGGTCAAGGTCACACTTAGTGTTTAAAGTAATGGAAACTGTATGCTGATTACTCTGTCATGCATGGAAGGATTTTAAAATTACATAGCACATTTATTGAGCACATGGAGAGGACACAGACTGTGAGGCACCTCTTTCGGGGGCATTCGTCACTTGGGAGGGACAGCTCTTGTTTAGTAATGTTGTGTAAAACAAGGTTCAAGCCTTCATGCCAATTTATATAAGATACAAATATGAACATAAGTTCTGAAAGAAAGTAAAATGGCACTTGGGACTAAAAATAAGGGGCAGGTGAGGACAAGAGTGAATTTTGAGTGAATTTTTCATTCACTGTAGCCAAAAGGGATGGATTTCAGTCCAATAGAATGTAATGAAGAGCTACATTATACAGTTATAGACTAATGTTGAGGTCTATATATAGTTTTGCGGACCTGTTAAAAGTGATATTGACCAAGGACTAGGTACGAAATATTAGTCTAAAATTATTATATCTTATACCTCATAAAAAGTAGTGAAAATTGTGCGAAAATATAACAGAAATGACGTCTTGAAATCCGTGCAGGTCTACACATCATTTTCCAGGTCTACACATACTTTTGTTGACTCGGCACGTGAGCGCTATCGGCCAATCAGGTTTAAATATTTATGACAGGTATACGATATAACTTGTTATATGACAAATCTAGGAAGGTGTTTATTGACATCATTAATCCTTCAGTTCTTTATCAAGCCATTTTCTGATGCTATTCTTTCATTTCTGTGGAAGAGTACCTAGTTCTTTCATTCTATTAGGATCAGTGACCGGTATGATAAATGGTAAATAGGAAGTATGGTAGTTGTTATAACTTTTCTGATGGTGATAGTCTCATTATCACTTATGTAGAATGTTGTATATTGCTGTGAAAACATTTAACAGGTTCTTTCTGTTTCCAGCACAAATCTCCAAAAATGATCTGGAATGTATTTATTTATTGATCGTGACAATGCAAAAATTCACAAAGAGAAAAATATGTTATTAAAGATGCATATAGGTTTAAATAATTCAAAGATGCTGAATATATGCAGTCTGGAGTTTATTCAGCAAAGTTTAATAGAAAGTTTTTGAGATTTCCTTCAGTGCACTGAAGTCAGCAACTGTAGAAAATTGAAATTAAGTAAATGTATTTATCCAATATGTTGGAAACTTCTAAGAGTTCATACATCTAAGTAAATGTATTTTCATTCTATTTTCAGGGGTTTGGGAAAGCAAGGGTATCAGTGTCAAGGTAAGACCAGTTGTACATGTATATTTTAACATTCTTGTTTGAGGAGAAAGAAATTAAAAAACACTGGCTTGAGTTGAGTGAAACTTCTTTGTAATTGATGGTCATAAGGGCCCAGGTCAAGGTCACAGCCTTTTGTATTTGATACCTTCAGTGACAGTTATATTTAAGGCGGTCAGTCAACTGCTTTCATTTAAAGGCAATAGACAGAAATTTTAAAAAGTCAATCATATTTGTAATTATTCACCTTTTCCAGTTTTGCCTAAAAGAGGCAAAAGTTAATTTTGTTAGGTCGAATTCGGAGAATCCCATAGATATTTCCACCATCAAATTTGTTAATTCTTATTGAAACAGATGTAAATCACCTAATATAAATGTATTAACTCTAATTTCTGCATGATGATGTGTCTTTACTTCAATATTTACATGCTTATATTTCAGTATGTACTTGCGTGGTTCACAAAAGATGCCATCAGCATGTGGTTACAAAATGTCCAGGAATCAAGGACAAGTCGACAGAAGAAACGGAAGAAGTAAGTATATCATTATGCAATTGCAAGATAGGATCAAGTCAGTAGTTTGCTTTGAGCCAATGACTATGTATATGTAACCTGTAGCAGGTAGAAATGTCTTTGTTTCAAATCAGTGTAATCTATGAGACTGCAGCTGGGTACTGTGACCATGGTCAACACTGTTAGCTGCTCATTTCATAAATTGTAATTTAACTTTCATGTAGAAAAGGAAAAGAAAGATTGACAATTGCATTGGAAGACTTTAGCAAGTGCAGCTTCATTGTAGAAGTGTCATGAAAGTTAAATGACTTTTTACTATAGTCTTCTTTTTACTGTTTACTTGAGTTCTTCGTCCATAATGAAAAACGAGAAAGTGTTGTTCATGTTAATATATGAATTATATATCCTTTTATATTTAAAGTTGAACATCAGATGTCTTAAATCATTGTTAATCATCTTTTATTGCTAGTACCTTGAAGTGTGTGTAGTAAAAGTAGAGAGCATTACATTAATAATATCTGTTGTTTGTTCATTATATGACCTGGAAAACACTGTTCTATGTATCAGTTTAGTTTCAATAAATGATTATTATTACTATTATCAGTTATCTTTAATTACTTTTGCAAGTCAGTATAACACTCTTGAATTATGAAATTTCAGGGTGCAGGCACTCGATTTAACATCAATGTTCCACATCGATTTTCTGTTCATAATTGCAAACGGCCAACATTTTGTGACCATTGTGGGTCCTTACTGTATGGACTTTTTCGACAGGGGCTTCAGTGTGAAGGTAAGAGTAACTCCTTCGGCTGTATGTAAAGTCAATGTTCAGTAATTATATGTATGTATAGGTAATATGTGAATGACATATAGAGCATTTGACCTCTTTCAATGTGCTAAGAGGAAAAGAGAAAATTAATGTGTTCTTTAGGAATGCAGTGTGTGTATTAATTAGAGTATTTTAAACTGAAAACTTTTAATAAACTTGTTATTTTTATTATGTTAAAGCAGTTGACCCCCAAAGGGTGGCATATTTAAATCGCACCGTCTGTCTGTGCATCTGCCCTTACATTTCTTTGTGTCCAGGCTGTAACTTTGTCATGCAAATGTTCAGCACATCAAGACATCGTGTTCGTGCAAGGCCCACTTCCCTACCTCAAAGGTCAAGGTCACACTTATAGTTTGAAGGTAATAGAATCCTGTATATATGCACACATTCGTGTCCAGACTGTAACTTTGTCATGCATTGAAGGATTTTAAAATAACTTGGCACAAATGTCTAGCACATCAAGAAGACGTGTCGCATAGAAGACCCAAGTCCCTACCTGAAAGGTCAAGGTCACACTTAGAGTTTGAAGGTAATGAAATTCTGTATATATGCACACATGTGTCCTGACTGTAACTTTGTCATGCATTAAGGATTTTAGAATAACTTGGCACAGATGTCAAGCACATCAAGACAATGTGTCCCGTGCAAGACCCAAGTCCCTACCTCAAAGGTCAAGGTCACACTTAGAATTTGAAGATAATGGAATCCTGTTAATATGCACACATGTGTCCAGACTGTAACTTTGTCATGCATTGATTGATTTAAAATTGATTTGGCACAAATATTCAGCACATCTTGTGCAAGACACACGTCCCTACCTCAAAGGTCAAGGTCACACTTAGAGTTTAAGGTAATGGAGTCCTGTATGTATGCATACATTTGTATCCGGACTGTAACTTTGTCATGCATTGATTGATTTTGAAATAACTTGGCACAAATGTTCAGCATATCAAGCCAGTGTGTTGTGTGCAAGAACCATGTCCCTACGTCAAAGGTCAAGGTCACACTTACTGTTTAAAAGTAATGGAATACTGTATGCATGGTAATTGCCATGCATTGAAGGATTTCAAATTACATAGCACAATTATTGAGCACATGGAGATGACACAGACTGTGAGATACCTCTTTTGGGGGCGTTCGTCACTTATGAGGGACAGTTCTTGTTTGGCCTAGGTTTATAACTACTGTATGAACAATTTTTTTTTGTTTTACATTTTCAGCTTGCAAGATGAATGTACATAAGCGTTGTCAAAAAAATGTTGCCAACAACTGTGGAATAAACACACGTGACATGGCACAGATCCTGCAAGAGATGGGTTTAAACACCAACACACTCACACAAAAGGGCAGAAAAAAGGTATTTGTGTATTACATCATGTTGTAATAACTGTTTACTGTCTACATTTAGAAAAAAAACATTTGACTGATCTTAAATTGTTCAACATAATTGTGTAGCAGATATGTTATGAAGTCAGAAAAATACAAAACAGTGATTTAGATTAAGGCTGAAAGAAAATGCATGACAGATACAACTTTGACATGCGAAGCACTGAGGATATTTTATCAATTTTTAGCTTGACTATTCAAAGAATAAGGAGGCTATTGCACTCGCGTCGGCGTCTGTGTTGGTTAAAGTTTTTTATACACCCGCACAACGAAGTTGTAAGGGGGGTATACTGGAATCAGCTTGTCCGTCCGGACGTCTCCCCGTCCGGCCGTCCGTCGGTTTTTCCTTGTCCGCCCAATAACTTAAGATTCCTTTGACCCACAGTCTTCATATTTGGCATGGAGGTTAGTCATGACTAGTAGATGACCCCTATTGATTTTGAGGTCACCGGGTCAAAGGTCAAGGTCACAGGGGCCTTGACTTCAAAAAGCTTGTCCGCCCAATAACTTAAGATTCCTTTGACCCACAGTCTTCATATTTGGCATGGAGGTTAGTCATGACTAGTAGATGACCCCTATTGATTTTGAGGTCAAAGGTCAAGGTCACAGGGGCCTTGACTTCAAAAAGCTTGTTTCATAAGCTTCCGCATTTGGATTTGGGTCAAAGTCTGCTCCTGAATAAATTTCAAAATCACAAACATACAAACTTTTGCTTTCACACATTGTATAAAGTTTTGCTCCAAATCTGTCTGGTTTGTTTGGAATATATTGTTTAAAGGAAAGCCTGTCTTTCCAAGGAGCCATGGTTTCATCAATGCATATACTTCCTTCTGGAGTATAAACATTTCGAAAACGTGATGATACGCTATCATAGATGGGACGAATCTTGTGTATTGGATCCCATCCGTCCTCACCCCTATGGAATGCAGTTTCATTATACCCCCACAAAACGAAGTTGGGGGGGTATATAGGAGTGAGCTTGTCGGTTTGTTTGTTTGTCGGTCGGTCGGTCTGTTGGTTTTCATGGTTTCCGGATGATAACTTATGAACAACTTTACCCTTTTGAATAATTTTTGGTACACACGTGCAACTTCATGAAATACAGGTCAAGTTCAACTTTGGGGTCAGTAGGTCAAAGGTCAAGGTCACAGTGACTCTGAACTGTAAAACAGTTTCCGGATGATAACTCATGAAAGGCTTGACCAATTTAAATAATTTTTGGTACACACGTGCAACTTTATGAAATACAGTTCAAGTTCGACTTTGGGGTCAGTAGGTCAAAGGTCAAGGTCACAGTGACTGAACTGTAAAACAGTTTCCGGATGATAACTCATGAAAGGCTTGATCGATTTAAATAATTTTCGGTACACAGCTGTAACATCATCAAATACAGGTCAAGTTCGACTTTGGGGTCAGTAGGTCAAAGGTCAAGGTCACAGTGACTCTGAACTGTAAAACAGTTTCCGGATGATAACTCATGAAAGGCTTGACCGATTTAAATAATTTTCGGTACACAGCTGTAACATCATCAAATACAGGTCAAGTTCGACTTTGGGGTCAGTAGGTCAAAGGTCAAGGTCACAGTGACTCTGAACTGTAATGTTAAATAGTTTCCGGATGATAATAAACCTATGAAATTGAACTATAATTGATAATTTCTAACCTTACACATTTTGTATGCTATTAAAACAATACATTTACACAAGTTATTGTATAATAACTCAACTCTATGTCCTTGTGGCCATTCCTTTCTTATGGTTGCCATACTTCTGTGACAAAGCTGTATTGTGGGGGTATAATTCGTCACTCTTGTGACAGTTCTAGTTATAAAGGCAAATATCTTGAATACTATCAAAGGTATTGACTTGATACTCAAACTATATTTTTACCATCAACATCTACACCTGAGGAAACAATCCCCATAACTCTGTTTTGATGTGCCCCTTTTTAACTTAGAATTTGTGGTTAAAGTTTTTTATAAATTCAAGTATCTTTAATACTATCAAAGTTATTGACTTTAAACTCAAAGTATGTGTCTACCATCAACATCTACCACTGAGGAAACAATCCCCATAACTCTGTTTTGATTTTTGACAGATTTATGCCCCTTTTTAACATAGAAGTTTTTGTTAAAGATTTTTATAAATTCAAATATTTTGAATACTATCAAAGGTATTGACTTGAAACTCAAAATATATGTTTACCATCAACATTTACACCAGAGGATACAATCCCCATAACTCTGTTTTGATTTTTGACAGATTTATGCCCCTTTTTAACTTAAAATTTTTTGTAAAAGATTTTATAAAGTCAAATATTTTGAATACTTTCAAAAATGTTGACTTGAAACTCAAAATATATGTTTCCACCATCAACATCTTCACCTGAGGAAACAATCCCCATAACTCTGTTTTGATTTTTGTTAGATTTATGCCCCTTTTTAACTTAGAATTTTTAGTTAAAGTTTTTTATAAAGTCAAACATCTTGAATACTATCAAATTTATTGACTTGAAACTTAAAATGTATGTTTACTATCAACATCTTCCCCAATGTTTTTGATTTTTGACATATTTATGCCCCTTTTTAATTAAAATTTTGTCACAGTTTTTACCAGACTATTATTAGAAATACTCAAAATTGCTTACTTTTGAAATGTCATAGAATAATTATGCAGCATGCAGCGGTCATGCTTTTTATACCCCCAAAACGAAGTTTAGGGGTTTTAGGAGTCACCGTTCGGTGGGGCGTCGGTTGGTCGGTCGGTCGGTCGGGCGGTCTGTTGCATTTTCCTTGTCCGGAGCATAACTTGAAAACTACTAGTTGGAATTCAATACACTTCATACAATGGTCAAGCACATTGAGAGGAAGTGCAGTGCACAAGAACTATAACTCCATCTTGACTAATTACAGAGTTTTGCCCTTTGTTACTTTTTCCTTGTCCGGAGCATAACTTGAAAACTACTAGTTGGAATTCAATACAACTTATACAATGGTCAGCAATTGAGAGGAAGTGCAGTGCACAAGAACTATAACTCCATCTTGACTAATTACTGAGTTATTGCCCTTTTGTTACTTTTCCTTGTCCGGAGCATAACTTGAAAACTACTGGTTGGAATTCAATACAACTTAATACAATGGTCAAGCACTTGAGAGGAAGTGCGTGCACAAGAACTATAACTCCATCTTGACTAATTACAGAGTTATTGCCCTTTGTTACTTTTTCCTTGTCCGGAGCATAACTTGAAAGCTACTAGTTGGAATTCATACAACTTCATACAATGATCAAGCACACTCAGAGGAAGTGCGTGCCAAGAACTATAACTCTATCTTGAGTATTTACTGAGTTATTGCCCTTTGTTACTTTTCCTTGTCCGAAGCATAACTTGAAAACTACTAGATGGAATTCAGTACAACCTCATACAATGGTCAAGTACTTTAGAGGAAGTGCGTGCACAGGAACCATACTCCCTCTTGACTCATTACAGAGTTTTACCCTTTGTTACTTTTCCTTGTCGGAGCTAACTTGAAAACTTTTGGTTGGAATTCAATACAACTTCATACAATGGTCAGCACAGTGAGAGGGGTGCAGTGCCGTAACCATAACTCCATCTTGACTAATTACAGGGTTTTGCCCTTTGTTCTTTTCCCTGTAAGGAGCTTTTTGAAAACTACAAGTTGGAATTCAATACACTTCATACAATGGTCAAGCACAATGAGAGGAACTGCTAAGAACAATATCTCTTTTTAGTTTGTTTGCAAGGTTTATGTTACTACGACTTCTTCAGTTTATAAAGCATCCTTTGGGGTGTTTAATTTTATTTATATCAATTTTGAAACGTTACAAAGTTATTCACGATCAAATATACAAGGTCATGTATTTCTTTGAAATTATTCCCAACCCCCGCCAGCGCCTCCCCCCAGTTGGCTGACAGAATCCAGAGTACAGCTTTGCACGTAATGTACATTTGCAAAGGTCTTTGAACAAGTTTCATATCTTTCACCTTAATTCTTATAGACAATTACACAATACACCTGTTCTTAGACAAAAAAAAACATTTTTACCGACAAGCTTTCGAATAGTCGAGCGTGCTGTCATGAGACAGCTCTAGTTTAAAATGCAAATATTAACCATGGTTAAACCCATTTACCTTTTGATAATTACTAATAGATCAGACTATGAAAAGCTTTCAGCCTTACTCACAAAGTTGAAAGTGATTGTTGATATGGTATTTTTTATGTATTCTTTATTTTCACAGCCATCAATAAGTGAGAATGACACAACCCAAAAATCTTCGGGCAATGATTTAAACAGATTAGGCCAAATGATACCAGGTGAGACTTCTGAAAAAAGTATTAACGAATTACTGTGGCAACCAGGTTATAACATTGAAGTAAAAAGTTTTCATCCTATCAGTGGTGGCTTGCAGTAAATTGTTTAATTTAAATTATTAATACATTAGCAGTTGGTGATTAGTTGCACACTTATGTAGTAACTTATTGAAATGCTTTAAAGAAATTATTCTATTAAATTATGTACTCTTTCATTTAAGATCAAGATTATGTTTTTGGTGGTAATAGTCCCAACAACAGCTTGACAGTTGGTTCAAGTGAAGAACGTGATCCTCGTGCACGCAGTCCTTCACAGGAACGGTCTCGAAGAAAAGATAAATACAGCATACATGATTATAATTTTATAAAAGTTTTAGGCAAAGGCAGTTTTGGAAAGGTTAGTATAGCTCAATTTCCCATTCTGTATTATTAGTGGTTCCTTGTATTAACAGTGCCAAGATGAGCTGTTGTGACCACACTTGATGTCTGTCGTCATTATGGGTCAACAATTGCTTCAAATGACATCTCTCTGAAACCCCTTGGATAATGTTAATGAACTTGGCAGGGATGTTCCTTGTAAGAATCTCTACCAAAACTGCTGAAAGAATCCTGATCCATGCAGAACTCTGTTCGCTACAGCAACCAAAAGGAAACAAAACTTTTGAAAGTCTTGTTCTCTGACCTACTAATCAGAATTTAATTTAATTTGGCACAAATGGTCACTTTTAACATTATAATTTGTCATTTTTAGCTCGACTATTCGAAGAATAAGGAGACTATTGCACTCGCGTCGGCGTCGGCGTCGGTGTCGGCGTCGGCGTCGGCGTCTGCGTTGGTTAAAGTTTTTAATGAAGTCAAATATCTTGAATACTATCAAAGGTATTGACTTGAAACTCAAAATATATCTTTACCATCAACATCTACACCTGAGGAAACAATCCCCATAACTCTGTTTTGATTTTTGACAGATTTATGCCCCTTTTTAACTTAGAATTTTTGGTTAAAGTTTTTTATAAATTCAAATATCTTGCATATTATCAAAGGTATTGACTTGAAACTCAAAATATATCTTTACCATCAACATCTACACCTGAGGAAACAATCCTCATAACTCTGTTTTGATTTTTGACAGATTTATGCCCCTTTTTAACTTAGAATTTTGGTTAAAGTTTTTATAAAGTCAAATATCCTGAATACTATCAAAGGTATTGACTTGAAACTCAAACTGTTTGTTTACCATCCATCTACATCTGAGGAAACATCCCCATAACTCTGTTTTGATTTTTGACAGATTTATGCCCCTTTTTAACTTAGAATTTTTGGTTAAAGTTTTTTATAAATTCAAATATCTTGCAATTTCAAAGGTATTGTCTTGAAACTCAAAATATATCTTTACCATCACATCTACCCTGAGGAAACAATCCTCATAACTCTGTTTTGATTTTTGACAGATTTATGCCCCTTTTTACTTAGATTTTTTGTTAAAGATTTTTATAAATTCAAATTCTTGAATACTATCAAAGGTTTGACTTGAAACTCAAAGTATGTGTCTACAATCAACATCTACACCTGAGCAAACAATCCCCATAACTCTGTTTTGATTTTTGACAGATTTATGCCCCTTTTTACTTAGAATATTTGGTAAAGATTTTTAAAGTCAAATGTTTTGAATCTATCAAAGGTATTGCTTGAAACTCAAAGTATGTGTCTACCATCAACATTACTCTGAGGAAACAATCCCCATACTCTGTTTTGATTTTTGACGATTTATGCCCCTTTTTAACTTTTATTTTTTTTTATGGACTTAAAATGTATGTTTACTGTCAACATCTTCACCAATGTTTTTGATTTTTGACATTTATGCCCCTTTTAACTTAGAATTTTGTCACAGTTTTTACCAGACTAACATGGAAATACTCGAAATGGCTTTCTTTTGAAATGTCATAGAATAATTATGCAGCATGCAGCGGTCATGCTTTTTTATTCTATACTTTCAATTTTGAAAAGTTCAGAGTTATTCATGATCAAATTTACAAGGTTATGTTTTCTTTGAATTATCCCTCCTCCCTCCACTTGGCTTACAGATCCAGAGTAAGGCTTTGAATGTAATGTACTTTACAAAGGTCTTTGAACAAGTTTCTTCTTTGACCTTAATTCTTACGACAATTACACATCTCCTGTTCTTTGACAAAACCCATTTTCCAACCCTTCGAATAGTCGAGCGTGCTGTCGTTTGTTCATTTATATGTAACCACCTTTGTTGATTATTTGAACCCACTATTCAGCAGGGAGGGAGAAACTGAGTTGCATAAATACTTATTGTGTACATGTGTTATGTTTAGGTGATGATGGCAGAGAGAAAAGGCCATGAAGAAGTTTATGCAGTTAAAGTTTTAAAGAAAGATGTTATTATACAAGACGATGATGTAGATTGTACAATGACAGAAAAAAGAATACTGGCATTGTCAGCAAAACATCCGTTTTTGACGGCACTTCATTCCTGTTTCCAAACAAAGGTAATTAGTAAATTACTATGGAATCAAAATGTTTCTGCAGTAAAACAGAATGGTGATAAAAAGTGTACTTCTAGAAGGTGTAGAAATATGCTTGAATTGTAAGAAAATACTGGTACATGTTATTATTGATACACTGATGGGATGAAATGTACTCAGTATTTGTACTCCTTTTAAAAAGAATATTTATCAAAAAACACTTAAATATTGACCTATTCTCTAAGATGTCCTTTGCTTTTCAATTTCTAAAGTTAGGCACTGTGACATAGTATTTAAGCAGTGTTTGATTCTCTATCCATCTTTATGAGTGAAGTTAAGGTAATTGTTTTAATTTGGAAGGAAGGCTTACAACACAATACTTGGAGCACTAGCACTGACCTTTAAGGTATTTTTGATAACACACACCTGCTTGTCAAATAGTAGTTTACTTGTTTTCAGGATCGTTTATTTTTTGTGATGGAATATGTAAATGGTGGTGATCTAATGTTCCAAATTCAACGAGCAAGAAAGTTTGATGAGCCTCGGGCTAGGTTCTACGCTGCTGAAGTCACACTAGCATTAATGTTTCTACACAAGCATGGTATCATATACAGGTAGATGACACAAATACTATAGAAAGTTTTATTTTATGCTTTTCAGTGAAATACTGAAATGTATTAGTGAAATAAAATTGATATTTTCACTGTTTCAAAGCAGTGAAAATGTCCAAATCTTCACTCTGGATTGACATCAAAAAGTATACTGTGTGTAGCGAATGCCTGAAGTCAAATGTCAATGATGTCATGTGTTATCTGCTTTTTGCTGATGTTTCCCGCGGTTTTCGACATTTTATTGAAACATACTCCACATAAGTAGAATTTTAAACATAAAAAAACCCAGATAAATTGCTGATATCAATGTAATATCATGTATATTTGATGCCTGAAAGTACTTATTTTCACACTTACTGGCGCAGATGTTACTTTTGGTGCCCACTCAGTCAAATCATAAGTACACCGAAAGCAAGAATTAAGTTTGTAATTTCTGTGCACATGGTGTACATTAGATCAAGACTTACATTTTGTTTTCTTAATTTCAGAGATTTGAAGTTAGACAATATACTATTGGATAATGAAGGACATTGTAAAATAGCAGACTTTGGTATGTGTAAAGAAGGCATGTATGAAGGCAAGCTTACTCAAACATTCTGTGGTACTCCAGATTATATAGCTCCAGAGGTTCGTTCTTTTATTTGTATTTCTTGACATTTTGACAGCTCTTTTTTGGGTGGAGTGTTAGGGATGGTGGTGCTAGAATCACACGTTCACCATTATTTATTCTTTACAAAATTTAGAATGTGAAACTTGGCGTACTTGTTACTATGAAGTGTAGATGTGCAAGTCATATATTTGTTGAATATCTATCAGGATAGTGCCTAGTGAAACTGTAGATGGATAGTTATGTCCCCCTGAGCTTAGATTATTCTTTTCATTACTAAGTACTTTCTGTTCTAATCTGAATACATTTGGAATTGTAATATTTCTGTCAGTCCGACAGATTCAGATTAAATTGTTTTCATTGTAATGTCAGTTATTTTATGCTACATTACATTAACGTTTGTGTAATACGGCCTAGAAATTTATCATGGATTATGCAGGAGTGCTCAATGTCTGTATGTTTGTTGACAGATCTTACAGGAGTTAGAATATGATGCATCAGTAGACTGGTGGGCACTTGGCGTTCTCATGTATGAAATGATGGCTGGACAGCCGCCATTTGAAGCGGAAAATGAAGACGATCTGTTTGAATCTATACTTCACGATGATGTTCTATATCCAGTATGGCTCAGTAAGGAAGCAGTATCAGCTTTAAAAGGGGTAAGATATATCATGTTCTTCAGGTTTTGTTTATCTCCTAGTTGTAAATGCAAATCCATCAAAGCCTGTACAGTTGACCTTCATGAGAGTGTTCACTTTCAAGTTTGTCATAGTTTTGGATGTGATTGTATAAGTTGGAAACAAGCATTTTATAGAGTGGACTATTTTTAAAAAAATCTGTTAAGTAACACCGTTTTAGGATATGTGCATAACATGTTCAGGGCTTTTCATCCTTATATAACAGGCCGGTATTCGGCCACTTCCCAATAAAAAAATACAGTATTTTTTCCCCAACTGAGGCAGAGCAACTTCCAAAATGCAAAGTACGTTTTCCCCAAAGTTAGTTTATATTTTAGTATTTTAGGAGGAAGCATTTGTCTGGTATCAATTTTATTATTTCCGGAGGAAGCATTTGTCTGGTATCAATTTTTCGTCGCACTATAACATAACAGAGCACAGTACTGCGTGTTATGCATTACCAGTCTAATCCATTATGTTCTGGGCCTGAATTTTAGTCTGTGTCTCAGGGGAGGTAAATTTATTTTGACTTCCGGTTGACTTTGACAATGTAGCATAATTGAAAATATTATTGTAAATCTTTTCCCAAAATGAACTTTCATCTCGCATAAATTTCCCAAATTGAAAGGCCAAGGTGTCTTTCCAATTTCCTGGTGAAAAGCCCTGATGTGGAATTCTACTGAAATATTACATTTACAATCAGTTTAGTGCTAGTCATGAAGAGCTAGTTTAAATATTGTCATTGAAAATTATTGCAAGTATTTATTTTATACACAGTAAACTCTTATTTAATACATCTGTTTAACCTTGAACTAGCATTCTTTAGCATCCGGACACAATAGGATTTTTGTATGTATTAAGTAAATGAAAAAAATTATTCTGTCTTATGATATTGTATATATGATAAAATTCTGGTACCTTCTTCAATATGTCACAGGCCACTGTCAGATGTTACACTTATATTATAATTTATTGTTATATAATCTTTGTTACAGATCAGTTTTTGTGACAGTTATATGCCTTTGCATTCAGTGCTGTGCACTGACATTTTTGACAGTATGCTGCCCAATGTACCAGTAAATGCCAGTGTATGATAAAATGCTTGTCTGTGTTTCAGTTTATGACAAAGAATCCTGTTAAACGACTTGGCTGTGTTAAAAGCCATGGAGGAGAGAAGGCTATACTTGTACATCCTTTCTTCCATGATAAAATTAACTGGGAACTTCTAGAACAAAAAGCTGTTAAGCCACCATTTAAACCAAAAATAGTAAGTTATATATAGATTTATATCTGTCAGTTCTCTTGAAAACCATTATTGTATTTTGATGAGATATTTATTGTCTGTATGACCACAAACAACAAAAGGATGAAAAAATTGAATGAAGCAGAAAATACTACGAGGAATGCATGCTAGTGAAATGATATTAGCAGTTGAAATATATTTTTACAAACCTGCATTGGCACTAGCTGACTGTCTCATGCCCAGAATGCAAAATATGGAACTTACAACCTGACAGTAAGAGTTCACAGTTGCGGTTTTAGTTACTGGTAAGAAAAATTTGCTGCACCTGGTCGTTAATTCTGAAACAGTAACTTAGTTTTTAGTCATCATGACTACCATTTTATTACAGAAATCAAAGACAGATGCCAACAATTTTGATAAAGATTTTACATCAGAAGAGCCAACATTAACCCCAATCGACATAACAGTTGTCAAGGCAATCAACCAAGAAGAGTTCCGAGGATTCTCTTTCATTAATCCCGACTACGGCAAGCTTGACCAAAGTGGCGGAGCAACAGGAGCAGGAGTGTCGTATCAATGATGAATGCTGTAATTTAAATTCCCCGTCTGCAATTTAAAGTTTTAAAACAGCTTCAAGTTTTCATTGTTTACTTCATCCTGTGTATTGTGTCATGTTCTTTTTTCTTTTTTTTGTAAATGTTTATAATCACAAGAGGAGGTTAAAAAACACAACTACAAAGGATACCCCCAAGTAGAAGACTGTTGTGTAGATGTGGAATTCCAGATTGTTTTTGGAGGTTATTCATGAAAATACGTGTTAGATACAGTCTTTCAATTATTTTTCATCGTGTAAGGAACATATATGGAGCAAAGTGAAATTGAGTTTTGTATCATATGATGAACCTGGAAAATGAAATTATGGAAGAAAGCAAGATTCATGTAGAATATGGCTCGTATTCATCAACATTGTAAGTAAAAAATGGTGTCTTTGACCTGTGAACTTTTAATAGTTCATTTCATCTTACCTTTGCAAAGTATGAAATTCCTGAATTAAGTAAAGAAAGGGGAAAATGGAGCAGCTGTTTGTCTAAGACTAAATTTCTTACTTGCAGTGTTTTTATAAATACTAGTCATTTATTGCCTGTTCATGACTTTCACATTGTTTGATTGGTAAAAATATTTGTAAAATTTCAAATTTTTTATGGAAATTAGTTTTTAGCACCAGCTGTCTATATCACATTATTGAAGGCATGCTTGGTGTTCCCTGTGTCCAAATGGCTTAACTTCAGCTGGGCATTGGTACCATTTATATAGATGGTTTTATTTTATTTTTAACTTTGTACTGTAACAGTGTTATTGTCCGTTTTTTAGCATAAAACTTGTAATTGACTCCAAATGGTTACATAATTCTATTTCTGCATAGCTCAGCTTTCAGCTTGATACTGATACTGTGTAAGCATGTTCAGGTAGTTTTATTTTATTTTAAGATAAGCAGTGGTGCCATAATAATAATGACATTGTTTGGTCAGTGTGGAGAAAAGGGGTGCCGTGTATTCAGCTTTTAAGAAGGTTTCTTACTTGCGCTATGTTTTTACAATAATTCAGATTTCAGCTTTACTCTGGTAAAAGTTATCTGCATCTTTTGATTACAACTTAGTTTGAATTCAAAGAACCTCATTGGTGGAATTTTCAGTTTCCTATATAATGCATTGCCATGACTCTCAGGTTGGCATTATACCATGTATCTGCTTGGCTTGACCTTGAGCTGTCTGTGTTTACATAATATCTTTTTCAACTTGGTAGTGATGCCATGAATTTCCATGGTTTGATTCTCAAATTGGTACTGTACCATGTATCTACATAGTTTGGATTTTCCATCTTTTTACTGATACATTGGAATTTAACTTAGAAGTTGGTACCAATACTAACGCATAATACAGCTTTCAACAGGGATCCATATGGTCAAGACTTTGAGTTTGACTCCGATGTGCACTTATATATGCATATGACTTGGTTACCAATTTTGGCATTATAACCATGATATGCATTTTTTTTTCAGCTCTGCACTCAATATCATCAATGTTAGTTTCTAAAAACGAATTGTTGGAGGGGTAAAAAACGTGAAAAGAAATGAACAGGCAATAGCTTATTAGTTTGCATTGTTTTATCATTGATTGTAGTTGATATTTTTAAAGAAATAATTCTAAATGTCTACAAGTTGTACATTTCATGCTTGTATAGAAACTTGTCATGGAATCGTTGTTACTACTCATATATCATGTTACAACACTTGATACATGTAACATTTTGCATTATTTTAGGTCTGGTCATTTTTTATGTATTTGTTCTCTATGAGCCTGGGTGCATGTCTAGACTGTTGTATGATTGATAGTGTATACGCTCTTTATGCATGGCTACACAATTATACATGAAAATAGGTCAGTCTTAATAGAAATATGGCTGTGAAATTGTATCTTTGTGGTAATGTTTTGTATACTTTTTCATAAAAAAAATTTCAGAAAGTGTTGGAAATTTCTTGATGATAATTCACAGGTTCCTCTGTATACCAATAAGAAGTACATTAGATGTAAATTTTAAAGATATATCTTCACAGAATAGTGACCTCATTTAATCTACATGTATATTGACAATCCATGAATGATGTCAGTTGAAATTGAGTTTTCACAGAACACAAACCTTAAGGTTGGCTTAAATACCTGATTTTCAAGGTCTGTGAAAATGTGAATTCTATTTGAATCTAGTCAACATTTTGTATTACAGAGCTAGCCCATCCACCTTTGAGAGGTAACAATGCTGCTGAGTTTTGAAATACTACAATTTCACTAACAAAATGGATAACAATTCTCAGATATTTTTGAAACTTAACATGAATGTTGTACTTTAATACATCCGTAAATACAAGTTAGAGATTAACAGACTGTCCTTGTGATTTTAAAAGTGCGATCTTGAATGTATGGAAGATGTAAATGGCATTTATGATTCATATCCCCTGATCACATGTCACATGAATGAAACTTCAGTAAGGAGAGTTGTTCAATAGCCATCTGTATTTCCCAATGAAACATGAATATCATTTGCTGGTTTTTGGCAGAGAAATCGAATAGTAGCTTAACACAGATTTTTAAATTGGTCAAACTTATGAAATTATTGGTCTTAAATTCATGTCTTTATTCTTGAAAAAGGGTTGTCCATAAATGAAATAAACAATGTCAGTTTCCACATTCTGATAGGTGGGGGGGATTGGGATGCATATAAGCCAGTTACACAAGTGAGCAACTCTGTAACCTTTGACCTGACATGTTGAAATATGATATTGTGTGCAAGTGGTGTAAAAGTAAACAAGTTCTTAGATATTTAAGGTAAATGCATATTGCATATCGTATGATTGATTCTGTTTTATATTAGTAAACACTTACAGACTATGCCTAGTTAACACAAATTGATGTGTTTAAACTGTGAATGGAATTTGAGGGGTTGGGAGGAGGGGGAATAGTTTTCAAAAGATATCAAATTGCACCACAGTTTGTTGAAATACATAGTTATAGAATACATAATCTGAAAGGGTTTGAAAAAACATAGTTTTAAATAAGAAAGTTCTGTGTTAGAAATATTATTGTGGATTTGAGAAATATTCAAGTTGAAATATGAAAATGGGTATCAAAAATATTGTACTAAGTGTGTTAGAAATGCTCATTGAGACTTAAGAGTGAAGATCAAATTTTGTGTCATTTTCTCAGTTGACTTAGCTACATGGGGAACTGTCTTACTGAAGCTAAACTCTTGCACTAATTTCTTCTTGCATAATTTAGAAAACGTATACAGTTGTGATTTTGCATCTGATCGGTATTTTGATAGGTTCTGTCTACTTTACAGTTTGATACGGTTTTAGCGTCCAACAATTTTCGGTGATTTATTTAAAAGTGCTGTTAAATGTGTTTTTGATACAGGGTGTTAGCTGAGATTCTAAATGTTTTATGGAGTTGATTTACATGTATACAAGAACATTTTTACCCATTTAGTCATAAAGGGTCTGTTTATATAGTTGATATAAAATTACATTTTCAGATAAAAGTATGCTAACAATATCAAATATGTTTTGATGTCCTATTTTTAGCTCCAAAGGGCCGCAGGCTCAGGATGCGCTACAGTGACCAGTCTTTGTTTGTCATAAATATGATAATTTATCTAGTTAACATGCTACAGACAACAATTTTACTGGAATGGTAAAATATATATCTTGATGATATCTATAGGGGAATGCAATTCAGTAAGCAAGGATCAAAATGAAGAAACACCAGATGTGGTATAAAACCTTGTGAATATGTTCTTACTGAAATTTTAACTAGGTTACATGGGCTCAAAAATGGGTATCAGTGGTTGAAAAGCAGGGAAAACTTGGTTTACAGGTTTACATTATCAAAATATTTGATGGAGGTTTGTCAGAATGTTGGACATCATGAAAAAAATGGTCATATGGGGTTAAATAGAAGACCTTGTTAACACAGCCCTAGGATAAACTGGTCATATGGTCAAAATTGAGAAAAGTCTGGTTGATGTTTTATCACTTTAGTATACATCAGTTTTTCTTTAGGTTGGAATCTAGGTCATCTTGGATAAAGGGTCACCAAGTCAGGTGTGAAGAAACATACATTGCTCTAAGATAGGAAAAATCCCTGATTTTTGCTTTTTTGACTTTGGTGAGCAGTATAGGGCCATGATGGCCCAGTTGTTGTTTATTTTTAAGTGATCAGTATCTTTTAAGTTGTAAGGAATTGAATAGAAAAACTACAGGTTTATTATATATGTGTATATTTATTCTGTGTGTATTGTGCATATTTTCTTGTCAAAACAACAATGCAATGTAGTATGAAAATATGTGTTTCAGAAGGGTAAATGATGTGAGAAGTGTACATGTTTCGATGTTAGAGATTGGTAAATATTCAGATATTTTTAAACAATACCTTGTTACTCCTAAAACATTTTATTGGCAGACAGTTCTCATTGGTCCACTTCCCCTTCAAAGTCTTCTGGAAAAACAAATATTCAAAGGAATAGGAAACAGTTTCCCCTGGTTAATTATGCAATCTTATTTGGCTTCTTACCAGTTTGATTTTAAGTTTGCAAGTGTTTTGGTTAGACTTATTCTAGGTTTGTTAACTAAGATTGATATTTTTCAAATTTTTGAAAATGAAACTTAAAAGGTCCAATACTAAGGAAAGCAAAAATTCAAATATACTTTAAAAAACACAAAAATAAGTTATTTTTAATATAAAATGAAAGTTGGTATGTAGAAATTCTAATTAAACCACAGTACATGTACAATTATTTTTCTATGCATTATGAAGAAAGTTAAAAAGACCTGGGTAGTCATTTTGTCGAATCACTGAGATTTCAACATAATACACATACTTTTCTTCGTGTTCCAAACACTTTCTGTAAATTTTAACCTGACAATCTTCATTATTTAGTGTCTTGCATAAGGTAATGTACTTGCCATTGAAATAACTGTCACTTAATTTTTGCTTAGTAGTGGACCTTTAAATTTGAAAGCTACTTCATGCATATAATGCTTGACAGATACAGCTTAGCTGCAAAATCTTCTGTGGAATTTACTCCATAGCTTTGATAGTAGACTTGGTTAGGGTTCAGTGTACAATGTAATCCTTCATAGGGCAAATGAAATACATAGAGGATAAGTGTTGGTTTCGGTGTAATATAACGTTATAATTTCACCTGTAGTGGGCACCAAAAGTGATATTTTCATGATAACTACTTTTGGTGTTCACAAGTGAAACTATCGTGATATTACATTGATACCAACAATTTTTCTATCTATTTAATGTCTCAAACTCTACTTTTGTTGAGCTTATTTCAATAAAATGCCGAAAATCGCGGGAAACATCATCAGAAAGCATAGTAAACATGACGTCATTTTAACGACGTCATCATTGTACGGTTTCCAACATTCATTAGCTAGGTATACTTTTTGACGTGAATCCAGGTAACAATTTTGATAATTTTCACTGGGTGGATAGTGAGTTTATCAGGATATAATCCACCGTTATATTTCGATAAACCACCAAAAAACATAAAATAAATGTACTTGACATAACACATGATCTTATTAATGAGGACATTACTTAGGAATGAGCTATTTCATGTATCAGAAGTTTTACCTTGTGTCTATTACCTACTGGTACAGCATTTTATTTCTCAAAAATCCTTCCTTTTCAGTTTTATTTCTAATCTACGCAATTGGATACTATCAGTAATCGATTTCAGCCACATTGAAACCCTTACAGAAATTATTTTCATACCTTCAGTGCCACATGATATTTGTGTAATTAAGAAGTATAATTTTTTTCAAATATTCCTAATGTTTCCTTTCAGTTCTCAATGTTCCTACTGAAAATGAAAAGCAACATTCCACAAGTTGATAGTAATGTACAAGTGTTCTATAGCAGTTAGTTGGACACGGCTTTCAATATACATGTACACGTACTGTGTATTCTCTTTTATAATCTCTTAGACATAATAGAACATGTATCTTTTTGTACTGATTGTACATGTATATAACACTTCCATAGCAGTTCTCTGTTTATTGTAAACCCCTTGGATGATTTAATTAGATTAATTGTAGTATACAAGAGACAAACTTACAGTCAGTGTTCATATGTTGTATCAGGTTATGATTCCTTGTCATACATGGAAAGATTATGAAAATAACTTTGCTCAGATGTCAGTCTTACACAAATCTGTCCAGATTCTGTTTTCGGCTTCATAGCATTGTTATCTCCAAGGGATGTTTGAAAAAAAAAAATCAGATCTGTTCACATTGAAATGTACTGGATATATCTAGTATATATATACATTCAGTACAATTAAAATCTTGTTTTAAGCTCATTTAAGAAAACTCTACCTTTAAAGATGCTGTTTAAGTGAGCAGTTTTGTTTTTTATTGTTTCTTGTATATGTATTTTATAGTTTATTTTTGTTTATATGAAGATTTGGATATATTATTCCTTATATTGATCTGATTTGAATCTAGTCATGTAGAACGATTTTATCATATATAATCCAGAATGCCATCTTGTAGATGTTAGGTATTATACTGCATTACACACCCATGTTACTGTTCCTGGGTAGTGTTATATCTGCGTAGAACAGTGGTCAGATACATAACCGGTGGACATTTTGCAGATCTTTATTCTCTTACAGATATGTATGAAACACACATTGGCCCAGTTTTGTATTTTATCCAGTGTAACAGGATCCCCAGGATATCTGTTGTAGACTTCTGCTGCAGAAAGACACACTCACATTAATCTCTTGTATTTAGCTCACTGAGGGGCTTCAGAGATCAACCTTTCTCGAGCACTTCTAGACCTTGTGCCGATCTTATAGCAACTTTGTGCAGGACTTGTTACAACTTCACCAGGACCCACATGACCATTATTAAATCAGGCTTACAGCCGTCATCGGTCACCAGTCACTGCTAGACATTATGTAGCATAATCTTTGTAAAACTTGGAAGATTTTGGTTAAATAAGTGCAAGTTTTTTAATTTTCTATTCAATCTTTTTTTCCTATTTCATGTAAGGGCCTTTGTAACTATAATGTACCAATGACATTTTGAAGTTTAAAACAGTGATCAGGGAAGGACATTTGACTTGAAAGTAAGGCCAAAGTCTTTACTTTATTTACTTTATAAAAAGTTTTTTTTTAAACCATGTCAGTCTGTATATTTTAATATTTTATTGTGTTTTTGTTTTAGTTTTTTATTACTTCAAAGATCTGTCTCAGAGAAAATGTTGACACTGAACTGGTTTGTGCTAAATTTGTAATGGTTGTTTGTTATGTTTGAAGGTAAATCAAGTAAAATATTGAATATTGACAAATACAGACTATTTTATTCTGATTGCATATTATGTCCTGCAAGAATCTTTACTTTGAAAGATGCATTTTGCAATCATATATCAACAACATTAGTACACAGTTTGAACAGCAGTTTTCAAAGTTTTTTTCACGATAATGTACCAAGTGAATTTATTATCTGTTCTTACTATATGATAGTGCTTTCTGAACTTCAGTATATTTAAAGTGGAAAACTTTTATATTAAGTGAATTGATCATACATTGTTGGCTTTCCTGCAATACTTTGCTGTAGGTAGGTCTCTTGTAGCGGTACTAGTACATAAGTTTCTCTCAGAAGTTTTCCCCTTATGAACTTGTAAGAGCACTGTATAGCTAGATTGCACATCTGTGCAATGCCCCCTACAGGGCCTGATAATTAAGTTGGGTTCTCATGAAGCAACCCTTGGACAAGAAATGATACTCCCAATTTTAAAAGATGAAAAAGTCTATTCTTAAAAGCAGTGTCACATTTGAAGGTTGTAGTTGAAAACTCAGTATTGTCTGTTTTGATTTTGAAAGTTTTGTATTATTTCCTTTATTTATCAACATTCTTTTGTGCAGTGAAAGTGTAAGAATCTCATGAAAATGCATTTCAAAATTGCCCTTTCCATTTCAGTTCTAGGATTTTATTTTTCATTTTTAGATGGTTTTGACAAATTGAAATACTTTTATGTAAGTGTGAAGGCCTGTTATGCCTGTGAATGCATTTTATTCCCCCCTAAAGATAAACATACACTGGTAGTTATTGCACTGTCCATTCTTACTAGTAGTTTACGGAACGTTGAGGAAATGTGTCAATCACAATTCTTTGGGCCTCAGCTCAAGGCTAAGTCATTGTGACTTTGCTTGTTAGTGGCAGTTATTTATGACCTTTATTTTATTGCTTGAAGTATTTTACTGGTCTGGCAGCTGTTTAATATCAAAGTTCATGTTCTGTTTTTATTTTTGCACATTATAGGTAGCTTTCGTGTGTTTATTTTAGGGAAATAGTCTCAAAATATCTACTTAACAGGTTGACATCTATTTTCAACATTTTTTGTTTATACCTTGTAACTACAGCATTGTATGTGAGGGAGGCAGTGTCATATACATTTATTACTGTGTACTTTGAATCCATTCATTATCCAAAAGATATATGTCTCATCACTGTTAAAACTTCTGTGGCTCAAACCTTATGCATTAATACGTTTTTTTTTTCCAATTTAAATGTAGAAAATTGTTACATTTCTTGACTTTCAAGAAAAATTTACAGCCTGTTTACAGCCCTTTGTTGTTTAATCCTGGGCATTAATTCCGACACTGTAATCAACTGTGTGTGACAATCCAGTTCTAAAGTATTTGTTATGAGAGATTATTTTCTGTTTAAGTTATTTATCTATTCTGATTATAACTTAATTCAAATTCTTGATATATTGGATATAGTGAAAACCTACTTCACCAGTGTATTTGTTCCCACCCATTTTTTAAAACTGAGAGTGTCAGTTTTAAGTACTTAACTGATGCTGATTCTTGCTTGCTGCTCCTCACAGGCTTAGTTTCTCATTGATATCTTAGAAAGTTGTAACGGGTGGTATTCAAGTTGAAATGTCATAGTCTTATGCCAAAGAAAATACAAGACAAACTAAGTTCTGTAATGAACATACTATCAAAAATAAGTACATAATTCAGGGAGCACCATGCCCCTTTAAAAAGTGGGTAAACTGTTCTAAAATAAGTCTAAATGTTGAAGTCACTGCCGATAAGTTTATAGTGATGCTGTGTCACTGCCAGCTTCTGAGTTTCATGACTGTATGGAAACAGATCTTTGAGCTGATAAAGTATCAATATATAGAAATTATATATATCAGATAAATACAGCAAATATAGAGACTGCATGCTCTAGAGATATTCAAGTAAATTTGCTTTGTAATCACTGTACCAGCTATTTGAACTCATCTCTCGGTTATAAATGACAAAGCAATTTTCCTTTAATGTAGATCAATTTAGAAAGTCCTTGAACTGAGAAGCTTTTCTATTATTAAGACAGTCATAAAGGATATTGTGTGCAACAGAAATATTGTCATCAGATATACGGTAAAGTAAATTTTCAATACGGTGTTTGTTCCAAACATGTGTTATCATATTATACAAAAATATATACAGATTTATACTGATTGTACTTCAGTTTTTTTCTGTCAAATATAAAAAAGCTGATATTTGAAGCACAAAATATAAATTGTTGGTAGCCTTCTATGAATGCAGTAAACGCTGTTAAAAGTTCTATTTATATACCCCTTTTCAAGATCTAAAAATTGTCTTTGCCATGATTTTTTATCAATGAATATTTCTGACTAAATTGTAAGTTTGCTACAATTGCTATTCATTGATAAATTCTGGTGTGTCTTTATCGTATTTATTGATATATAATATACATGTACAAGCTTTGTAGTGCTTTTTCTCCCTGTATGGTGTTCTTTTCCCCCAAGGGGGTATAATATATTCAAATACTTTTTCTATAGATTACCAGGTCTGATTCTTTGTAAAATCTCCTGAAATATTTATTATTTATTTATTTATTCAGGGCACAAGGTTATAAAACTTCCGTTTCGGACATGTGTCAGATCTCTGGCATCTGATTGGCTGAAAATGTAGCCCATTTTCAACTGACCATTCGGAGACAAGATATTTGAAACAGTTGCCAGAAGGAATTTTTTTTATAAAATTTGCCCAGTTTGCTATGCTTAACTGTCCTGTCAGAAATAATGCAGTGTTTTACTTCGAAATACAACAGCAAGATACATGTAACTCTATAAAGTTACTGTGCATTAGGTTTTGATTTTCTTACATATATTATTGTACAATAAAAGCTATGTGTCTGTTTTAAGAAAATGTGATCTGACAATATGGTCCCCATAGTACAGATTTTTTGTATTTCCTGTCAACATTTTCTATTTACTGATTACGCAGTATAAGGCATTGGAGTGATTAGTGCTGTTTATCTTCAAGGCCATAACTGCATACACGAAAAATATGTAAATGTTTCATTGTTTTCGAGGTTTATTTATAGCATAATTATACATGTATTTTTGTTACAGATTTTATACTGAAAGATGTTCCCATAAGTCATATTGCTTCAAAGTCACACATCTTGTAAGTTCTTGCACTAAACAATGTCACAGCTGAAAGATAAAACCAGCTGGGTGCAGTTGAAATATTATTTATCTACATCCATCTATCTGATGAATTAAAAAATCAAATTTAAATTGATTTATACCATATCCAGATTCAGTTCTTTGTCATCAGCAAGATTTTTATGCAAGTTCTGGATTTTCCTAGGGTTTTACATCATGCAAATAGTTTCTCAATTGAGAAGTTGGTTTATCAAAACTTTATCACATCAGCATTTGCTGTATACATCGGTCAGTATTTCTAGTTGTGATAACGTTCGGAAGTTTGCTTTCAGTATGTGGTACAAACATATATGTACTGGAACAGTTGGTTAAAAACCTCTTAACTGTAGAGAAAAGCTAACGGAACTAGCGTTGTTAAAAGCAGAGTGCAAGATGAAGGTTATAGTAAGAACAATCTTTAATGATATATCTCCTGCTACAATTACTAAATTTTAAAGGTTGCTATGACAGAATGGAAACATTTTATAGCTTAGTTGAAACTGGTCTTTTCAACATTTACTTTCAACTTGAGCCTTGAATCAAAATGCTGTCGACCTAAGGTTCTCTGCTGTATGAGTAATGATAGATAACTCTTACTTAGAAATTGTGACTGGTTGAAATACGTATAGCACTGTTTATTTACCAAGATTGTATGTCTAGGGGATACATGCATCATTTCCAGTTGTATTCATTTGTGTGTAGGATAAAATGCCAGATTTATGATTCAGTTCTATTGTACGTGCAATAAATAAATACCAGTTTTCATAATTGCTCTTGTTATGTATTACTACAAAATGATAATTATGTTATTTAACATTCACCAGTTGAGCTGGCAATGTAACATTGATTGCATATATTCAAAAGAAACCAAAATTATGTCACTTCTATTGCACAAGTGTAAGTAGCATAGCTGGGATCCAAACACTGCATTTTTAGCTCATCTAGAGTGAGCTATTAGGATTGCTCACCGTACATTGTATGTCTGTTAACTTTTTCCTTAAAACCACTTGGCAAATGTCGATGATACTTAGCAGGGATGTTCCTTGCATGAAACTACCAAAGGTGTTCAAACTAGACCTATCACTAAATGTGATTTAATACCCACAAAAGACTGCTTTATCAACTGAAGAAGTTACTAGGAACAGAATACGTTGTAAAAAAACTAAAATAGAGTTATGGTTCTTGGCAATAACTCTGTAAGTAGTCAAGATAGAGTTATGGTTCTTGTACAGTGCACTATCAACAGTTTCTTCAAAGGGCTCGACAGAAATTGATGAAACTTGGCAGTTACGTTCCATGGGTGGTCTCTACCAAAGCTATTCAAAGAATTTGTTTTCATGCAGAATGCTGGTAACCATGGCAACAGAAAGGAAAAACTTTAAAAGTCTTCTCAAAAACTGCAAGGCCCAGAGCTTAGATATTTAGCAAGTAGCATTGTCTAGTGGACCTCTACCAAGTTTTTTCAAATCATTACCCCCAGGTTAAAACTGACCCTTAAGATCACTTGATTTTATATAAACTATATATAGTAAAAACTTTAAATAGCTTCTCTGAAACCACAAAGCCTAGAGCATAGATATTTGGTGTATGGTACTGCCTTTTTGGCCACTACCAAGGTTGTTAGAATCTTGACCCATGGTCAAAATTGACTCTATCCAAGGGTTTTTACATAGGCTAATATAACGAAAATCTTGAAAAATCTTATTTCAGCTTAAGCTTACTAGATATTTGGCAGATAGCATTGCGTAATGGTCGTCTACCAACATTGTTCAAAGCATGACTCCCAGTCAAAATCGACCCCACTCCGAGGCTTGCATTGAAATTTATTGGAAAATCTTGTCTCAGACCACAAGACCCAGAGCTTGTTGCATTACCTACTAATCCTTAACCAAGATTGAACAAATCATACCCCTTTGGTCGAAGTTGGCCTCGCCCCAGGGTCACTTGGCCTGCTGTCTACATTTTTTTAGCTATATCAATGAACTAATGGATAGTTTTGCATGCAGTTTCTATGGTTGCTGATTTCTTGCATATCGGAAGAGCGCCAACACACCAGAACAACAATAAAACACACTTAATACGACAAATGACTTGTCATTTGGCAGGAGCGCCAACATGTAGAATCAAGAATTTGTCATTCTGGCGTTTGCTCCCCGCCAATACACCAAATTCACACTTGTGCCCCAACCAGTATGACAACTACCTTATTTGTCAAATCAGCAGGCTTGTTTGTCGTTCTGGTGTATGGCACCAGCATGCCAAAATGACAAAGAACACCTATACAACATTTTCATATGTGCCAGACGACAGCACTTTTGTCGTCATTACAGTTTATTACATAGAATTTGTATGTTGGCACCTCAAATTTGTCATGCTGGCGTACTTGCACCACGCAGGAACGACAAGCGTGCTGATACAACAAAGACTGCAGTTGCCATACTGACGCATCTGCCAAAACAAGTGTGAAATTGGCACACCAAAACAACTGCTGACCACAAAATGCACTTTGAGCTCAAGTGAGCTAATAAATGAGCTCTTTGTACCACGTGAGCCAATCGTGGTAAAGAATTAACTTAAGCCATGGGAGATAATTTTATGCATAAATTACTGTCACAATCACAATAGGTTGTTTCCCTTAGATAATAGAAAATATAGGGGCTGGCAGCCATGTTCATGCGTGGTTTGGGAATAGTTGGGGATAATGTTTATATGGAGATTTTCAAAGTTTTCAATAATAAACGAGCCCAATCCCAGGGGACCATGTTTTATAGCTCACCTGGCTATGCCAGGGTGAGCTTTTCTGATCGATGATTGTCCGTCGTCCGTCAACATTTTGATTCAAATGACATCTCTGAAACCACCAGGCCAATGTTGATATAACTATGCAGGAATGTTCCTTGCATGAAGCTCTACCAAAATTGTTCAAAGAATTCCATTCCATGCAGACTCTGGTTGCTATGGGAACAAATAGGATAAACTTTAAAAATCTCTGAAACCACAAGGCCTAGAGCTTAGATATTTGGCATGTAGCATTGTCTAGTGGACCTCTACCAAGATTGTTCAAATTATGACCCCCGGGTCAAAATTGACCACGTGCGGGTGGTCACTTAGTTTTTGCATAGGCATATATAGGAAGAACTTTAAAAATCTTCTTCTCTGAAACCACAAGGTCTAGAGCTTAGATATTTGGCATGTAGCATTGTCTAGTGGACCTCTACAAAGACTGTTCAAATTATGATCCTGGGATCAAAATTGACCCCGCATGGGGGGTCACTTAGTTTTACATAGGCATATATAGGAAAAACTTCAAAAATCTTCTTCTCTGAAACTTCAAGGCCTAGAGCTTAGATATTTGGCATGTAGCATTGCCTAGTAGACCTCTTCAAAGTTTGTTCAAATTATGCCCCTGTGATCTTCCACCAGGCAAGTAGACTTGTATCAAGGTGAGCGATATAGGGCCACTTTGGCCCTCCTGTTTTATGAATCATCATTGGCTGAAGGAATTTGATTGGTCACTCAAGGATAAAATTATTTTGAAATCCGACATAGCAACAAGGGTTCTGCATGGATCCACTTTATTTGAAGGAATCTTGTGAGACTATCCAAGGAAAATTCTTGTGAAGTTTTTACAAAATTATCAATTTGGTTCGGGAGATGTGGTTTGAAACCATACGAGTTGGCACAACAAACACAGGGTGATCACAACAGCTCACTATGCTCAGGTAAGTAAAAACAAGAAAACACCAAAAATTATTCAAAATTTCTTATTTATTTTTTACAGCATTAACAGTATCTGTTCACTAAGTGACTAATGTAGGATATTTTTTCACAGACATACACAACATTCAAAGCTGTAACAGAAGACTGGCTTCGCGTTCAAGTGGTTTGAGATGCTGATTTGAAAACACTGAAACCTCTCATATAGATTGAGGGTCATTGGTTCCAGCCCTGCTACCGACCATTTCTCATTATGTGACAAAGATGGCAGTTTATTACAGACGATAGGAGTCTAGTACTGGTTCTTCCCAGGAGTGATGATGGTAAGGGTAAACTGCTTGCCTGTTAAAATGACCAAATAAGGTTGGAACAGGCATTAAACTCCTACAACAACATAAACAAAGCTGCAACAGATATCAGTTGATTTAACAAACTTTCCCTTTTATCTTTCCGACAGCACACCCAACAGGAAGTGTAACAGCAGTCAGAACTCAGCAGTTTACATTTTTATGATTCGTCATTTACGAGAATCAATATATTGAGATATCAATATCCCTTTAACAACAATGAAAGGTTCGTGAAAAAAATTAAGAGCCAACAAAGCATGCTGTTCTAAGTACAGTACACATGCAGTACCTGTTTCACTTTTTTTCTTTCTTGAAGAGATCAACAGCTATTCAAAATTCAGTATCAAAGTACACATATAATACATGTATGTGTTCATAAAATCTTTCCTTACATGTTTCGACATTAAAGTGACATGACATTGTGACTGATGTCAATGACAAACAATGGTGTTAGCATTTTTCTAAAATATTTGAAGTTGTTTTTGTACAAATAAAGGAACTAAAATTGCCTTAAAAATTAACAGAATATGACTGAAGTTAAACAACTAGGTAACACCAGTGTTTTGACAGTCTCATCAATATAACTGCAACCTTCAGTTTAACCTTTAACACACTCCTTAACAATACACATGTAAAATAACTGACCATTTGTAAACACAAAAAGTAAAATTTAAAATTGTTTATATGTTACTAAGGCAAATGCCACTTTCTGTAAACAATGTTGGTGTTGTTAAAAGAAATGAAATAACAAAAACAGATTTAAGAAACAATACTGATGTTCAACTCAGCATTACAGTATAATTAAACCTGGCTTGTCTGGTATCATTCTAGATTGTTTGATAGATTAAAACATGGGACTAGTTATACATGGTGTTCGTGAAAGAAGCTTTAAATGAAGGTAAGTTTGAGAAAATAATTTGATATTTGAAGTTCATATATCAAATATTTACATAAAATTTTATATCCTTCAATAAAAAACATGGTCAATCCCAAATATTGAACTCCGGAAAGAAACCCTAAAGTGACCTGTAAGCAAAACATTGACAACTACATTTCATACTGATGCTTCCCACAAACTTTGATGAAAATCCAAAGAGGTTTGGAGATAATGAGTGGACAAGATTTTTTAATATTTCAGGACCCTGTGACCTTGACATTTGACTCTGGCCCAAAAATATAATATACCCAACTTCATGTCATACCAATGCTTTCTATCAAGTTTGCTGAGATTCCAACAATGGGGTTTGGCTACGAGTGGACAACAACTTTTTCCATTTCAAGCCTCTGTGACCTTGAAGAATACGACCCCAAATTAAAATATGCACAAGACTTCATACTGATGCTTCCCACCAAATTTAACAAGGGGTTTTAAGAGCAGACATTTTCATGTCTCAAGACCCTGTGACCTTGACCTTCAACCATATGACCCCAAATTACAATATGCACAACTAGACTTCATACTGATGCTTCCCAGCAAGTTTGTTGAAAATCCAACAAGGTGTTTTGGCTATGACAACGTAAACAGCTGGAAGGATGGAAAGAAGGCAAGGGGAAAAACAATATATCTCCCCCCGTTAATAGGGCAGTGACATAATTAATTAATGATCATCATTTGACCACAGTCAATATATTAAACAATATGTACACATAAACAAGTGAAAAAACAAGTATTTACATATCTTACTGCCATTAAGCTTTGCTGCATAACAGGTAAGTCAGGTTCCTTTGAAAGCAGGTTACACTTGTATAGAACATTTAGTAAATCTGCTGGAAACAAGGGCCTGCACCAAGTAATGCAGGATTCAGTTAAAAGCAGGTTCCAGATTAGTCATGTTTAACAATATTTGTATCACAGTGAATCAAATTGTAATAAAAATAAAATTCTGCTATATTATATAGCCAAAATTTCTTAACAGTGACACCAGATGTATTCAAACATGTCAGCAAACTCCTCTTGGAATGCTTGCACTAATACAGTTTTTGTTTTAGAAACAACTGTAATAAATAAACACTGTTACAGCAACCATATCAAATTTAGCAGCATTCTAAATGCATTCCCCCACCACCACCCTGTGCTTAGTTTCCATACCTAATGTTTACAATTTTCTCTAAGCAATCAGTCTGAAAGCTTGTACCTCTTATTGGTCAAATCTAAAACTGAACCAAAATCTGACCAATGAGAAACCAGGGATTTAAAACTGGTCCTGAAGAAAGTTGTTTAACCACAATACTGACTGGTTACATTTCAAACCAAGCTCACGTCTAGCTCGTTACATGCTACAGTCTGTCATATGGTTTCAAGAAAAGCTCTTACATTTAAATAAGCAAGCCTGACATTGATACAAAGGTATCAAAGGTTTATAAAAGAGTTTAAAGGTCATAACAAAAGATATAAACAGATACTATCTATAACCTACACAAGTGTACTAATATAGACCAAGCTGGGTGGTGTTCTTCATAAGCAACGTCAATTATTTACCAATTTATCAGATAGTACATGGTATTTCAAACACAACATATATACTATAATACATCATGACATTGCATCCACATAACCTGGTCAATAGAAGGTGTCATTCTTTTAACTGTTACAGACTATGATAACCTGCAAGTTTCTGGTACCGGTAGGTCTAATATCTTACAGTTTTCAAGTTTTTATAAGAAATCAATTTGTTTTGTAATTACATTTTATCCCAGTCTACAGAAACAAGGAGCAATTTTGCCCTCTTAGGGATAATTTATTGACCTATACAGTACAATGTACTTTTCAACAACTTCATCAGAAAGTAATATTGTATTAAGCATAGACCAGAGCAAAGGCTGAAAAGGTTTTCTACAATTACAGATAATTTTAACTGAAGGTTTAATCTCACTCAAACTGTGGTCACTGGTAACTTTTTAAAAATTATTTGCAAGGTTTAATGTAGAAGATGGATTCAACAAGTATCAGAATGTATAAGATTTCATTTACCCTAGTGCATAGTCCACACCTCAGTCAATACATGTACTTACAAACATGAAGTTTTACGCTACTTTCCGTTACAAATTGACATACAGCTAATTAGTACTGAAATATACCTCTTATATCATACAGTATGTAATATTTCCAAGTACATTTCAACAACTCCCTGTTGCTGATCAATCTGTAAAACAGTAATTGTTTATTTTACAGACTTGCATTCTACATTCACTAAAAACAGGACTGCATAATGCCTTCTATCCATCAAGGCTAATAAGACTATATAATTAACTCTTTGTTTTCTTCACTCGAGACTCGTATGGTCCTCCATGTTTACGTTTTAGTCCTTTATTTCTTGTTGCCCTTTCTTTAGTCTCTGTCATAACATTCTTTTCTGAATTATCCTCCTTGGGCGAATACTCTTCTTTCTGGAGATGTGAAATAGTCTTACTACTTTCTCCTCCTTCTCCTTTTACCTCTTTCCTTTTCAGAAATTCAGCTGAAATGTCTGAAATCTTCTGGTACAGATCATTAACTTTTTTCTCTAGTTCCGCTATGTACTGCCCTTGCTGAATGATCTTCTTTTCTTGGTCAGTAATTCTCTTTTTATTATTTGTGTAACCTATTTTCACCTCTGTTACATCTTTTTTGAATTGCTGCATATTAGAACTCTGTGCTCGAAGCTGGGAACCAAGATTTGAAATTTCTGTTCTCATACTGGGTCCTCGTATAGGGGAAGGTTGAAAAGAGAATAGTGTTGTTGATGACGATGATGAACCTGCAAGGAAACCATAAATTAATTGTACCAACTAAATATAAACACTTTGATTATTATTCCCCTTAACTCTAAGATCAGGCTTCTCAAAACTTTGTAGTCAAGTTTCTCAAATTTTGCTCTGATATTAAGGCTAACTATTGGTTAATTTCCATGTTTCGCTGATTAATAGTGTTAAGCTGTATTCAGTAATTAGCTTACGGGAATCATCATATACAGTTTAGCCTGGCTAGACAAAGTCACAATCTGGCACAAAGTGAAGTAAACACTGGTCCTGTTAATGTTACAATCCTGTTAATGTAATGATCCAGGCATAGGGAAAGCAGACAATCAGTTACTTAGCAAGAGCAGAGTACCGTGTGCTAGAGAAGTACTCAATTAAGTATGGAATACTCCTTCTATGTCCATACTAAGTTAGTAATAAGTACTACATAAAAAGTAGATCTATCTACTTAAACCACTCTTGAAAATAACCTGATCTATGTAATTATCTCAAAGGTTTCCAATTTCCATCATAAGCATGCATTTGTCCAGCGTGAAGTGTTTGAAAACTTTAAATTGTGTATTTATATATTTGTTAAGGGTGTTATTTATGAGAAATTCTCATTAAAATGAAATAACTAAAATCAAGTTGTAGCATAGTACCCAAAGTTTAATTAAAATCCTTCCAAAGAAATGGTGCAGACATGTAAAACCTTTGACCCCCTAGCTTGATGTTACACTGCTGGAAGTGATTTCTGCACATCCTCTTGATGAGATGAACATTTGTCCCAAGTTTCATAAAAATCTTTCAAGAGGTTTTATTAATACAAGGCAGACACAAAAAGTACTAATGACCCCTGTGACCTTGAACTTTAGCAGACTCGGTGCTTGGGATATGGGTTCTGCATGTCATCTTGACGAGATGAACATTTGACCAAAGATTGTTAAAAATGTTTTAAGAAATTTAAGATATATGAAGGATCAGAAGGGGACAACCCGCTTACAGAAAAACCAATAAGCAGACTCATATATGGTCTCCATATACTTTTTTGGGGGAGTAGAAAAAACAATAATTTGACTAATTCTTACAAGATTCTGTGAAAGGATATGGCAGTGTAACAGCTGGCAATTTGTTTTTCAGACCAGGTACAATCTTCTCATCAAAGTGTTCCATTGCCATTGATGAAATGTCCCGCAACTCTTGCAGGAACTCATGTGACCGTGGCATTTGATCATTTGACTGTAACTGATGTAGAATTGATAACAGTTCATCCAGAACCTGTAATAAAACCAAAAAGTTTCATCTCATTACTTTATATATATTAAAGTAACATTATGCACATCGTACTGCACATAGTGTATTTTTGGTGACAGTTTTATAAAAGCAATTTTTGGTTGCTGTGCATTGAAATATGTTAAATTTATGATAATGCCGCATTAGTATTTGAAGTTGGTGCTTTAGAAATAAAAAAATTGGACTGATAAAATGACAGCTGATTGTGTCGTTTTTGATGTTGGTAGAGATTTAAGCAGTGGAAGGGGAAGCAACTCCTGCATGCAGATGTATTTTTCAAAAGACTCTCCCAGTCAAAATAAGAAAATCAATATTTGGAAAGTTATTATTTCATACTGGTAGCAGAAGAGTTTGGTGTATTGGGTTAAAAGCTATTATTTTCTCTATCCTTTTGTACACACACCTATTTCAGCTGGAATTTTACTTGAAAAAAATGTGCATAATTCCACTTTAATAAACAACAATAAATATCATGATTGGAATGCCAACATCATTATTTCAAGACATGAAGAAAAAAACCCAGTAAAAACAGATGACAAGTTAACACTTGGGTTATTATATAAACTAAGTATTGTTCTGATTATCAGATACAGAACTATGTTGACAAAGTGATGGCTTGAACCTTTAAAGACACTATCCTGTAAAACTTTAAACTGAATGAAGACACCTTCATCAGATCAAAAGATTTGAAAAAGATATCAGAATTAATGCAATGATTAGTGGCATTATCATTTTCCTTTGGTTATAACAAATAATTAGTTGCAAGTTATAAGTATGCAAAAATAACAATGTTTTGTCTAAGCAAGATTTAACACAAACTAGAGCTATCACTAAATGTGATTAATACCCCCGAAAGACTGCTTTATAAACTGAGGAAGTTCGAAGTAACAGAATACCTTGCAAAAAAACACTAAAATAGAGATATTGTTCTTGGCAATAACTCTGTAATTAGTCAAGATAGCGTTATGGTTATTGTACACTGCACTTCCTCTCACTGTGCTGAACCATTGTATGAAATTGTATTGCATTCCAACCAGTAGTTTTCAAGTTATGCTCTGTGTCAAGTAAAAGTACAAATGGGCAATAACTCTGTAAATACTCAAGATAGAGTTATGGTTCTTGTACACTGCACTTCCTCTCATTGTGTTAGACCACTGTATGAAGTTGTATTGAATTCCAACCGGTAGTTTTCTAGTAATGCTCCGGACAAGGAAAAGTAACAAAGGGCAATAACTCTGTAATGAGTCAAGAAAGAGTTATGGTTCCTGTGCACTGCACTTCCTCTCAATGTACTTGACCATTGTATGAAGTTGTATTGAATTCCAACTGGTAGTTTTCAAGTTATGCTTCGGACAAGGAAATGTAACAAAGGGCAATAACTCTGTAATGAGTCAAGATGGAGTTATGGTTCCTGTGCACTGCACTTCCTCTTACTGTGCTTGATCATTGTATGAAGTTGTATTGAATTCCAACTGGTAGTTTTCAAGTTATGCTCCGGACAAGGAAAAGTAACAAAGGGCAATAACTCTGTAATGAGTCAAGATGGAGTTATGGTTCTAGTGCACTGCACTTCCTCTCAATGTGCTTGACCATTGTATGAAGTTGTATTGAATTCCAACTAGTAGTTTTCAAGTTATGCTCCGGACAAGGAAAATGCAACAGACCGCCTGACCGACCGACCAACCACCGGGTGACTCCTATATACCCCCCCCAAACTTTGTTTCGGGGGTATAATAATGTTTATACCCCAAAGAAAACAGTTAGACCAGTAATGATTCATACTTTCTTTATACATGTACATTGTATATCTTTCTTCAATAACTGACCTACAAAACTGTTTACTATCCTTTCTTACCTTGCCTGGTATGAAACAACATAATCCAGAATCCATATATTTCATGTAAGACATCCCTAGTAATGAAAGACGTGTTTCTATTGCTGACAGAATATCAACATGTCTGGCAAGTTGGTGGTTCCGTCGTTCAGACTCTCTTCTAGGCAGTTTATTTTTCACTTCCTTCTGTATTTGCGCATGCAGTTTATCAACTCTAGCGAATCCTTTGTTGAGTCTTTTTTGGCACAATTTGTTGAACATTTTACATACCTAAAAATATAAAGACACTAAAGAATTTGAACTACATTGTAACACTAAAATAAGACTTAACAACTGAAACATACATGTATATGATTATAATTACACAGAACAAACCAACCATACATGCCCTGCTACCTCACCAAAACAACCCATCCCCATATAAATACATACAACTTTTCATACCTTTCAAAGAAAATCAGACCAAAGTTGAAAAAATTTCCCAATGGCCAAGTTCTTTTTTATTTTCTTGCAATCCAAGAGAACTGTCGCTGTTAAATCAAAGAAATGGTCTAGCTCTGTATAATTATTATGATATTATCACAGCTGATCTGCTGAACTCCATTCTTTTAGTTTTTTTGAGAGCAAAAAAAAAATTCTGCGATTTTAGCCTTTTTTCTTTTTAAAAGTCGTTCATGAAAAATACAGTTCCATAAATGCCATTTTAAATTTTTATATCTATATTATAATTTTCTATTAAAATAAGAAGTTATATGCACAATTCAAACAATGAACATAATTATATGTTTCTTTCTATCATAAACCATTAAAGTGACATTATGCACATCTTACTGCACATAGTGTATTTTTGGTGATAGTTTTATAAAAGCAATTTTTGGTTGCTGTGCATTTAAATGCGTTAAATTAATTATTATGCAGCATTAGTATTTGAAGTTGGTGCTTTAGATATAAAAAAATCGGACTGATAAAATGATAGTTGATTGTGTCGTTTTTCATGTTGGTAGAGATTTTGACAGTGGAAGGAAGGGAAGCAACTCCTGCATGCAGTTGCTCTTTTCTTAAATTGACTCTCCCAGTCAAATAAGAAAATCAATATTTGGAAAGTTATTTTTTCATACTGGTAGCGTGAAGAGTTTGGTGTATTGGGTTAAAAGCTATTATATCCTCTACGCTTTTGTATACACACCATTTTCAGCTGGATTTTTACTTGAAAAAAATGCGCATAATGTCACTTTAAAGATCCAGCTACCTAGACCAAAAGACTAGGTAGTCGTACATATATTTCATACGAGGCGCTACATAGATGGTATTGAATTCTCATTCATTAAGGTTCATAATTTGTAAGAGTTTACTTGTTTATTAATATTAGACAAGGACAGCAGTAGTACAGTCACTACCTTTCTTAGAAACAGACCATTTGCTCCAGTAATTCTATTTTGAATAAACAACATTCGGAACTTTTTAAATGTTAGACTTAAAGAGAAATAATTTTTCGCAATCAGTGAATCACAAATAAACGAACATTACTCAGTCAGTGGTGTTACACAGATTGGACTTAATTGATAAGAGTTAATGTTGTCATCCTTTATAAAAGGCCGTATTTTTCACGGGTGGTGATGTTCTTGATGAAATGGCAATATTATTTTATAAATCCATATTGCGAGTGACAAATAAATGTTGATCAGTTACAGGGATGGTGTAATCGTAATCAGTAATCGTAATTGATTGTAATCAAATACATTTTGCCAAGTAATCAACAGTAATCAAAACCATTTTCAATTACTTGTACTCGTAATATAATCAATTACAGGCCTGAAACTTGATGTAAGCATAGATTGCATTTTCAATTACTTTCTATTTACATTGAAATTTCAAAGTCAATCTTTTTTATTAAAAGTAACTTCAGTAATTTGTGGTATGTATATTTGGATATATGTTTATTTGGACATAAATATTGTTTAAACAAATAGATATTGTTTAAACAAAATAAAAAACAAAACAAACAAGAGCTGTCAGTAGGACAGCGCGCTCGACTTTTTAGTGCTTGCCAATAAACAGAACTTTGACAGTTAAGGGCACACAAGACTTTAACTAGGAATTTCTAAGTACAAATCAATAAACATTTTCACAGAATTATCTTCTCGTGCTTACAGATAGGTCTCATGATGGTACATAAGTACTCCAACTTTCAAAGTAATATCTCAATAGTTAAGTCAACAAGTGGACAAGAATGAAAATTTTAACTGAGTTTCTAAGTCAAAAAGGGCCATAATTCAAATAAAATCTTGACAGAATTACCTTTTCCTGCCCATGTTTGGGGATCATGATGGTAAACAAGTATTCCAACTTTCAAATTAATATCTCAAACAGTTTAGTCAAAAAGTGGACTGGTACGAAAAACTTAACCAAGATTCTAAGTCAATAAAGGGCCTTAATTTTTAAAACAAATCCCTGACAGAGTTACCTTCTCTTGCCTACAGATGGGGGTAATGATTTAAGCAAGCATTCAAAGTTTCAAAGCAATATCTCAAAGGGTTAAGACAATAAGTGGATTTTACCCATATTCAATGTATTTTCTAAGTCAAAAGGGCATAATTCTGTCAAAAACCTTGACAAAGTTATGTACTCTTGTCTGTTGATGTAGGTCATGATGGTAAACAAGTATGATTAGTTTCAAAGCAATACCACTAATGGTTTTGAAATAAAGTGAGGTGGTACGAAAAACTTAACCAAGCTCAATACACTTTCTAAGTCAAAAAAGGGCCATAATTCTGTCAAAAACCTTGACAGAGTTATGTACTCTTGTCTGTAGATGGAGGTTATGATGGTAAACAAGTATGGTAAGTTTCAAAGCCATACCTCTAATAGTTTTGAAATAAAGTGGGGTGGTACAAAAAACTTAACCAAGGTGTGACACCAACGCCGAGCCGCGAGTAGGATAGCTACCCTTTTCTTCGAAAAGTCGAGCTAATAAAAACTAGATGCCCACGTGCAACATGTCGAGCCCGCCGTATGTCAAAAGGGCTCCTTACCAAGTAGAGATGGGTCAAAATACACCAAAATATTGGATGTAACATGCATGTTGTACCACAGAAAATTGGTCTCGATTTTTCTCTACGGCCAGTAATAAAAAAGTTACAATATAAGCTATTTATAGTAACAACAAAGGGAAGTAATTCTAAAAACAAGGGTAGCCCATGGTGGTGAACATTTGTACAAAGTAACATCAAAATCCCTCCATGCATGAAGAAGAAATGCTCCAGACAAAGATATTCTTGACTTTGAACTTTAACTTCTAAGTGTGACCTTGACCTTAGACCTAGGGACCTGGTTCTTGCGCATGACACTCCGTCTCATGATGGTGAACATTTGTGCCAAGTTAAATTAAAATCCCTCCATGCATGAAAAAGATATGCTCCGGACAAAGTCATTCTTGAATTTAACCTTTAACCTCCAAGTGTGACCTTGACCTTAGACCTAGGGACCTGATTCTTGTGCATGACACTCCGTCTCATGATGGTGAACATTTGTCCCAAGTAACATCAAAATCCCTCCATGCATGAAAAAGATATGGTCCGGACAAAATCGGATGGACGGACGCACACACAACGGACTGCCAAAAGTGACAACTATATCGAGCTCACCGCAGGCGGGCTCAACAAAAACTGTGAAAATAATCCTACATGTATATAGAAATACTAACAAGTTTAATGATTGTTTTATAGTGTTATTGATCTGTTACAGATCACAAAGGAAATGTTTGCACCTTATTTATATAATAATCCTTTCAATTATTTCATACACTTTTTTTCAAGGTTCTAATAAAAGAACTACATTGTATTAGTTTTTCAACCACGTTCAGCCCTAATGCTTTATATCAGTAAGTCAGATTTCCATGAAATGTTATTGGAGATGTGCTAGATCTAGTATCTTTTGTGATATTGTAAAATTTTTGGTAGTTCATACAAGTTTTCAAAAGGCAGAGTATAATATGAAAAGTTACAAACTTTCTTCATTCAGTCAAGCTAGAGCAAATGTAATCATGATTACTTTAGCCAAAGTAATCGAAAGTATTTGATTACACAGCCAAATGAAAGTAATCAATTAATAATCGATTACACATGACAGTAATCGATCACCATGTCCGACCAGTTACGGTGGAGTTTAACAGAAAGAGATATTTTAAAACCACATTTAATGGTTCAGATAAAAAATATTACAGTTTTGAAACAATAATATTAAAACGCAGTATGTGATAGCATAGCGGCGATATTCGCAATGAAAATACCACAGCAGCAATATGTGATTCAAAGGATCTAAATGTAACAGGTGTTATACAGGTGTATTGTACCAACAATACAGAGAGGAAAAAGTTATGACTTGTGCAACATGTATTGAAATGAAACAAGCCTATGAAATATATGTACAGCTACCTAGCCTTTCTGTCTAGGTAGCCCGATTCGGTTACCTAGACCAAAAGACTAGGTACAGTACAGGCCTGGAGGATTATGCAAAAAACGCGAAGTGTGGAGTGAGTAGAAAAAACGTGACTTGGCGTAACTGGAGAAAAAACGAAAATGACTCCATTGAATGGAGTCACCCTAGCCGTTTGGAGTGAAAATTTTGATCGCGGGACTTCGCGTTTCTCCGAGTATTTTGGAGTGACTTCGCGTGAAAATATTTATTAATTAAAATATTGGTAAAGCACACCTTAAAAGCATGCTGTTGAGTTTAGATCCATTGAATCACACAGGTCGAATCAGACATCACCGCCGACGTTTTTCGTTGATAATTGCCGCTACTGTTTGCAGTGTTATGTTGTTTTTGTTTGTTGTTTCAAAAGGCATTGAATTATTTTTTTGTCAGAACCTAAAATATTTTTATCACCTTTACGATGATTTAGAATATTTATTTCCATTTAAAAATTCCGATGTAATTGGTCTCTTAGCATTATCACTCGCGATTGGTGTGAAAAATATGGCCTGTCGTACTAATTCAGTCAATTTTGAATTTGTTTGCAAATCCAAGCTGTGTGACACCTCTGAGTTGTGAATGCACAAAGTATTTATCAATTAACATTCCAAATTCTTCTGTATTTAAATCAAAATGTTCTGTTTTAAAGAAAATTGCGGCGTTTCAGTGTGTCTGTTTTTTTTTTGTCATTAATTGTTTCATCACAGCCAACGTTTTTCCAGTGACAATTTTCTACTATTTATTCTAATGAATAACCTTTGCCGAAATTTTTTTTTTACTTCAACCTGTTGAGATAAGGCTGCAGGTGTTACGAGATCAAAGAACAAATGCCGACGCACATTGTACATGTGAGTTTTGTTTGATCTTAGTGAAGCACGTGGCATCAAACAGACCGAAATATTTGACAGTTTGAGACATGAAAAAGTAATTCTAGACAAGAGTCTGATAATTTTGGATTATAGAAATAATAGTTGGGATAGTTGATGTTATGAGTAAGTTTTATTTTTGATGATAAAAAATATTGAACACGCTATATAAATGTGCATTGGTCGGCAAATATTTTTGAATGTAATATGCATACAACTCAAAAACATTTTACATGTAGACACATTTCTACCGCATATAATAAATTTGATTTTTATGTTCCGTAAACCCGTTCATTTACCTGTAAAACCACGCGAAGTGCCGCGATTTTACTCCCGCGAAGTCATGCGATATTTCTCTAGACGCGAAGTCACTTCAGGCACTCCATCCTCACTCGAAGTCACGTTATTTCCCCCCCCCCCCCGAGTTACTCACGCGAAGTGTGGCATGAAAAACTCCACACTTCGCGTTTTTTGCATAATCCTCCAGGCCTGTACTGTAGCCGGTCACGGCTTAGTCTAGACACTGCCTTCATTAAAATATTGGATTAACAAGCATTAGTTAATGCCAAACTTATATTTCTTTAGGAAGTCTTCATATGTATTTGCACATCACAGGAATAACGTATTTGCACATCACAGGAATAACGTATCAAAATGAATAACTATTCATTTGAACGTAAAATAAACAAATATATAACCGAAGTTGTCTAAATCCGAAACTGCTTCATTTAATCAATTAAGAAGTGCATACCCTTCGCGTTTCGCTGGCTTCATGATAACACAAATTAGATACAACTATTTCCAATAGTTCTTCTGGTAAATCAAGAAGTTTCATCTGCTGATCTGTAGCCATATTTGACTAGAAAATCATGAATAGATAAATTAAATAATTTGATTGTTTTCACCGGAAGTGGTAGGTTATATACCACTAAATTGAGAGAAAATTGTGACGCTTCAGGCACGCCAACCCCATTGCTGATAATGCGCCGGATTCCACCCTGACTTAGCGGCGTACGCCGGCGTGCATGAAACGTATAATCCCAATGGTGTTTCACTCCCAGTCAACCTCTACTCCCAAAATTCTAAATTATTCTATTTGCATTGTTTTGATTACTAGGTGGGTGTTCAGTAGAACATTTGTGTCGCCAGCTTACACTTTGTCAGAACAGGATTTATTATATTAACATACAATCCCTTGTCAGAATAACCAATACTTTCGTGACAAAAAATAATTATAAAAAGGGACATAACTCTGTCAGATATGACATTGACTTACACAATTTGGCAGCATCACGACCCTTTTGCCATAAGCAATGCAATTTGAAAGTTTGATGAAGAAATCTGAATGAAGAAATCTGGAGAAATGGCAAAGTTATAGCCAACGTTAGGTTTTAATGAAATAAACATATATTAACATACAATCCCTGGTCAGAATAACCAATACTTTCGTGACAAAAAATAATTATAAAAAGGGACACAACTCTGTTAAATATGACATTGAAGCACACAATTTGGCGGCATCACGACCCTTTGCTAATAAGCAATACAATTTCAAAGTTTGATGAAGAAATCTTAAGAAACGGCAAACTTATAGCCAACGTTTAGTTTTTGTGATGGACGGCATTGAAGGCTTTATATTAGATTTTGAGGCGGGTAGGTTGAAATTAAACACATGAGAAAATTTAGAGATGGTGATGATGAGGGTGACTTGATAAACATTGTTGTATAATATTGATAAAATCAAACAGAAAACGTATGTTGGAACTTACTAATATAATTCATTGATATTTTGCTGACTGCTTATATTAATTAATGTTGAAGATGAGTTGCTGAGCTATTAGGGGCTTATGCCATAAGGAGGGGCTAATGTTGATATAATTTCTTCCTCAGATTTACAAAATGGATGTTTTTCTTTATTTTCAAATGTTTCCTGACCTCCAAATAAAGAGATGCGTGTTTCACTGGTCTTAGTCTGTGAACATGTACAGTCACCTGTGCTTGCTAGAGCGTGGTTCCATCTGGAATTACATCTGCCAACTACTAGTGCTACCATTCCTTCCTGCTTATCATATCAGGCCAGTATTTGAACAACTTGAAGCCAGGGCAAAAAATGAAGCTCTCGCGCAACTCGTCCACTACATACGAACTATACTTGGTTAGAATTCATATGTGTTAACTGTTGAGAACTGGTGCGTCTTCATGCTCAGGGTAAGAACCAACGTCTGTAAAAGTTACATGATTATGCTATGATTGATAATGATGATTATATTCATCAAATGAATTCTGAAAATTCATAAAATGAAATTAAAATTAACACATTTTATTATTATTTTAATGCTTTTGATATTTCCAGGCTGGAGGAGATTGTTGACTTCAGGCACTTTCATTTTATACGTTATTGCCAGCCTTGAGAATGCAGTCTGACGGTGTTGACATAGATATTGAGCAGCTTGTGGAACATGATGTAGGAGGACTATAAATAGTTCATATCTATCAACATAGCATTTCTGATTGTCGTTTTGTTCACAGCGACTGATAACAGAATAAACAACCCAGATAAAGGATTATATGAGTCCTACAGTGTCATCTTGTATATTGTCACTTAGCTGGTAATTTTTAATGAAACATTGATCTTTAACACATATATTACTTAAAGGTCCACTACTAAGCGAAAATTAAGTGACAGTTATTTCAATGGCAAGTACATTACCTTATGCAACACACTAAATAATGAAGATTGTCAGGTTACAATTTACAGAACACAGTGGGGCACCGCTTTGGAACGGCATCGATGGAGTTAAAGGTATGGTGCACCCCCTTTTAATGTCACAGGACAGTGAAATCTCAGGTGAATCTTTAACACACAATGGAACAAACCCATGGTCTTTTAAACACTTTCTATCATATATAAGCAAATGAAAAATAACGTTGTACTAATGTACTGTGGTTTAATTAGAATTTCTACATACCAACTTTCATTTTACATTAAAAATAACTTATCTTTGTGTCTCCTTTTAAAGTATATTTGAAGTTTTGCTATTCGTTAGTATTGGACCACTCATGTTTGCGAACAGTTGACCTCTTCAATTGTTCGATATTTTAGTACAGTTATTGCCACCCAAATCTTACGTACTTGGATGCCATCAAAGGACAACTGATTAGTTTATACTAATTTATTTTAGCTCGATTGTGAAGACAGCTTGTAGCCTATCGAGTCACTCTCGAGTGTGCTTCTTGGAAAAACCAGTAATGGTGTCATATGAAGAAGTACGGTTGAACCCGCAACCTCCGGGATGAGCGGCCGACACCTTAACCTCTACACCACCGGTATTATCTAGAAAACTCTTAATCCACTTAAACGATTGATCTTTGACTCCATAATTGTGCATTGCTTAATCTATTTCATAAATCCAAACTTAAGTTTTATTCAGCCTTTATTAAAAACTTTTTACAGAGGGTGCGAACATTTCCATTGATAAAATCTAAGGGGAAGTAAACCTATGGAATGCGGGTTGGGACATGCCACTTGCTAATTGCCACTTGCTAATTACTACTTGCATATTGCTAATTGCAGGTTTAGAGATGCCACTTGCTAGTTGCCACTTGCTAATTGCCACTTGCTTATTGCCAATTGCAGGTTTTGGCATATCACCTGCTAATTGCCACTTGCTACTTGCCTATTGCTAATTGCTAGTTGGGAAATGTCAATTGCCACTTGTTACTTGCCACTTGCTTATTGTTAAATGCTAATTGGGACATGTCACTTGTTATTTGCCGCTTGGGTATTGCTTATTGCTAATTGGGACATGCCACTTGTTATTTGCCACTTGCTTATTGCTAATTTCTTGTTGGGACATGCCACTTGCTAATTGCCACTTGCCACTTGCTTATTGCTAATTGCTAGTTGGGACAATCTAATTGCTATTTAATGCCTGCTACTTGCCAGTTGTTTATTGTCTTTTGCTTGTAGCTAATTGCTAGTTGCCAATTGCTTATCGGTATTACTACCGAACATGACTAGGAAATAACGAACATTAGCTATTCTTATTTAATTGAAGTAAAATATTAAGATTTTGATGAAAGGTCCATTACTAAGACCAAATCGCCTTTTATTTTAAATCTGTAAATGTAATGGGCGTCTTCTCAGACCATATTGTGTTGAAAATTTGAGTTTAACAAAAGAACTGATAATAATAGTTTGCCTTTTCAAAAACAAAAGTAGGTTTTCCAGTCTTCAAATATCTTAGTAATTTTCAAGAAGTCTCATAGAGAGAGGCTGTAAATAGGTTGCACATTAATAAGCATTAAATTATAGTTGAAAGAACTTTACTTCCAATGATGTGCAACGTATATCTCTGACTGTTTACAACATACCATAAAGTGAAAGTAGGACAAAAAGACCACCCAGGTCCACTTGTTTTTCTGCAGCAGCAATACTCCATGGCTATTTTAAAGTTTTAGAAGCCAGTTTCAATCTGTATGTCCCTGTTACAGCTCCAGATTTAAAACCGAGTTCGATTTTGTCTTAGAAATGAACCTTTAAAATGGAACATGCATACCAAAAATATATTATATTCAATCACTACGTGATCTGATTCATGTTCGTGAACATCGAACATGAGTTACTATTATAAGTAAACAAGATATCTACAATGATATAATAATAGATTATAAATTCATATAAGTTTATCATGAATCATTATAAATAAAATTTCATACTGAAAATGCATTTAATAAACATAATCTTGCAACTGTAGTCTTAACAGTCTTTCAGATGTTAAAAATGGCAAAAAGCAAGTGATAATTAGCAAGTGGCAATAAACAAGTGGCAATTAGCATGTGGCAATTAGCAAGTGACATGTCCAAACCCGCAATAAGCAAGTGTCGAGTAGCAAGTGGCAATTAGCAAATGGCATGTCCAAATCTGCATTTAGCAATAAGCAAGTGGCAATTAGCAAGTAGCTATTAGCAAGTGGCATTTCCCGACCCGCAATTAGCAATAAGCAAGTGGCAATTAGCCAGTGGCATGTCCCAACCTGCAATTAGCAATAAGCAAATGGCAAGTAGCAAGTAGCAATAAGCGAGTAGCAACCATGCGTACGACACCATGAACATTTAGTAGTATATTACCGTACGAGCACCTGTCCAACCAAAAGAATTGTGGGTATTGCCAATGTAAATTAAGATGGCGGCGATCAACAAACTTCCAAATTCCGATCACATTCATATTTAAAAAATGCACAAAATATGAGTTGAAAAATAAAAATTTCGTGTTATTTTGTACATTTACTACAGACTACTCAAAGGTATAAAACTAGATCTCTCATATGTGGTTTTTATATTGGAAGATGACGAAAAATTTTGAAATATCATTCATTCAATCATTGAAATTGATGAACATGTATGGTAAATGCATGCTATGTATTACTTTGAGTCTGTCATACATTGCAGTTGGACAGTTTTAACACGAAACTAATGTTTCCATACAATAACTAGGCTAATATCTTCATTTTACCCTCATACAAGTAAATAGTCGAACATGCCGCAGACACATGAAAAAACAAAACAATAATATTTACACATAATCCCTTGGTTAGGGATTTTCATCTGATTTGTGGTATTCAATGGGTTCTGTCAGTCTCATACATGCCAGTCTCCCATGATGTTGCTAACATTTTATGCATTCTGTCTCAGATTTTAGCGTATTGGTCAAGATGATAAGCTGAAATGGAAAGCAGTTGTTGTTAGAATAAAGGGCAGCTCTTGCTGAAAAACTGACATAAATGATAATCTGAAGGGGGTTTCGAAAACAGCCATAATTCCCTTTTCACAGATGACAAATTCAAACACCTTGTCACTCACAATTTTTACAATAGTTTTACATTTCAGCTTTCTCAGAAATATTGCTACTTTGCTGAAACATTTTTATCAAGTTCAATTTATTTATATTATTCTTTAATAATGCCAGTACTGAGAACAATTTCTACTGTATGGGCAGTTGTCCAAAAACTCAACATACAAAAAACATTAAATTGTTGTATGGAATAAATAACATGTAATCATTGACTTTGAAACTTAAGGATTTTTATGGGAAAGTCACAGCAAATGACATTTGCTACACTAAAAACGAATATTAATAGTTACCTTGAAGTGTTCCTTGGTTGGAAAAATTTGATGAGGGACCTGACTATGAGAGGCTTTGTCAGAAATGTGTAGTCATGATAATATAATGATTTTGTATATAAATGGACATTTCAGTCACCAACTGAAGAAAAAATAGAGAAACATGTCAGAGGTACGTGGTGAGTCACAGGCAAGTTTTGCCAGTCAGTCCCAATACTCTGAATCCACTGTACTCAACCAAGACCTTGGGGAGCCGGATTTGTTTGTTCCAGAGGACTCGGCCTTCATAGCACCGTATCCAACAAAGGTAAAATATATCATGTCAGATTTTCAAAATATATCTTCCCTCAGATATTTTAAGAATGCAATGAGCCTCTCTGTCAACACATTGCAGTGTTACAATTGTGAAGAACAAGCAGTCCATTTTGAAAATAACTAAGCCAGATCTACAATAGCATATGATTATATATATATATCAGCATGCGCAATTTTAAGAATGGTTTATAGGGGAGTTTTTCTTGTAAAACTATTTTCATGTCTTCCAAGTAACGAGGTACACATGCCTTGAAACAGTAAAATTCTTTTAGTGAGTTTGCATCTTTTCAAATGCATTGCACTTTACAAACTATAATGGTGCAAATTATACTGTAACTGTACAGTCAGTATAAAACACAAAACCTACAAATTGGTGTTACACTTTTACTGTGATATTTTTCCTTGTAAATCCTTATTCAATAGTAGAACATTTATGTCATATAATTCAAGATGTTTATAAGCGTTGTGTCAATATTTACTCAGTTAGAAGAGGATCTTATAGAAAGCGTAAAATCAGCCAAATCCTCGGTACGTATGCATGCTAGATACTTCCAGACAAACACTGGGTTTTACACCATTTTCACAATATATATTGGATTTAGTTATCATTGTGTAGTATTTTACTATTGCTACAAAAGCACGAAAATGCTTAAAAATGAATTAACATGTATATTATTTAAGTTTACGAATAGGTACACTCCGTCAGTCAGGAATGTTATGACTCTTGAGTCAGTCATGAAATTTCAGAAGCATTTTCAGTTTAATTTTGTTTGGGTCTTAGGTAAATGTGAGTTTTTGTGCACTCATGTTGCAAGTTGATTAATATGGGCTTTCAGATGAATATTAGCAGAATCCTAAAACATTATTATAAGTTTTGGTTCTGTATTTTGTAGTAGTAATATTATGAATATGACGGTGATAAATTTGGAAGTATCTAAAATGTTTTCATTGATCATTTAATGCATGCCACATCAAACTATGTACATATACTTGTCAATAATTTTCATCACTAAACTACTGCTAGAACGATAACATGTAAAATGGTGTTAGTTTCTATAGATATTTCACATTCTGTTTATAATTATTATAGTATATTCTCTACTTTGTAATGAAACAATGTATTGCAAACAGCACCAGTAATATTAACGAAAGTCCTGCATGAAGACTGCCTGATCTTTGTTGTTCTTTATTTTCTTGGCATACAAATTATTTGTTTATAAGTGAGACCGTGCTAACACTCTCAGTGTGCTTTTATTATGACATTTTTATCATTTAATGTATTTGTTATACTTTTTAATGTACAAAACAGTCAGTCAACTTTATGTAAGAAAAGTTGTGAGGCCTCATTACTACTAAATGAGAGCCTACTTTCAATTTTCACAAGCTGCATATATTTGTAACGTTTGCATAGAACAGAATCTACACTAAGACTAAGAGGCATATAATTAGCCATACTTTAGTCCTAACACTTCAACTGTGGGATAAACCAGAAAAAGAGAAAGTGCAAAATATATCCACAACATTAGCAATATCGGTTTAAACAAAATATGGCAAATGCAGCAAAGTAGGGTTGTTGACTTCTCCAGTTGTTTTACAAATTTGTGAATTGGTTAGGGAAAGATTAGTGTTGTCTGAATGCTTTTTCTTCCATTGGGAAAGCCTTTTATCTGTGGGATCATGTAAATAATTTATGTTGAATGTTCTTCCTTCATTGTTTCTGCTGTAAATATTTCCACATTAACTTACTGTTCATTAATTCATATCTTTTATTTACTAATCCTTATGTGATGAGGTTAAGGCAGGAGAATTTGAAGAACCATAACATATAGGAATATTTGGATCATGTTCCTGAAAAACAAAATCAATATTTTTGTTCACTTCAGCAGTTCATTGTCCTTAGTTACTAAATATACTGACTAAGAACATTCTGTTAAAATGAAGTTTTGGTAAAATACTAACTTTCACTGCTAGGCACTTTAGTTTTGAACATTTTAAGTAGTGTTATATTGCATGCAACAAATCCTGTTGAGTTTGAGGATATGTAGGATGTACTAATGTTAGTAAATTTCGCTTAGGGAATGATTAGTTAGAATTTTAGAATACATAATGCACATTTGTCAATTGATCACTTGTTGTTCTTATAATTGTCTATATTCATCAGACTTGGGTGTCTTATTGTTTTGTTCTTGTAATAATTGTTCAAAATATACCGGAATAGTGAAATGATCTTTCATCATGTTAAACAGTTGGTTATTTACTGTATACTGCAAAAATGTTTTGTATCACCAGCTTTCCTTGAAACTGACACATGGTTGAATTAATTAAGACATACATTAAGACTATTTTTTTTCATGGATTTTATACATCAGTACTATTCTATATATTGTCTTTCTGTAGTCTGTAACCTTTGCTGGTGCTCACGTTGAGAGGTCAAAAACAATAGACGAGATGAAGATTAAAATGGGTAAAGGAGATCCAAAGAGCAAGGCGGAGATGCTGATGGCAAGATTGGTAGACAGACCTGCTAACTCGCAGGTATATTTTAAGCTTAGTCACTAACTAAAATAGGTGACTGGAATTGCTCATTGATTTGTAATGATTTTGGTTATAAATATCCACTGTAGGTTTACACACGAAAGATTATTTTGTTTTTAACAAGTTTAAGTAGCAAGTTATGTTAAAGTGTGTTTCATTTAGAAAATGTAACAAGAAAAAGAAACAGACTGCAGTTTTGTGGAAAATCCTTCTGTAGTTGCCAAAAATCTGATCAATATGTTTCACCAATAGGTGCTGAGGATGGCAAATCCAGTAATACGTAAAGACAGGGTTCTATTGACTGGCAAAGATGGAACAGACAAGAGAGAAACTTCTAGTGTGCCTTTAACACGACGAGACACGGTAATCAAAGCAGATAGAAACACAGGCATTTATATTGTCTCAGTTATATTTCTATTTTAAATATCCTTCAAAAGCATTTGTTCTTGAACATTGTAAAGTCTACACCTATGAAATATTACAAAGATAAACTGGCTAATTTGTTTTTATCATTCAACGAAGGTTGAGGGATACTGTCTAGAATAAAATTATACAAAAGGAAATACTTGCAAAAATTAAGATTCATATGATTATTTTAAAAAATTCTTATTTGCAGTCAAACGACTGATACAATGAGAAAAACTGTAGTGAGTGAAAATCGCAAACAGTTATGTTGCATTGTATATATCTTTCTTCCAGGCATTACTGGTTCCCAGACCACCATCTGACCGGGACCAAAGTAATCAGTCGAACAGTTTTCGTACCACTATGTTTAAACGGGACTATCAAAGAAGGCTAAATATCATCAAGGTCAAACAAAACAAGGAAGTTGATGATACTCCAAGGTTGTCTGTTGGAATGTAAGTCTAAATTATCATTGTCCAAACATGCATTTATTTACTGTAGAGACTGTTAAGATATACAGCTAATGAGAACTGGTTGTTAATTGCAAAATAACTGTACCTTTAAAATTTTCTTTAAGATCAGTTTATTTGATTCAGGTAAATACTAAACGGCCAACTTGCTTCGCTTCTGTTTTGTATCTTTAAAAATACAGGCAGTATATGATTCCATAGTCTGTTAAAGTGTTTAAAGTATATACAACATATAGTCAAAAGTAAATTATGCACAATACTAAAATGTATGTTGTGTTTGAATTCAGGTTACACAAACCAAAGCCAGTAGAACCGCCAAGGTCAGTGATATCCGAGTCTGAACAGTCAGATGACAGGGATGATGTATTTGCTGAACTGGAAGAATTAATGGGACCTGATGCTGATACTGTCATCCAAACAGGTAACAATGTAATAAATATACATTATACAGTAGTCAGTACATGTGCACATACTATCATTGTCACATATATACAATTGGTGGGGCTACACTTCATATAATACATGTATATAGAATGTTGCACAATCAACAACTGTGAGTATATGACAATGATAGATGATATATCCCGAGATATTTAAGAGGCTAAAATAATAAACTGAATAAACTCATTCTAACCCTTTTATGTTATTCATTTATTTGTAACATGTATCATTAAGGTTATTAAATCTGTTTAAATTTATAAACTGAAATCACCAGATATACAACCGCTAACGAAATTGATTAGAGTCAGGAGGTTTACCGATAACATCAAAAGCAATGCACAAATGTTTGAAGATTGCCGACTCGCTTGTCAAAGTAGCTATGAAGCACCGCCCAATATTGGTTTCCTAAACTCCGCCTTTTATCAGTTTTTTGACAATTAGCGATCAATACTATATTAGTTACATGTAATACTTTATGAGTGATGACTTTAGCCTGTATATGGTGCAGAAATTAATCCATACTGGCCCTTCTATGTCTCTTGTTTAAATGAAAGCTGCCAAAACATATGTCAAATCAATGGACATGTTACACACACTCACACTTGAGGGAACGGGTAACAACATGTAGAGGCAGATAATTACTAAAACTTTAACATGTAACTATCATTGTGTCGGGTATTGCTCACATTTTGGTGTAGAAACGTGTACGAACGATAAAGAAAACATTTTTAAAAATATCTCATAACAATAAAACGACGCGTTTTTACGGCGGGAAACGTCGGTGGTGAAAAACTGAATCGGCTTTTAACACATGAATTGTGTTTTTGCCTACCTTCATATATCTGTAATTTATTGTATTTCTATGACATACATGATAAACTCACTGCGGTCAAAAACAAGAAAGAGGGCAGTGGTGCTGTAACCTCTGGTGTCTGCCGCTCATTCCGGAGGCCGTTTCAGATTCGAGCCCAACTGGGTTTCACGACCGTACCTCCTCATTTGATACCAGTACTATTTCTCCAGGAAGCAGACTTGCCAGTGACTCGATAAGCTACAAGCTTTCTTCACAATCGAGCTAAAATAATTAGTATAAACTAAATAACGTGTTCGCGGAGAGACATTTAATATAATTATATAGTTAATAGTAATGTAGTTAATTGTACACATACGGATACTGATAAACATGGCATGTGTACAATGTATCTTACTTATACTTCAAATAAAAAAAAAACAATACAAATTCTCATGCGTAGCTCTCTTTCAAATTCGTGGAGTTACATTAATAAACATTTCTGCAGGGAATCTGCATGAAGGGTATTTGTTCACGCCATGATAAAGATACATTTAAATCTATTCTTTATACATTGACACAATATATGAAATGTACTCGGCCTCTAACACCTGTATGTAAACATCAATATTTGTTCATAAAGCTTTATGAAATGATAAAGCTCAAATTGTATTCAGCGATTGATTCCTGGCTGTTGCGGTATTGTACACCCCTATTTCTAGCGGTCTTCTGCTTTATGTAGTATCTACAAATATGTTCAACTCAAAACGGGTATTAGGCATTTGAAAACCTATCATATGATAATTTGAACAGTAGAACAACCGTCGCGTGCATGTAAAGAAGTCTTGATGATAGTTTTTCCCGTGCAGTGCTAAATTTGTCGATGGTATTTAATTATAGAGTTAAGCAGGATTTGTTATATTAAAAAAATGTATATACAATCCCTGAGTTAAATTAAGATATAAATGAGGTATAGTTAGATTTTATGCATTGTGCCGTGACTGCACTTTTATACTTTTATATTCTATGAATAGGTCATAGCTCACAAGTCAAAATCCTACTATAATACCGTCGCCGACAAAAATATAACTTTAATGGCCATGGATTCATTTAACAATTCCCTATAACAAGACATGTTGAAACTCTGACCTAATAGCGGTTTTCACACTTACGACATGTTTTATCACGTTATCAGTAAATATTGATTGACAGCATACCTGGATGCATCGCTCTGATTGGAGCGGCGTAAAAAAGCATTGTGCTTTCTTTGAAGATGTGATCAGCTGTCGCCGAAATGAACTCTGACCGTTACATTTTGACTTGTGCTGAATTCACGCCCCTCTAATCAATTTCGTTAGAGGTTGTAAGGGGCACCTTTATAGAAGAAGTTTGACAATCAAGTGTATTATTTAAGCAATGAATTTCATATTCCATAGAGTTTGAGACAGAAGAAAATACACCAACTATAGATGATTCTATTAGAGACGAGAAAACTGTGACATTTAGTAAACCACCAGAACCATCCCCTTCGACGGATCTTCCCCCAATATCTAATCTTGACACTCGTCAAACAACCAAGATAACAGAGGAAGACATTATGAGAGTAACTGGAGAAATACCGATCATAGATAGAAGAGACAGACCCCCATCAGGACAAAGGTCAAGGCCATCTTCAGGGTCAATCCTAGGTTCACGGCCAGGGTCAGCTAGCAGACCTGCACTACCAAAGTCTGGGACAAAGAAAGATATGTCCAAGATCTTGACGCATTTAAAGAAAAATACATATGATGATACAGGTATGTACAAAACTATTTATGTTGTAGATGTTGCAAAACCAAACAGTAGATCATGAAGATGCAAAAGGTGTTGTTCTATTGAATATGTAAACTCTTACTCAAACAGCTAAGCAGAAGCTGGTATTTGGGTAGCTGAGCCACAGCTCTCAGAACTATAGTAGACCTTCATCCCTTTCATTTTTATTTCCATATTTGCAGCTTAGATACAGATTTACTTATATAAACATATATGTTTTGTGAGTGTGCTATATTTGAAGGTTGTTGGTACAAAGCTTATGCATTAAAACTTCATTGAACATGCTAATTTCATTTCAGAAAAGTATCTCTATATAGGCATGTATTGTTTACATATGTTTGTAAATGTTATGTATTGTGTAAGCTTTTTCATGCAGTTAATGCTTTTTGCACTGAACTTGGCCTGATAGACTGTATTGATTTATCAGTAGGGACTTTGGAATGATATAGACACATGTAAATTATCATTGGTTAGGGGCATATTTCCAGGGTTTTATGAGCAAGCTGCTTTTAAACTTTTGCTCTGTGGAAAGGAAAGGTGTTCCAGTTATCGGTGTCTAATATCTTTCCAAAAAGCCTGGCATATATTCTCAGTGTTTTTCTGTGTTTTGTGATTTTAAAAACAGTATGTTTCATCTTTCTTGAACATTGCATTTTTTATGCGTCATAGTAACGTTGAATTCTTTATATGCCTGTAACTGTACAAAATTATGAAATATCAATGACTACAAACTAGAACACAGATTTTTAGTGTTTTTTTTTGTAAACTTCTATTTTCTGAAATGGCAAAGTGTATTTTAATAAACTTCGCCCCTTTATAAAGTCAGTAAACAAGGTAGAAACAAAAGAAATGCATAAAGCAGGGAAAATGCTTAAAAGTGTTTTCTACAGTGCAACATCTGATCAAAGAATGTAACAATGATAATGGCTTTGCACATCTTTGGTTTGAAATGGCTTCAAGTTATCATTTATTTGCTGTGTGTGCATTTAAGTGTGCATGTTGTATCATGCTGCATGGTGTTTGCATGTTGTGTCTCTAGTGTATAGGGTTGTGTTATCACTCAAAAACTTGCTGTAAATTTAAAACATGGTTGTGATTTTCAAAATAGGAGACTTACATGTATTGCTATCATTGATAACAATTTTTTTTTAAAGAACACAAATCCTGGACAAATGCTTGCATAAATGCTAAATTGAATTTAATACTCAGTTTTGATATTCACTTACTGCATTGATATTGAAATATATATCTAATTCCATAAATAAATGAGCATTTGTGGAAATGAACGTTAGAAAGTTTTGTTTTTTTTAATACAGAAGTAAGTCAATATGACTATTAGGACTGAGTGGTGTAAGTTAAATTACTTAATAAGCCTGTATATAATAGTTAAGCTTGTACGTGAACAACTTTTTAAAAATGTTGACTTTTTTTTGGAAGAATTTGGTTTTGCAAACATTTGGGTCTGGTAGTATTTATATTGCATTACTGTGTTAAAAAGACTTTAACAATGTATTTAACGTTTACAGCACCAGAGAATGATGATGTCATGTACCATTTACACAAGTTTCGGGAGAAGCTTGGATGGAAAACGGAGATTCCAAGACATGCACCAGGATGTAAAGAATCTATGGAAGCTCTGAAGGACATTCCTGATGATGAAAAGGTCACTTACCATACAGTCTATAGTGATTTAAATCCTTTGAAAAAACCGAAATTGCTTGAGAAATTAGTTGTAACTCATTTTCATGATAATGCCTTGATATAGATATTGTGTGCTTAGTGTACAGTAACACTGTAGCATAAAGGAGTAAATGTTTCCTAATATGATTCAGACCGTTATTTGCACAAACGTTACATGCAAAGAGGGCTAGAAATATGGACAAATACTCCTTGCTTATTGACCAATAAAAATGCCAGGAAAAGAAATTGACTGGCGTTGATACAAAATATCAGCAACTTCTCAGACATAGGTGTCTAGATATTATATTGATACCGTAATCATCTTTGATGTCATACTGCACTTTGCTGACAAGTTTACTTCTTCATCTTTTACAGGAGGCAAGCAAAATGAAACAAGACAATGGTGACTTTGTATATTGTTTACCTAGGAATAGAGTTGACAAAAGAAACAGATATGACCCGTATGACCTGCAAGTTGTTTCACCCAATGAATCAAGGTCAGAGAAAGTTTACTGGACAGTCAGTGCATCATTTGTTACAAGAGTAAGTAATACATCGATATCAATTTAGATTACCCTTGGGTAATATTTCAAAGACCCCTCGTAAACTGTACCTTGTTTGACATAGGTTTAGAACTTTATAAAGTGTTCTTAAGGTGTCACAGTTATTAAATATTGATAGATCGACACATTTGGCAATGTGGTTTAAAGTGACATTATGCACATTTTTTTAAAGTAAAATTCCAGCTGAAATAAGTGTGTGTGAAAAGGGTAGAGGAAATAATAACTTTTGACCCAATACAACAAACTTTTCCTGCTACCAGTACGAAATAATAACTTTCCAAATATTACTTTTCCTATTTTGACTGGGAGAGTCAATTTAAGAAATAAACAAATGCATGTCGGAGTTGCTTCCCTTCCACTGCCGAGCAACACTAATAACACAAGGGAGATCACTGCCAAGGAAGGAATTATTATTTTATTAGTCCATTTCTTTAATGGTGAAGTTATGCTGCTTATGCATGTCTTTATTTTCACATTTAAAGTAATTTTGACAGAATGACTGCCGTTTTATCTGTTAAACATGTCTTGAACACATTCCTTTAACCTGTGCTTGATACCAACGAAATATGTTGGAAATTATTAATACTTATTACTGTACCCGATACTTTGATAGTTTATAGAAGACTTGTTCTTCATGTTGATTAGTTTGATTTTGTAAGGTTGTACAAGATGCTAAAGACACAGAAGGGGAGTCATTCAATATTCCTGTGTTGTGGTGGCTGTGGGAGAGAAGATTATTTTACAGCATGAATAACCTTCCTGTGTTTGTCAAGTTTAGAAAATGGAAGACATTTAAAATGTGGATGAAATCTGTAAGGCTACAGAAAAGTGGTAAAAGCCAGTAAGTACAAATTCATCAATACTTTGTAGTAGGTCTTGAACTTTCAAGAGTTTTGATTTGAAATCTTTTTCTGGTATGTACTATGTACTATATAATGGTGGGTAAGCAAGACTTCAGGAGTTATATGTATGTTTGCTTTTTGTCATCAGTTACATCTTCAGTTGAATGAGTCAGTTATATACATACCTAACTAAAAGTATATATGTTCTATTTTTAGAAACAAGCTCTACAAACAGCTGTTTGTTGCCAATGAGGTTCTACAGGGGTGCCTTATACATATCAGAAGTTTATGTGAGGCTGCCTCAGGGAGTTTGACGGGGATTGGGAAAGGTGAAAGTGCTATCAGCCTTGTGAAGTTAGATAAATCTCTCACCTTGACACTGGATGAGTTCAAAGATGTGCAGCAGACGCAGAATAATGGTGCATGGCAACAACTGACTGCACTAAGAGGCAAAATTATTGACATTGCCTGGGAGTCTTGTGCTGTAAGAATATGCTGAATCTTATTGTCTTATATTATATTCTAGAAAATGGCATTGTACGATTTATGCTATTATTAATTTATGTTGTGTAACCTTTACTTTATATAAAGTACATTATTGTAAATTTTTTCAAGTGCTAAAATTACAACCTTTAATAATCTACGAAGGGGAAGTTACTCCAAACATTTCATAGTACAAAAAATCATATGTTGTACAACAATGTAATTGTTTCCTAGACTGTAGCAGAGATGGAGGGCATCACACATGGAATCCGACCCGGCAGCCCCAGGAAAGTGAAAATCAAGGTCCCAAAGGAGGAACCAAAGGAGCAACTTACCAGCAAAGCATTACGCATACAGGCCAAGTATGGTGTAACTCCACTGTCTGAAAAGAAAAAGGAGGAGCCAAAAAGTAAGTCATAGATGAAAGAGACAGTGAGAATTATGTCTTCATGAAGAAATTGCAAACAATTGTGTATAAATAAGATATATTCCTCCTGTCTGCTTTGAAATGGACCATTAACCAGAGCTTTTGTGATGGGTCACTATAGAGTTGCTACTCAGTTGTCAGCAGGTTCAGTTAGCAAGCTTAATCATTTTTGTGTAAACTTTTGTGTATTTTGTGTGAGGTGTTCAAACTACTATCAAAATGGTGTAAAAAAAGATGTAATCTGTAGCAAGGGCAGTTTGAAGGTTTCAGTATCAATATTTAAAGTGCAAATGCAAGAATAGTATTGAAAAAAGACATGAATGGAAAGACTATAACAGTAATTTTATTTTCTTATCTAATTACAGGTGACAGGCCTACATATGCCCAGATAGCAGACTGGCGTAAGATCTTGAATCGACTGGCCTCATTCCTGCGTTCAATAGACTATCTAGTGCTGGAGATGTTACGTCGTCTTGTCATTACAGCAACACGCCACCTACTCGACCATCTTGTATCATCATACAATGTCACTGAAGAGGAGGAAGAAAAGGTAGATACAAACTTCCCTGTTCTAAGCAATTTTCATAAAACTGGTTTAATTTTAGGTTATATTATCTTTTATGATGATTTTAAACTTAAGTTTGATGTGAAAATAAATGGTATTTGAAGAAAATATGTTACCAATTCCAAAGTTTAAGATTATAACAAGATTCCTGTTTTTTTTATAACAATTGGACAAAATGTTTATGACATGAAACATGTTACACATTAAATGTATGTTTATGTTGCTGAATGTTTGTAGTGATAATAATTATAGCAATAATTTAAAACTTTGAATGTTTTAGTATGAAAAATGGATGAAAAGTCACTCACATTATGTACAGGTAGACATGATAATGTTTATACTGCCCAAAGCATTTTAATACAGTAGAGGTAGCAGGTTTTTCTTCACGTACCAACGTAGAGATGGTCAAAAAGTACATTTTAGAAGAAATTTTGATTGACTTCACAGATTTTTTTTTTAATACTTTACATGCATTTATAAAATGTTTAAATAGAAGACGAGTTTGGAAACCTTCTACCTCAATCAAGCCATATCACAGCCATATTGTTAAACAGAATCACTTGATAACTTATACTTTATTTACTAACATATCTCTATCATTTAATAAACAAATAGTTTATGTATTAATAGTCAGATATATCCTAAAAAGTGTTTTTAATTTACAAACACTTGTAATCAGCACTGTGATACTATGTTATTTGATTTATAAACACCTACACAGTTATTAAAATGTTTGCTAGGCATTCCAATTTACATAGTGTTTTGTTAGCATTTAATTACTTTTATTATTTTTTAGTAAGTTTTAATTCAATTTCCTGTTAATTGGTTGTGCACTTTTTACATACCCTGTAGAACATTCAGGTCATGTATATAGGTCAATGATATCAGTGATTATAGGGATCTTACATGATCTGATGAAGGACTGTCCAGAGGGAAAGTGATGGGTGGTGGATGGGGCAGGGAGGTGGTGGGGAAGAATAGGAGCAAGCTCTTCCTTCCTGAGTGGAGTACCTTAAAGTAGCTGATGTCAGTTAAAGCATGTGCTGATCTTTCTATAGGGAAAGTATCTGTTTACCGCGTCACCACATGTGTGACAATCAACATTGTTCTGTCGATTTAAAATTTAAAATCAGTATGTCAATTAACGAAGTCCTAACAGTACACAAGCTTAATTTTAATCAATCCTTTTTAAATTTGAAATGTTTTGTATTAATGTATACAGAAGAAAGGGTGACAGTTTTCAAAGTGAATTTTAACATGCATTATGTTGAGATGTTTTGTCTTCATCATTTATTGTAGACTGGCAAACAGAGGTTTTTCAAGTATAGATCATACAGAGTTCATGTCAAGGTTATATCATACTTGTAACCACCCATGACTTTTTCATTCATTTATTTTTATGACATCAGCATTTATTTACTTATCATAGTCAACCATAGTAATTATCCAACCATTAAGTACATTCATATTTAATGTATTTATAATGAATAGTTTGATCTTTGCATGTTTGTTTCAAGAACAGAATTTATTCTTGATTTTATAATTCTGTTATACAGTGATATTTTAAAACTTTTCTTCATCTTGCCCAACAGTTAGGATAGATGATTTAAGTTTTCCTGTTTACTCATAAGTAACTCAATTAAATTGTAAAAGATGCAAGGATTTCTTTGTCAGTTTGGGTCTGTTTTATGAGTTATGTTCCAAGATTATGACACTACTCTAGACAATTTTTCGACGTAGTCATATACTTTTGATTTGAACTTCCGTTGGGGTGGGCCCCCGTCCCCACCCCCCCGATTAATTAATGTGACCAATGATCTGCAAAGTATTGGCTAGCGGTTGCACCAAAAAAAAAAAGCATCCCCCCCCCGCCCCCCCAGCCTCCTCCCCCCCCCCCCCCCCCCCCCCCGAAACACAAAATGTGTATTTTTTTATATTATAGTTTTTAAAATCATGTTGCAAAATAAAAAACAACCTGACCCCTGTCAATTTTGAATCAGCAACTTTTGTATTCAACGGGGTGTTGTCCGGGGCCCCCCGACATCTAGCGCCATTGATTATTGGCTAGCGTTTGCCCGGAATAAGCAGTGAACTGCCCGGAGCCTTCTGAAACACAAAATGTTTTTATTATCCCCCCCCCCCCCCCCTCTTTTTTTTTTTAAAGATATTACTTGTTTAATTTGTTAATTAAACCTGCAGTATTGGAGCCAAAATCATCAATATTATGAATCAGAATGTTTACGATTCTTGGAGGACAGCATATAGTCATCACTTTTGTAATTTGTCCATCTGTCTCTGTCACACTTCTGTCTGGGCTGATACACAAAATCTACAAATGAGAATGAGTATTATTGAGAGGCAATGAAACTCTAGCTGGTCTCAATGTTGTCACTTCTTACAAAATTTTTCATTTTATAAAATTTATCCATTTAATCTAAAAATTTGAACACACACCTGCTTTTGTTGCATGTATGGTTGAAGTTTTAATTTGAGTACATTTGTTTCGGCAGCCCAGGGGCATGCATGTATTGCAGTTTTCTCATCCTAGGACAAGTGATGCCTTGTGAATTTCAGAATCTCTGTAACTTACAATATCACCAATCACCAGTAAATACTTATACAGCTATATACTGCATGCACAGATGCTTGATATATTCATAGCCCTAGTTTTACAATCTGGTGTAACGTAATTGATAATATGTATATCTTATATGTATGTGTTACTGTACTCTTGAATCTAGAAAAAGGGAGTTGTGTTTTCATAAGGTACATGTACTGCCTTACTTCTGCAATTTTAAAAAGTTGTCAATTTCTGGTTACATTTTTTCTTGTACACTACCATTACCCTTTAAATGCTTATATCATATAGAATGATAAATTTATTGATGGAATAATGATAGAACTGTCATCTTTTTAGTCTAAAATAATGTTGACATATACAGTTCTTTCATATTTTTGTTGCTACTTCAAGAAAGTCAGAGTGTCTCTTATTTTTTGCAATATTGTTAAAAAAAAATACTGGCGTTATTTATAACAGGTGCATTCAATTTAAAAATCAAAGTTAGGCATTTTTCACTGGTTATACAGCTTGTTTGGTTATATAAGAGGTACAAGCAATTTTACATCCAAAGTGCTAATGGGACTTTAAACCAATTGAAAATAAGAGATGCTTAATGAATAAACAGGAGTGAACTATATCCATCTTGTAACATGCTGCAAGGTAATAGTTTTAACTATTGCCTTGCACTCCACTCAGTGTATTTTGTTTCAAGACATCCAGTATAGATTTAAAAAAAGACTACATAGATATTTGAAAAAAAGTATTGAAGTTTGGTACAGGCTGGGAGACTAGGTTACCTAAATGGACTGACTGCAAAATCTGCTGACAGTTTTAAAAATTTGTAGAAAGTCATTTCATATTTTTTGTGATGATTTACAGAGAAAGGCAGTGGTTGACACCAGGATGGAGTATGATCGTGCTGCTGGCAGACTTCTACATGTATTATATATATGTATATTACAGTGTTGAACGTGTGCTAGATGAGTAGGCCAGTGTGTTAGACACTGCTCTAGGTACTGTAGTAAATGCTATAATAAAGCAGAAGTGAATAAGAATTACGCATGTTACCTGCCTCTGTCAACATGATAATTATGCTACAAGTTAGGAACATGTACCCATGGATGATATTTGCATTTTAACTAAAAATTGCTAAATGAGAAGTATTACAGACAAGGTGCAAGTCAGACCAGAAATAGTTGTTAACTAGTATAGGCCATACATTTTTAGCATCATTACTTCTCATCTTCATGCATGATCTTTTTTTCCAGCTTCAGGTCTGAAATTATTAATCAGCTTGATTTTTACTAAAGACTGCTGAAAACATAATGGGAAATTTCATGATTAATAACAATAAGATTATTTGACTTTCTGATACCATGCCCATGAATATGAATACTTCACCTTCTTATAAACCAACTCATCAGTCCATAAGATATGTTGGAAAAAAATATTTCTTGTACAGTAATACTTTCCTGAAATATCCAAGAATAATCAACCACCTTTCATTGCAACAAAAAAATCCCAGTATTCTTGAGTAAAACCTCTACTAAATTGTGAAAACTTTTGCTTGAACTGTCTTGAAATTGTGAATAACTGCCAGGCAAATTTTAGATTTTGAACTGAGAAGAGATGCAAATACTGATACATAAGCACATGTCTCATCTAAGATTTAAATGTTTGCGAGCTTGAAATGTGTATACTTTTATAACCCTAGTATTTCAGAATGTTAGTTTCTGTCACATGATTCAGACAGACCATATGTTTCATGTTTGCTATATATGAAGTGCAAGTTGAAGAGTAGCAAATTAGAAGTGTATTAACATTTGTAGGTGATGTAGATTAATGATTTATGAGGTAGACACTAAAATCATCTGCATTTTAGCTCACCACAGCAGGAACTGCTCATGGTGAGCTTTTGGGATCACTGTATGTCCATTGTTCATGCGTCTGTCTGTATGTGCCATTGTCAAGCAGTCCTTACCAAAGTTGGTCAATTTATGCACTAGGTTACTCTCTACCAAAACTTGATTCTTAAATAACTTCTTGACTGCCTAAAAGTTGAGCAAGTTTTCCCTTTATGGCAATATAGAAAGCTAAAATCTTCCCCCCAGAAAACAGTAGTTAGATTTTGAAATTATTCAAATGAATGATACTTATATGACCTTCTACCAACAGTATTCAGAGAAAAATGTTGTGTGAACAAAACATTGACTACAATTATGTTGAAAAATTTGCTACTCAGAAATCAATCATCAGAGTTTAAAACTAGACAGTTGTAATACTGATACATACATTTTGTATATGAACAAATACCAGAATTTTCAGAAATTTAATTTCATAAAAAAACATGACTGCCAGAGGGTGTTGCTGATTTCTCTATATGTCTATACTTAGTAAACTTTGAAAAAATCTTCTCAGAAAAGTTTGATTACATAGCGACGGTCCTCAAGTGACTCTCTTCAAAGATACTCATTTGGTAATACACATGGCCTGACGATTGGGACGATTTCCACTCTCTTTTTTTATAGAGAAAGCGTAGAAAAACTTCCTGTCCAAATGAATGGTCTCTGGTGCTACAGTGGGACTTAGGTGAGCTATGTAGGGCCATCATGACACTCCTGTTGATTTAGTGAAAGAAAAGCTAATTGGCTTTGAATTATGTGTGCTATATGTATCTATAGAGATGTTATCCACAATTTTCTAACATAGTTGGGTGGTTGCCTTGCATATTTTGTATCATTGTAGAGTGTTGCTATTGAAATCTTTGAAACGAGACAAGTTTGTTAAGTATACAGTTTGTTGTTACATTGCTTAGTATACTGTTGCCATTGGTGGTAACCCACAGCAAAAGTTTCTGAACTGTACTGTCAGTTACTGGTCACTTTGGTGGAATGTATTGACTCTTCAAGCATTTTTATTCAGTTTTGGAGAAGAAATTCATGGCACATGATTGAATGTTTTCTGTGTTCTAGTATCTGATATACCTATGGTAAATACAATGAAAAGGTATCAGATATGGGCAGTTAGGTAAACAACAAGCACTGAAATAACATTTTGACCAGGTAATTGATGATGGCTGTACAATGCAGCAACTTCCTTTATGGTTGACACCAGTTGTTATAAGAAGTAAAGTTAACATCTTGATGAGCTGTTAGCTTAAGCAGTTAGAACCCTGGACTAGTAATAAAGACTTTTTTGTAAATGTTTTGAAGTCATTTTGATCATTCTAGGTTCATTATCATGCTTTCAGTCTGAAGTGAAACATAAGTTTAAGAACAGCGCATATTTGATACTCTAAAGCATGTTTACTTTGCTAGAAGAAAGAATCAGTTTTCTACGTAATAAACTTTTGCTTATATGATCAAATAAATCAAGCAGATCAGTAGTGCATGTTACCATAGATACAATAAACAGTTTAACATGTTTCTGCATGCATGTGAAATATATTTTTATGGTGTATAAAGGAACAGACCTTGTCCTTTAATATTAAAATATGTACATGTAAAATTGTAAAGTAATGTTTTATTTACCTTGTACATAGGATGATGTTGAGTCCTTGGCAGGGTCAGACAGTTCCTATACCACAGGAACTACTATAAGGTCAAGGTAAGATTTGACTAGTGGAGGGTTTGGAAAATTTTGGCAAATAAAATTTCAGTTCAAGTCAGGCAATACCTTAAGATATAGCTACAGAAAACTTGAGACTAAAGAATGATAGTAAAGACTTGAAAACATGTATTTAAATAACAGTAACAGAGAACTACAATAGCATGTAGTAACTGACGTCATACTATATACTGAATATTTGCAAAAAAATGCTCTTTTCCTAGGCCATTGTCTCGTGCAAGTTCTACGATGTCAAAGGCACCTCCGCCCACTCAGGACGTTACAGCATCAGGCTATGTGATACCCCACTATGACTTTGACCAAACAGAAATGTACGAGGGTCCACCAGATGTGGATGAGGTATGCAACTAATGGATTTTGACTTTCTTTCTTTCTTCCATCACTGATTGCTAAAGGTGTAGTCATTTCACTGAGCAATAAATACATGTGGTAAAGAACAGTTATGCCAGTTAGTGAAACTATCTTCTTTTTTTTAAGGAAATATGATGTATAAAGAAGAGAAGTTAATGTGAAAAGGTGATTATCACCTGTGTAAGATTTAGCAGGAATGTACATGTTTGTATGTTTTGAATTAACTCTGTGATTCAATTCATAGTGTTGTATCTAGACAATAAGAAGGGCAGGGTGTCTTTAAAAAGGGGCAGGGAGTTTGGGACAGTGCACTTTTTTCTTGTTGAGGTCTTCAGAATCAGAGAAACTGTGTTCTATGGGGTACAACAAAAGGGCAGGGGTAATGTAAACTTCTGTGTTTTTGAATTGTTTGAAGGTTTTGGAAGAAATCAAACAACAGGATGTAGTTGAAGAGTTCTCTGCCCCTGTGTTTAGCCTTCAGTTGGTACTAAGTGTGCCCCAGCATGCAAGGGACCAAGAAGTTTCTGATACAGATATTGTAAAGACAGCATCATCACAGTCATCATACCTGAAGGAGGCCTTTCTAGAGGGGTCAGGCAACAAGAAAACTGTCAAGTTCCAACATACCACTGGTAAGCCAAGTCCACCCTTCATAAAAAATGGCAAGCCTGCATGTAGTATCTTAAATCATCTTTACCAGTCCTTTATGTTTCAGACATTTGATTATCTGGTAGATTCAGTTGCTGGTTTTATTCCATTCTTGTGTGATTACTTTGTATGCATTGTCTAATCTTGAGTCTGTATCTGTGTTGGTCAGGTTACATGGTTGTTAAATCAGATGAAAATGACCACATTGTGTTTAAGCTTGTATAATGCGTATAGGAAAAACAAATAAAATGGGTGCAGAGATATGATATGCACCATACATATGATACAGATATGTAACTATAGCATGATATATACAGTGCGTTGTATCTGGAAGAACATCTACAGTTCTTATTATATGTTTGTGTTGTGTACCAAGCTAAAGGTTCATACACTAACACAATCAATCAAGTGATAATAGATTTAATAACTGGTTGATGTAAACAGGTATAAAATATGAACTTAGTCTCCTACAGTAGCTGTATGGTTGTTACAGTATCTAGCTGAACAAATCTCATCCTCAGTTTCAGTGTCATATTTTCTGTATGGTATGTACTATTGCATGTAAGCAACTCTACTTAAACTGTGCATGATTATAATAGTATAGGAAACAGTTTTTAGCATCAATTAATTTGCTTACAAAGCTTTATGGTTAGTAGATCCCAAGCTGCCCATGTGTGACAGTAATTTTTTAAAGTGAATCTATGCTTGAAAAATTGGATAAGGCATTGTGAAACTGAGATAGAAATTTCATATTCTTTGATTATTTGTTACCGTACTCCTTAGGGCTGTTTGGCTTCTATTGTGTTGTCAGTTTTTCTGTATAGAAGTGTAACGACAAAGTTCAGGGAGTACCCTGATTATAGAACACAGTTTAGATGACAAAATTTTATTATACACCCACACATACAAGCAGAAAGTGTTTGTTTAACTGACATCCCTGCATAATTGATAGTCTGGTTCAACAAACTTGAGTCTAGGCTTGGCTAATGTAACGTTACAGGATACGATAAGTTACCAGTAAAAGTTGATGGGCTTGCAAACTTGGTACTCGAAATCAGATCAAGAAGTCAATATGTCACTTAGCAATGAATCTAAGTTAATATACATCATTTTATGAACATGGGTTGTATGTACAGAATATAGTTGGCCACATATATCTTGCATGATTTGTTAAAAATAAAATTTAAATGTTGAAAAAGAAAGGTTAATGAAGTATCCAGAAGTGTTTGATTTAGAGCACACCTGTCCCCATGATGCTTATAACTTTTCTCATGCTCAACTGAGTGTGAGGACAAAACAATTTTTACTTCTAGCACTGCACTAAAACAAACACGTTTGTTTGTTTTAATGTACAGTGCTAGAGCTATAAATTTAGTCATTTTAAATATTAACATCAAACTTGTTTGACACGTTTTTAAAGAATTTATAAATAGTAGCAACATTCTGTTGATCTTAACATGAAACTTAGTTTAGCACAAAATAGTTTTATAAGCACAAGGCCAGGTAGGTAGTGTGACAAGGATGTTATTTGCATATTCCATGAGTTTGTGAGATTGTTAGAGTTTAAGTCCTTGATTTCAGTGAGAGAGTTTAATGTTTGACTAGACAGTGTAACTAGTCTAATAAGACCAAACCTTTCTCATCAAGGTATATGGTACATGAAAAAAATCCATAAGAGAAAGGTAATCCCTCTTGGAAGCTTACACTGCGGTGTTGAGAAGTTCTCGGTATTTGATTTAGGACCTGGATAAACAGCTTCCATGCAGAAAGTTTTTTTTCAGAGAAAGTGATAACTATGTGTACATTGTGTACATTTTAGAGCTGAGTGAAGCTGGCCTTGACTGTGAATATGGTGAGTGAAAGTGTGTCAGTATAGTGATGTGTGTATGTCTGTGTGAAAGATAAATTTTCCAAGTTGTCATGCAGGAAATGTTCACATTTCAAGCACTTTGATTAGAACAATAAAAATACAATGTTTACACTTCCTAAGTGTGATAGATGAGGGCCTTTAGCTTGCATGATAACAGTTTTATTCATAATTAGTCAAATGCAGTTAATATAGCACAGAAGCATGTCTGAAATGAACTGACTTTGCTAAATACTTTGAAATACAGTATAACACACATTGACAAATTGACAGACATTTATTGAATACTTACTTTTTATGCCCACCTCCATGAAGTTGGGTATATTGCTTTGCAAATGTCGGTCGGTAGATTGGTCGGTTGATCTTTGGTTCCACTCAGTGATTTGAGAAGGCTTTGAGCTAGAGCTCTCCAACTTGGTAAGGACATTGGTCATAGATAGTAGATGAATCCTGTTGGTTTTGAGGTCACTGGGTTAAAAGGTGAAGGTCACAGTGACCTCACATTTTAAACAATAATAGTTACAACTGTTTCCACTAAATAAGTTGACAATATTTTGATCTAATATCTTCAAACTTGTCAGGGTTATAGTTTATAAAGGTAAGATAATCTGTATTGATTTTGAGGTCACTGGGTCAAAAATCAAGGTTACCGTATATCGGGTTATTTTCGCGTACATCAAATTTCGCGATTTTGGTCCGGTTTAAATTTTAGCGATTCTAATTTTCGCATTTTAAAAAGTTGATTTTGATTTTCCTTTTTGACCAAGTGGGGCTGCCATGACTTGTTTTATATTAAGGATTACTTTGTGACAGTGCTATAAACAGGTATCTCGAACTGCTCCGGTTGTTTTATTTGTTTGCTAAAATAAACAACAAATGGTATCATCATGTATATTATTGAATGAATGTATTTATGGCGCATCGATAATGCTTTCAACTTTCGTGGAGATAGTTTTTCGGTTTCAACAGTTTTAATGCTCAATTTTTAAGGGTAGTATTCACCCTATCCTGATATTACTTCAGTAAGTAAGGTAAACACTGACCCTTATTTAATATGATAATTTCAGTTTGTGTAGATAATGTGCTATCTGATACTGTTTACAATTTCCATGTTGTCTAAATTTTCGCTGTTCTTAGTCGCTTGTCACTGCTCGCGATATGCAATTGAAAAAGGTATTTTGACCTTGCATTTAAAAATTGTTTCTGCTTGATAACTTAAAAATGCTTTGAGCTATGGTCTTCAAACTTGTAAGGAGTAAAGCTAATGAATAGCAGGTGACCCATACTTATTTATAGGTCATTAGGTCAAAGTTCAAGGTCACAGTGACCTTGCATTTAAAAACTGCTTGAACAAAATGGTTTGACCTTTTAGCGTCTTAAAATTGCTAGGATTATTGCTAATTAGAATTTGATAAGCCCTATTGATCTGTAATGACTTCTAAGTCACTAGATCATCAGCAATTTCTTGCATTGCAGTTACTGGGGTGGGAAGCAGAGGGGGCATATTTGTTTTACAAACATCTCTTGTTAATACATTACCTCTTTTCTTTTTTGTGTTGTTAATTATTTTGTTAATGTAGTTGGATATGACTTACTGACCTTATTTCCTTGGATCTTAAGAACTCTCCAATCTGTAGAGTTATTTCCAGTTGTGCTTCATCAGCCGCATGCTGGTTTGAAAATTAGTTCATTATTGAGATCACAAATGCAGCTTATAGTGGTATACTGTCTGTATATGCCCTATGCTGCGGCAGTCATTTTATAAGACTCGTTGGATCTAAACTGTAGCATGATAGGCATACATCGGTTGCAAGTAAGGCTTACTGAAGTATTTCCGTGTGTTTGCAATGAGAAAGCGGATGGATTATGAAGAGTATGTGATGTTTATTATATTATTTGCCTTTATGTGAAAACTTATGAAAGAAAGTTTTATTTTGACATCTTCGTAGGCATGTAGATATAACCAGTCTTGTGATGGGTACCCATGTTCCTTTGTCTGTAGGTGGATAGGGCTGGTTTACAATTTTGTACTTTTATCCATAAATCTTGTTTTTAAAGACATTTGTAGTAAGAAAACAAAATCAGAAATGACTGGTTAGTTTTAAGTTACCCCATTTGTCTTCTCATTTTTTTCTAAGTAACAGTTTCTCTTACATTTGAACAAGTGTCTTTCATCCTCCACTAGATTCAGAGAATGAGTCTGAGTACAGTGGAGAATCCAGTGGGGAAGGTGAATCAGGATCAGGATCAGAAACGGAGGATGAGAAAGGTGCTGGTGCTGATTTAGCATACCCGGAAGAGAAAAGGCAAGTATAAGGAACATTTCAAAACACGCTATGCTTAAGGGAAATTTCAAGTGTCATAAAAGTCTCAAACTGTGGTAATGGGCAGTGACCTAGTAATAAGATGCAAATATAAGAACAGTTTGATAGCAGTCTGTCTTGATGGTAAATTGCAATATAAAAACACATTTTATATGATCAAAGCTGGTTAACAAATTTCTGAAAAAAGTATTTTTAGCTCATGATTAGATTTTAGGAACACTGGATATTTCCTCGCAAACCATGGGACAAGTACAACCAAACTTCTTAAAGATATGACTGAAATAAATCTCTTCAGATACCATTGGCCAGATTGAGCAACACAGGGTCATCATTGCCTTATTGTTTGTTTTCAGAAAGATACAAGGCAAAGCATATGTGAGCCTTTCACCAAATGAAAATGAAGTGAAGATGGGTATAAAGCAGATTATTTCAATGTGTGAAGCAACTATAGGTACATACATTAATGATTTACCATTAACAATACAGGTACATATAATGTTGGCCATGACAAGATTATGATCTTAAACCATGAATTTCAATAATATCTTAGGTTCATCAAAAACTGCACTCGAGCTGTAAACATAATCATGATGCTCCATGTACAGTACATCAAAGCCCTCAAAAGAATTCCTCATATGAACAAATTGTCTAAGTGTCTGCCAGTACTTTGACCACCAGTGTTTTATTTGTAAAGCTTTATGTGATACAATTCATTCCAAAGCACTCTAGGCTCTTCCTAATAACATGTTGATGTTGCTGTCAAACCAAACCAAAGAAAAACAACAACAACAAAAACCAGAAAAACAGGTTTCTATTCTGATATTTTTCATTGAAACAAACATGTTATTTTGCACAGCTAAATTTGTTTCAATGACGAGAGAGCCTCGGCTAGCAGTGTTCTGTAGACCACCCGTCTTTGACCTCAAGTTGAACTTTGACGAGGAGGAGGAAGAGGAACGATTGGAACTGATACGACCTTGGCCTGACCTTGAGTTTATATTTGGAGATGATCCAGAGTATCAAGCACTTTTAGGAGAACTCAATACTTACGTTTCCATGGAGATGGAATTAGTGAAGCAGTACTCTGCAGTGAGTATCACATGCTATGGTTTGGTGACTCTAATTACACAAATTGATATTTTATTCATATGTCTGAATAAAAGTACTGTTTTTATTGATATAATCATCAAAGTTAGCAAACAAGAAAAAAACGTGATATTAGTTAGATAGTAGGGAAATTACTGAAAAGTGACTTGAATCATGGTCAGGATGTGAAGAGAAAACTGTTTTCAAATGTTAATAAATAAATCATTAATAATGTTTATAACAAAGGACAAACTATGCATAAATGTTGCTGATTAAATGATGTAACACTGTAATATATGGATGAGAGCTACAGTAAAAGTATGTCTGTTTTTTTGTTTCAGAACTTTGAGAATTTCTGTGTGATGGTAGACAAGTGTTTACGTCTGAATATAGAAGAGTCAATGGCCCGTAGACAGTGGTCAACTGATGAATTTAGTACAATCCTTTCTACACATACAGATATGGTATAGTATTTAAACATTAACTTTATCAATAGGATTCTTAATGATGATTGAAAGTGATCATTGTATGCACTTTGCTGTTGCCTGCTTGCTTTTGAAATCTGTTATTGAAAATCTTCTGAAATCAGACAAATCAGTGAAAGTTACATGCTTACTTCAAATTGAAATATTTCAGTTTTTAGCTTTTACCATTCCTAGTAGATCAATGTGTCTGTATACTTGTAATTAAATTGATCTACTGTGTAATAGGTTTTGTCAGTAAGTAATTTGATGGTTAATAAACAAACTGAGGAAAGGTAGAAATTGTTCTCTTATTAAAGTTATTTTTATGCCCACACATTTGTGCTCGGCATAACTTGAAAAGTATTGAAGGTAATAAATTGATACTTCATATATTGAGAGAAAGTGCAGTGAACAAGAACCATGACTCTGGTGTTGCTGCCCTTTGTTTGATTTTCTTGTGCGGAGCATAACTGAAAAGATATTGAAAGGAATCAATTGATAAGTATTGATAGAATGCAATGAGAAAAGTGAAAAGCATAACTCTAGCTTTATTAATTTTGGAATTACTGCCCTAAGTAACCTTTTCTTGTGCAGAGTATAACTAAAAAAGTGTTACTATTTTCAATCAAAGCTGCCATTCGGGGGCATATATCACTTGATAGTGAGAGCTTTTATTTCCTGCTACAGATTCGGCAGATGAAGAGGATGACAATACTCCGTCGTGTTGCCATGGTTCATGTATACAGCAAGAATTACCGTGAGACATGTCTACCATTCCCAGACACTATTGTCAGTAAAGTGAGCAAAGCTCTGCCGATCATAGCTATCAGAAGGAATGAAGATCTTCTCACAATCATCAAGGTATGCAAATGAAACAATGTCAGGTGTTACAGTTAGTTTATTATAATGTGACAGTGACATAGTAGACAAGTCCATTATGATTGTGTAAATGTATTGGATATTTTAAGGATTAAAACTTTTCTTGCTTGCAGTATTCATTCATACATACAAAAGTATGTGGCAAAATGCTTTGGTTAACAAAACAAAGAAAATTGCAAGTAAATTGTACTTGGTTAACAGTACTTGCATGAAGGAATAGATACAACATAAAGGTTTATAATGCTGTAATTTTTCTTTGGCTAACAGGGTGCTTCAAAGAAACTTGACCATTACCCAAAGTCTGTGGAAGAGTTTGTGGAGCACTTATCTTTCCTTGGCAAAATGTCCTCGGAGTTACCTGCCCTGGAACGAGAGTTTGAAATTGTAAACAAACTGTTTACCATTGCCAAGGACTATAATGTTCAAGTGACAGATGAAGAGCTGGCTCTCTATCAGACATTGGGCCCAGATTTTATCACATTGAAGGTATTGTATATACAAAAATGTATTTGTGTAATTCATATTTCCAAATTATCTCCCTTTAACCTGCTAACTTTCTAAAATGGACATTTCCTTTCTCCTGTTTGAACCATACCGTTAACTGTTATAAGGGATGACCACTTAAAACATATTGACTGAATAACAAACAGTGCAGATCAGGATCAGAGTGTACAGATTTGCAGGTTGATCATGACCTGCACATGTTGTAAAAGCAGAATCACTTGCCGCCAGCATGTTAGATATTAGACAGCATTCACTTTAGTTATTATACCCCCAGAAAACGAAGTTTAGGGGGGGTATATAGGAGTGAGCTTGTCGGTTTGTTGGTTTGTTTGTCGGTCAGTCTGTTGGTTTTCATGGTTTCCGGATGATAACTCATGAACGACTTTACCCTTTTGAATAATTTTTGGTACACACGTGCAACTTCATGAAATACAGGTCAAGTTCAACTTTGGGGTCAGTAGGTCAAAGGTCAAGGTCACAGTGACTGAACTGTAAAACAGTTTCTGGATGATAGCTCATGAAAGGCTTGACCGATTTAACTAATGTTTGGTACACACGTGCAACTTTATGAAATACAGGTCAAGTTCGACTTTGGGGTCAGTAGGTCAAAGGTCAAGGTCACAGTGACTCTGAACTGTAAAACAGTTTCCGGATGATAACTCATGAAAGGCTTGACCGATTTAAATAATTTTCGGTACACAGCTGTAACATCATCAAATACAGGTCAAGTTCGACTTTGGGGTCAGTAGGTCAAAGGTCAAGGTCACAGTGACTCTGAACTGTAATGTAAAACAGTTTCCGGATGATAACTCAACTATAATAACTCAACTCTATGTGCTTGTGGCCATTCCTTTCTTATGGTTGCCATACTTCTGTGACAAAGCTGTATTGTGGGGGTATAATTTGTCACTCTTGTAACAGTTCTAGTTGATTAATGATTGTTGTTTAGTATATTTCCTTTTGACTTTCCTGATATTTGCTACTTAAATGACACTGAATGAATTGCCTTTCTGTTATAGAAATTGATGTAACTGTGCTAAAACATTCAAGCAAGTATTATGTTTCTCTCTTTGTGTTTTTCAGAACATTATACTGTTCTGTGATGCAAAGAAGGATGAAAATATCCGCAAGTTCAGTCAGGACCTAGATATGCTCATATACAAGATCCGCAACAAACTCATGGACCTGATGAACCAGGTCAGAGACCCAGACCTGTTACATATAGACACGAATGCCATGGGAGCGCTGGAAACCATCAAGTTCTTACAGGAGGAGGTGCAGATACTGTCTGTGAAGGCAAGGAGCTATGGTAGCTACCAGGAGAGATTTGGAAGCTCATTGTCACACTCCAAGAGAAATCTTATTGGGGAGTGAGTACCAGATTTTATAAATTCTCAAAATGTTTGTTATAGATTTCATTGACAGATCTGATTAAACCTTGACTTCAAAAGTTACTTTTCAATTATGGAATAATAATTCTGTTCTAAAATGGACATTGATGGACTCTGAAATAGTCATGTTTCCAACAATAACCTTCACATTATACTTTGTGGCTTCCATTTTATAATTTTGTGTTGTTTTGCCAGGGAGTACATGTATATGAACATGTCCAAGCGTGATGACCACAGTGCTCAGGAGATCCAGGCAGACCTGGCTGAAGTGGAACGTGACCTTACATTGCGCCGTCTGCTGTGGCAGTCACAAGAGGAGTGGACCAAACTGGTGGAAGAGTGGACGGCAACTTCGTTTGATGCTCTCCCTGTAGAAACTCTCCAGAAAAATGTTAACAGATACTCTCAAACTGTCTTCATGTTAGAAAAAGGTAAAAATACTTGTTTACAGACCCTGTTTTCAGTTGTTTGGTAGTCTTTAAATGGCCCTTTTAATGCTTGTTTGAATGGACTGATTTTTCTGCCTGAAGGAAGAATATATAATGATACTCAAACTAATAATGTGGTTAGCAAAACATTTGATATACATGTTTGTGAAAATCACCTATAGTTATTGATGAGTATATTAAATGGTACATGTTTAAGCTTCCATATTAAAGCAGTGTTCAAAATCAACACAAGCCACTTCCTTAGTACGTCATTACAACCCATTTTATAAATGATGTTGGGAAATGGGGGGTTGGCTGAATATTGGGACCCAATTAGTGTGTTGTAACTGACTTTTGATACTGAATCTTATCACAAACCACTTCTAATTATGAACATTGATTTTAGTAAATAATGTTTTGACCTAATTTTAAAAATCCAGATATTGACTTACATCCTTGTGTTTCTACACAAATAATGACTTTAGAAATAAAACCTAGCTAAGCTCTAATGTATGCTGTTAAAGGATTGCCTCACAATGAAGTAGTGCCTAGACTAAAGGAGAAAGTAATGGACTTCAAACAAGGCATGCCTGTAATCACGAGTTTACGTAACCAGTTCCTGAGACAGCGTCACTGGCAACAGATTGAGAGGATGATTGGAAAGAGTATCGGGAAAGACAAGTCATTTACACTCGGCAGTCTGCTTGAAATGAATGTAAGCCACAGTTTGCTTATAAGTTTAAATAATACCATGCATTGTTTCTAAAATTGACAAATATTAGTGGTTATTGTTCTATGTAATTTTGTACCATCTGACTAGTACACAGTGAAGTGTCAGTAAACTGTGATTAGACAGCACAGATAGATAGGCTCTTTGTAATGTACCCCAATTGCAAAGGCAGAAACAGCTCCTTGCAAATGTCTGAAAGAGTTAATAGAGAGATAACAGGCTTAAACTCTTCAATTTGAGATAAAATCACATCATTCTGTTGTAGTTGAAGTTGCAGTAGTGTATTTCATTGCTCACCTTACTGTTATCTCATCTATCCCAGGGAATCTAAAACATGTAATTGTTGTATATAGGGCTTATTTCTGTTGTTGTAATATCAAAATGATCTACATCGATGGTATTTACGTATGTATTTGATATTACAGATATTCAAACACAAAGAGAAAATACAGGATATATCAACAACAGCCAGTAATGAAGCCACACTGGAAAACATGTTACAGAAGGTTCACTATTTCATTGTATTTCACTCTATATAAGTGTATGAGAATATGTTCTACTGTTTTTGAACAGTATAGACACCCAGTATATTGAGCTGTCTGCAGTATTGTAGTGGTGACTGTATTTAAATTTTACAGATACATAGCAATTTTATTTTGAACATTTTATAGAAATTTATTTATTTCGTGAAATCAGCTCTCAAATTTAATACATGTTGAAATGTAGCCAGTCCCTACAGATGCAGTATTTATAGTATGTTGTGTTTAAATATTAGATTGTAGATTTATGGAAGAACACAGATTTCCGATACCTCGCCCATCCTGGTCGAGACACATTCATTATTGCTGGAGCTGATGACATCATGACCCAGTTAGAGGACAGTCAGGTTACCATAGGGACCATAAGGGGCTCAAGATATGTAGGACCAATTAAGGTAAAAATTAAATTACGTCTTCCTAAATTTGTGCTTGTCTGCAATATTAAAGGAAGTAAACTTTACCGGGACTACTGAAAGAGGTAAAATTGCATTTTCATGATGTATAAAGGTACAGTGAACTTTGCTGACTATAACAGAAAGACTAAAAACGATAAAAACAAATACAGGAATAAACAATTGAAAGAATATGATATAGAGTAGGCAGATATATATGCAGACATTTTACACATGTTTTCAATTTTCAGCCTCAAGTTGAAGAATGGGAGCGAAAATTAAACATATTTGCTAAGACTTTAGAAGAATGGATGGCTTGTCAAAGAAATTGGTTGTATCTAGAACAGATCTTCTCTACACCAGATATACAAAAGTAAGTACTGTATATCAGGATTTGTTTATGTTGGGCAAATTTTGATTTTGATTTTTATAAGCTTGACCTTTATTCTTACACAATTACACAATATACCTATTCTTAACCCTAGCCCCCTCTACCCCCCCTCCCCCCACACACCTGAAACTTTTTTTCTCAATTTTTTTTATATATTTGACCTTAATTCTTACATAATTACACAATGTACATATTCTTAGTAAAAAAACAGCTCTTGTTAGATATACAGTGTATTTATATACCAACGTTTTCATATTTCAGGCAACTGAAACCAGAGTACCAGATGTTTTCACAGGTGGATAAATCCTGGAAGGATATCATGAGACAGGTACAAGACCGTCCAAACGCAATGAAGTGTGCCACGCAGACTGGCATGCTTGAAACATTACAGGCGTGCAACACTTCCCTCGAGAAGATTCAGAAATGCTTAGAGGTTAGTTTAGAATATATTATTTTTGCAGCCAGAATTAGCCCTATACTCAGTAGGAACATGTTCATCTCTCAATTTTGACAGTTCCACTTATTTTTTATATGGAAACACACCAAACATTTAATAACTAAGTTGGGAAAAGTGCAGATCAGGATCAGAATGGTGGCATATACAGTTGACTCTCGTTATCTCGAATTTCAAGGGACCAGACTTTTCTTGAGATAACGGTTCGAGGTAAGAGGAGGGGCTTTTAGTCTTGTTTTTGGACGTATATGGACGAATAGTGCACAAAATTCCCTGTTTTCAAGACGACCTATTTGTATTTATTTTATTGATGCAATTTTCCCTGTAACTTGTAACACAATTCAAATTTAATTACTTTTATTTTTGCATATACCCGAACAGCCCTTGGTAATAAATATCAGCACATCTACAAACTTGTATCGCCCGAGCGAAAACAAAAGTACCGTCGGGCAAAAGTGAAAGAAGCGTTTCTTGAACCGGAAGTCGAACTTCGTATATAATAAACATAAGAACAGCCTAACTACAAAACAAATATTTACAGACTGATAAATTCGTTGAAATCTTTTTTTTATAAAACCTAACACTATTATCATTAACCTCTCAAATAATAAAATCTTTAAAGTATTACCGCACTTTTCATCATTAATTACGTAGTCACCGTTAATTAAAGTAAACCATGAAAAACATACAAAATCATTACGACACGTGTGAATTGGCATGCACGCTCACCTTTGCTTGACCCACCGCACCTTTGATCCGCCGGCGACTTTCGCCGACTTAACGAGTTGACAATCACTTGATTTTGATTGCGGACCAAAAATCCCTTCAACACATCCAGAGTCTCGATATGTCAATTTTGTTTAAAAGGAGTTAAAGCATAGATAAAGAGGATTTGCGAGTTTTAGATTTCTTCACTGAGATCAGGCACCGTACCTGCATTGGTCACAAATGCAGAATCAGTTGCCACTAGCAGGGTAACAGTAATTACTGAAAAAGTTCCTAAGTAAATATGACGTTTCAATTTCAGCAAAATATTTTCAAAGCTATTCAGACTTGTTCAAGCCTTGAGTGAACTGCAATCAAGGTTAGATATTTGAAGATCCTGTATGATGGAACCAAAATTTCAACTTTAGACTGAACATGGTTTGTACTTAGAAAATCTGTGAAGTTCAACTGCTAAGATAATCCTGATCGCCTCAAGACAAGATGACACAATCAGATGAAAAGAATTTTACAGATCCCATCACATATTTATTCTTCTAATATTAAATCATTTGATCTAATTAAAATTTTCTGCTTATAATTTCAGGAGTACCTTGACTCTAAGCGGTTGTCCTTCCCAAGATTTTACTTTCTCAGTAACGACGAATTACTGGAAATACTTGGTCAGTCAAAGGAACCAAATGCTGTTCAGGTAAGCTGTAAACTTAAACTTTCGTCCAATGGCAAATGTGTACATTGTACAACACTAGAATTCACATATCTGCTAGCTTCTACACACTTTATTGTAATGCACAACATTGTGTCACTGCACACTTTTTCTCTGAAAATATCAAAATTTTAATCAATACCGGTATTTAGAAATATGCTAAGTTGTTATAATATGTAGCATCTTTCATCATACTTGTGTAGCATCATGTTCAGGAACCCATCACACATAAAGTTGATGTTGAACTCTTGTATTTGAAGAAAGGGTTGCTTTATTCTGGGTATAAATTACAGATGTACTCCCGTCAGTTTACCTTGGTAAGCTTAGCTAATGATAGATAGACAGCTTTCAGTGATGAACAAAGCAGTTTGATAAAGGTGTTTGAAGAAATAAAGCAAACAGATAGACAATTAAACATACATGCATGATAAATAGATTCAGTTAGAGAAAAAAAAAAGTCATTTAGTATGAAAATGCTTTTACAAGTAGTCATTTTGCTGTTTTTATGAAATTTTGAATATTCAAATTAGTAGGTAAACGATTCTTGTTTATTTTAGTTTCCAAATATTTATTGAAATAGGGCCTATGTAAAGATCAGTTTATTCATGTAGACATAGAAGTTCCAAGATGTATCAACGCTTATACCAGTAGAATTATATATTTGTTTGAATTCTTGTTACATTAAAAAAAAATATGTTTTATATCAGATACAAGCATTAATAAAGTGATACATTGCGTATTTACATACTTGGTGTACATAGAAGAAATAAAGTGACACCAAAATCTTTGAATTTAAGATCTACTTAAAACATGAATAGTTACAAACATTTAATATTTATGTTTCAAGAGTACATATTTGTATTATTTAAAGACAAATCCACTATCTCGAGACTAGTAGTATACCATGAACAAGATTGGAGTTAAACTTTGAAACATTTAAAGAGGTCACTTTAATAATCAGGATTAAGATTATTTTACAGAAGTATATAATTTTAAGCAATTTCTCGCAGACTCATAAGTTGGATCCAAAAATTCTTTGGTAGCAGAAGTATAGGCACACACATTGACTACCAGGAATTTTACTAATCATGTTTCACTTCAAATACAAGTTAATTATGGGTAAAAATAGCAGTCTAGTAGTGTATTTCAACCTTGCACAGACTATTATATTGTTGTAACTTTGTGTTTTGTAGCCTCATCTTGGTAAATGTTTTGGGAACATCAAATCACTGGAGATCAAGGCCTTACCTAGGAATCCTCCTGCAGTCCATTCCATGATGTCTGCCGAGGGTGAAGTAGTCAACATGACAAGGTTAGCACACACATTTCTCTAAAACATCATGTACTACATGGTTTGTCAAGTATGTAGAAGATATTTAAAGACATTTCAGTGAAGAGTTAGACACATAGGTATTACATCAGAATCCCATCAGGGCTTGACTTAATCCAAGCTTGAATGCTGCCACTGCCTGGTCAAATGTTTCGTATATAATTTAAAATGAAATGGCAACATTTGCTATGTATCTATGCTTTGAAAATGTGGTGGTGTAACTTTATGTGTGGTACTTTCAGGAGTGTTAGAGCTAAAGGTGCAGTGGAGATGTGGCTCAGTAATGTAGAAGCACATATGTTTGAAACTGTTAAAAGGTAAGTTGTATATAATCTGTCAAATGTGAACAAAAGAGAATAATGTTTACAGCATCTTTATACTTGACTCTGCTATATTTCTGAAATGGACGGGTCCATCTTTCAATATGGTTAGTACCATTTATGGTTCAAAGGAGTGCTCTCTGAGACATTAATGACTAAATCACAGACAGAGATATTGAGTAGAGTGCATTGATGTGTAGGCTGATCATGATCTGCACTGGTTGAAATGGCAGAATAATGTCCTGCAATGGCCCAGCATGATAGACCTAACGGTTAATTGTTGGGAAACTGTTAAACTGTTATTTAACAGAGAGGGTTTCAAGTATGAGCTTACGTTGTTTATTTTAGACATCTGAAGCTGGGTTTAGCAGACTGGCTTGGTATAAAACTACAGGAGTGGGTTCTCAAACATCCAGGACAGGTTGTTCTGACTGTGGTAAGTGAGTTGTTACACTTGAAACAGTTACTTGAATGTAAGTCATTGCTTTACATACTTTTAACCAGTTTTGAGAAAATTCCAATATACACACTTAATCTTAGTGATTGTTTGAAGCAATTTTGAAATTTTCAGTCTGCAGGTCTTCAAGTATGGTAAAAGTAAATTAATTAAAAGATTTTCAGTCCAGAATAATTGAGAATTGAGAATTCAAAAGATTTTTGTAAAGTAACTAGTCTTATCAATTTGACAGGCCCAGATAATGTTCAACAAAGACATTGTGAGATGTTTTGACCAGAGTGACCCGAAGGTAGCGCTGACAGAGGTTCGCAACAAGATGGTACAGTCTCTGGGTGAGCTGGCAGGGCTTGTGTCCAGCAGCTTACAGCCTCATCAGACCATGTGTATAGAGGCACTGCTGACCATTGATGTACATAACAGAGATATTATGTTAAACATGATCAAGGATGGGGTCATGTACAGAGATGATTTTGAATGGACGAAGTAAGGTTGTAATACATCTTGAAAACCAAGCCATGCACAAGTTAAATATGCTGTTCTACCTGACTTTTCACCAATTTGTCACTTGTACATAAATCCATTTTTTTTTAATTCAAATTGATTGGGATAAAATTGCTTGGTGCCAAAGTTTTAGTATTTGAACAGCAGATCATGTACACATGTTTTGGTCAAGATATGTCACTAGGTTCTCAATAATTGTGTGTGTTAAGTTTTAGCCATACCTTTCATTTTCAAAAAAAAAGTATCACATGTATCTGACAGCAAACATGGATTTTGCTGAACATTGCAGGCACTATAATGTGATTATTACTGACAATCTTATTATTGTCATGATTAAATTTGCTGTACTCGGTTTGTCATCAGAAAAAAACAATAACACTTATTTCTATCTACAGACAACTGAGGTATGAGTGGGATGAGACGACTAACAACTGTCAGGTGTACCAGAGCAATGCATCTTTCCTGTATGGGTACGAGTACCTGGGATGTTCCTCACGTCTTGTTATCACACCTCTCACTGACAGGTGTTACCTTACATTGACTGGTGCCCTGCATCTACATCTTGGTGGTTCCCCTGCTGGACCTGCAGGAACTGGCAAAACTGAAACTGTGAAAGATCTAGCAAAGGTTAGAAAATCAAACAAAAAAAAGACTTTCAGAACCGTATATTTCAATCATATTGTATCTCATTTGCTTGTTATTTATCAATATAGCAACTAGTAGGATATTCGTGTTTGAAATTAAGATTCTTTTTACATGTAAGGGGTCCCTTCATGTCAACAACCACACATATTAGACAACCAGTATTTGTCTTCTGTAAGACCCTTTGTTCTCTCCCTAAGCTGACTGTTTAACACTGTTGTGACCGTAGATCTGTTTTTACCAACGACTGATATGAATGTTGAATGTTTGTATTTCTAGGCAATGGGTAAACAGTGTGTAGTGTTTAACTGCTCTGAGGGACTGGATTACAAGATGTTAGGCAAGTTTTTCTCCGGTCTGTCTCAGTCCGGCAGCTGGTGTTGTTTTGATGAGTTTAATCGTATAGACCTGGAGGTGTTGTCTGTCGTCGCTCAGCAGATCCTTACCATCAAGACCGCTAAAGATGCTGGAGCTCTCAGATTTGTTTTTGAAGGGAAGGAGATAAAGTTGAACCATACATGTGGATACTTTATAACCATGAATCCTACGTAAGTTGAATTAATTTCCTAATGTGAAGCTTATCGAGTCAAACTGAATCATTTAACTAGGTACCCTGATCATGTCAGCACTGTAGTATAATGCTGAATCTACTATGAATTCTCTTACAGTAGAACTAATAGCTATGAACACTTTACGCTTAGGACATTTTAAACAAATAACTCTTAGGTATTGATTGACACACATTTATACTGAAACACCTACGATAAAAATAAAACTGAAAACACAACCCAGAAAATCTATTACATGTTATTTGTTTGTGATATTTTTTATTGTAGCAACAGATGTATAGTTTTAAAGAATGTGATAGTAACCATAGTTTACCTTTTCAGATATGCAGGACGTGTAGAACTTCCTGACAACCTGAAGTCGCTGTTCCGTCCAGTAGCAATGATGGTACCGGATTACTCACAAATTGCTGAGATTATGCTTTTTTCGGAGGGATTCCGGGATGCCAAATCTCTCTCCGGGAAGATAGTGAATCTGTACCAGCTGGCCAGTCGACAACTTTCACAACAAGATCACTATGACTTTGGTATGAGAGCCATTAAGTCTGTACTGGTAATGGCTGGACATGGTCGACTGCAAGCGCAACAAAAGTAAGATACTCTCTCATTTGCTCTATTATCCTTTTTTATTAAGTAGCGATCCCCCATTGAAAAACAATATATTGGATACCTGCTAACAACTAGCTTACAATTAAACATGATAATTTCATAAACATAAACTTCATATTGACAAGGCTTTAAACTACTGGGGACACATTGTGTTGTTTGCAATACATAATTTACTTGTCGTTTTTTTACTGTTATGAGATAGAATTCTTTGGCTCTTTTTACATTTTAAGGTTTTATGAACACACATTTACTCTCAGAACATAATTGACATGCAGCATTTTGTACCTATGTCAGTGTTGTTGTATGCACTAAATTCTGTACATGAGCACTAGTACTTTGTTGTAACAGTCCGTCTCCACATGTATATAGTATGTCTAATTTTGTTTTAAGGTCAAATCAGTCTATAAAACAATGTAACAGAGTCCTTTTCTTACAGTTTCTAACGTTGTTACATGAACGCATTTCTTGCTAAATCAATTCTTAAGTATGTTTCATAGTATAAACTCTTCAAGAATTAACTGATTTGTTCATGTGAATGATACTTCATACATCACTATCTGTAAATATGTATTTGCTCTTTGACATTAATGCATAGAATAAAAATCAGAGAGCTTTGAACTGATACAGACTGGTTTGACATTTAACATGTTTTGTATTTTTCAATGTTCACTGTGTTTTAAGGAAGTGGACGGAAGGAGAGGAGTAAGTTTACAGAGACAACTTTTTTACAGTTTTTTTTTATTACTTGACTGTGAAATCATGATTTCTTTTTGTTGTCATGATACATTTCTGATGTTAACCTAGTGAAAATATTCAGATAAACAAATAATAAAATATACGTATTTTCTGGTCCTAACTATACTTTGCATCTTACTAATCTTTGCATTACAAATAAGTATTAAAAAAAAATTAGAAATACAAGATTAGCTTTAACTGTGGTCAGTGTCCTCCATACTTTAGTGTCTTATGTTAAGGGCTTAGGACTGATTGTCCGTCTTTGCTTTTGAATAGAGCATTTCTGGTTATTTACAGGTCTTATATAAGGAAGCGATACAGTAGACTTCTAGGAATATGACAACTGCAGTGATTAAGTAGTTAGAGTTACTGACTTGAAATCACTGAAAGCTGTCATTGATTAAAAAGATTGTAATTTTTAGCTCGACTTTTCGAAGAAAAGGGGAGCTATCCTACTCGCCTCGGCGTCGGCGTTGGTGTCACACCTTGGTTAAGTTTTTTGTACCATCCCACTTTATTTCAAAAGTATTAGAGGTATGGCTTTGACACTTACCATACTTGTTTACTATCATAACCTCCATCTATAGACAAGAGTACATAACTCTGTCGTCAAGGTTTTTGACAGAATTATGGTCCTTTTTTTGACTTAGAAAGTGTATTGAGCTTGGTTAAGTTTTTCGTACCACCTCACTTTATTTCAAAACCATTGGAGGTATTGCTTTGAAACTAACCATATTTGTTAACCATCATGACTTACATCAACAGACAAGAGTTCATAACTCTGTCAAGGTTTTTGACAGAATTATGCCCCTTTTTTACTTAGAAAATACATTGAATATGGGTAAAATCCACTTATTGCCTTAACCCTTTGAGATATTGCTTTGAAACTTTGAATGCATGTTAACATCATTACCCCCATGTGTAGGCAAGAGAAGGTAACTCTGTCAGGGATTTGTTTTAAAAATTAAGGCCCTTTATTGACTTAGAATCTTGGTTAAGTTTTTCGTACCAGTCCACTTTTTGACTAAACTGTTTGAGATATTAATTTGAAAGTTGGAATACTTGTAAACCATCATGATCCCAAACATGGGCAGGAGAAGGTAATTCTGTCAAGGATTTTATTTGAATTATGTGCCCTTAACTGTCAAAGTTTTGTTTTATAGGCAAGCACTAAAAAGTCGAGCGCGCTGTCCTACTGACAGCTCTTGTTTTAAATGTTGGCCAGATTTTTTAATGAAATATTTTCTTGTTAAACTCTTAATCCCTGCTTTTGTTAAAGCTATGTACATTTGTATAACAGCTGTAGTGTTGCTATTGGTGCATCATTTGGGACAAATATGGTGCATGTATTCAAATTAAAGTTTCTGTTATATGTGTGACAAACTAAAATAAATCATGATTGCACAGTCTTTCACAAATTTACCTTTGTAACAAAGTCATATTAAAACAGACTTATTTTATTATTTACCTTTGTTTATTGCTTTATTTCAAAAAGGGGGTGGTGTAAGGGACATAATCTCCTGTATTTCCCTGTGAGAGGAAAGTGAATATGCTTATGGTCTGGGAAAGTCTTTTGCCTTTATTTCTTCTTAAAAACTGCCTAACATATTTCTTGAAAAACTCTTGGTTTCTGGCTTTACCCTGTTACTTTGAGAATTTTAGTTTGGAGATATGAAAAAAATTAAAACATCACATTACAATTTCACTGAGTGGGTACCGAAAGTGATATTTTCATGAGTGGAGCAACCGTGAGTGAAAATAACTACTTTTGGGGTTCACAAGTGAAATTATTGTGATATTATATGGATACCAACGATTTTTATGTTTATTTTATGTCTCAAACTTTACCTTTCTTTAGTTTATTTCAATAAAATGTTGAAAATCTCGGGAAAAGTCATTAGAAAGCATAGCAAACTTGACATCATTTTAACGACATCATCGTCATGTGGTTTCAAGCATTTAGTATGCATGGTATACTTTTTTACGTTAACTCAGGTAACAGAGTTTGATAATTTTCACTGAGTGGACAGTGAATTTATCGGGATATAATCTACTGTTATATTTGATAAACCACTGAAAACCATAAAATAAAAATATATTATACATTCTTTGTTCAGTATTAAGTTTTATGTTTGTGTGTTAAGTGTGTGTTTTAATTTTCCGTTCAGTGTTAGTAAGTTTGAGTTTGTTTTAAAATTTTGCAATGCTTAGCTGAATATGTTAATAAGATATTCCTCTTTAGGTATATGGTATTCTGACACTGTCTTATTTGCTAAGTAATGTAACAGTTACCCCCCTTGACTTGAAGAAATGTATCTGTACAAAAAAGACCCCTCCCGCTGCCCCCCAGCAGTTCTTTCTCTGCATTATATTTAAGTTGATGTATATTTATTTATTTTGAAAAAACTGTCATCTGGTGATAATAGCTTCCACTTTTGTATGAATATCTAAAGGACTTATATTATTGTCAGGCTAACACTATAACAGTTTTCAGCTATTTTGTATCACAATTCCACAGATGCACCAGTATGATGTGAAATATTGTGCTGTTTTTAAAACTTAAAAAGTTAACTTCTCATAATTAATGATATTTCATTAAGTACAATGATTGGAGAGGCCAACTTTTACATGCACGTCCATAGATACTCAAATGCTCTTCACCATCACCATATCCCTATTGATTTTGAGGTTCAAGGTCACAGTGACCTTCAATTGAAAATCATTTATGATATTTCCAGAACCAGTGAGCATACACTCATCAAACTTTACATGTTGGTTGCTTTGGTCAAACGGATGACCCTTAATGATGTTGAGGTCACTCCCTTAAAATTATTGTCAGAATGACCTTTATATTGCTCAGTTTGACTATTTCTGCATTGCTGAAACAGCTTTTGTTATGAAATAATGTTGTGTTGTTGTAGTCTTAGTGTTGTCTGTGAATTAACACTGTAAAGAGTATACTTATGCAGCAGGTACAATTTGTCAGACTGGCAATGTAAACAACTTCTTGTTACTGCATTCTGAGGTTTTGTAGGTTGGTCTGCTAAAAGTTATGTTGCATTAAATTAGACAAATTATTATATGTCTTTTTGAGTAATAAATTGTAGCTAGATTAGTCAGATGATCCTTTTTTATGTGTCGTCTAATTGTTTTGTGACAAAATATTTACATGTAACTGACAGTGTGTTTATTACTCCGTAGTTGACATAGTCTGTGTTTTTTGGAGTGTTTTGCATTAGAAACATCTATTTACAGTCAATTTTGAGAAGTGTGAAGTAATGTAATATTGCTGATTTGCAGGGCAGACCTGGTGTCTGTGAGATTGTCAGAGAAAGAGGAAGCCTATATACTGATTCACTCACTGAGAGATGCAAACTTACCTAAATTCCTGGCTGAGGATGTGCCGTTGTTTGAAAGCATCCTTGACGATCTTTTCCCTGGTATTGTGCCACCTGAGCCAGATCATGGGGTATTAGAGGTGAGTACAACTTGTTTATTGGCAAAGAATTTAGCATATAAAAGGCAAGAGTTTTACACTGGCTGGTATTGCACAACTGCGATACTATCAAAAACTAACACAACCAAATATATATTTCAGAAAGCAATATCCATGTCAACAAGAGATCAAGGTCTACAAACATGGCCTAACCAGATAGACAAGGTGAAGCAGTTTTACAACCAGATCCTGGTGCGACATGGAGTGATGTTGGTAGGTCCTACAGGTGGAGGGAAGACAACAGTACGGTCCATACTACAGAAAGCGCTGGTTCTTCTTCCTACCATACAACCACAGGAAGACAAAGAGGACGGCAGGAAGGGAGTGTCTTATGTGGTATGTAATATTGTATATCATTCATGAAATAGATAGTCTTATTATATTACCCTTTCAGGAAATTTCCAGCTGTTTGATTGGCCAATGATTTGTAAATAGAAATTTTTATTACCCTTCCATGAAATTTGTGGTCTCCTGATTGGTCAACGATCCGTTTATAGATTTTGATATTTACGGGCAAGCCGGTAATATACGCTTGACATAACCCCGTTACTGTACCCCATGCTGAAAGTGAGCTTGTTCGCCGCGTACACTACGTCAGTGTATAAGTCTGTGCTGATTTGTGATGTCACGCAGTGACATTGAGGTATCATAAGGGGATTTGAACGTCTGGTTACGTTCAGTCGTTAAATAAATAAAACATAAACGGAATCTTTTAATACTTGAGACAGGGAAGGGTAATAAAATTGTTATTTGTTTTTTGATGTGATATATAGGGATATATTACCTGCCTAGATTTATATAACCCAAGCCGTTAGGGTAATATCATGTCAAGGCGGGTAATATATCCCCATATACCACTTCAAAAACCAAATAACATATAAAATTAATGGGCAAGCAGGTAATATACACTTGGCATACCCAGTCATTGTACCCCATGCTAAAATGGTTTGAAATTTTTAGGGTACGCAATTATAGCTCTGGTTATGAAAATTATTGGAAAGTTTATCAACATAGCATTGATTGAGAAGAAGAATGGGTTTTGTATAAAGTCATCTGAAAGAGAAAGCAGTTTTAAGAACGAAATGAAAATGATTTATTCACATTTCAAAGTACAAACCAGCATTGGTAGGAAAAGTCTTGCGTTTTTCAAAACTAGATGGCGGTCAGCAGTTCAATAACCTTTTGAGTGTTTTGTGCGTTGCAAAGTGACTTGAGATATATAAGGGTTTTCAAGGTTTGCTTCTTCAGCTTATTGCTGTAAAATGAATGGAATCCTTCAAAATTTAGAAAGGAGGTGAATTTTTGTTTTAGTATATGGGGATATATTACCTGCCTTGACATAATATTGCCCTCGCCTAATGGCTGGGGTAATATAAATCTATGCGGGTAATGTATCCCCATATACCACGTCAAAAGACCAAATAGCATTTAATGTATTCATTATATTATGTTCACACATATTCAGCTTGGATCTATCTTATTAGATTGTAGTAACTGTATTGCATAGATTTTTCCATTCCTAGAGTGTGAAATTAATTTTTGCAAACACTTTGTGCCATTTGTGTGACCAATAAAGGTAGTAGACTATCTAAACTGAGCTAGTTTATTTGATCAGAAAAGGGAGAACAGGAGGTCACCATGACTACAACTCTGAATGATTGCCAACTTTATATAATGTGTATAAACATTCTTTTAGTTGACTTAAATGTTTTAATCATAGTTGCTCATATAAGTAGGGTATTTCATCTTGTGATACAATAATCCAGTACAGTCAAACTTGTCAGATGGTCTCTATACTCTGGATAATTGCTACCATCTTAAATTAAGAGGGAGGAATATAAAGTGGTTGCATATGTCAGGTTGTTGCTTAACTCACGTTGTTGCAAGGGCAGGGTTGACTGTATGTATATTTTCATGTTAAATATATAGATGTTACCCCACATTTCAGCACAATAGAACCAAGAAAGGTCACTGTGATGTATTTACTGTCAATCCCAAATGTGTAACACTGGGAGAACTGTACGGTGAAACAGACCCGAATACTTACGACTGGACAGATGGTCTGATTGCAATGTGTGTCAGGAAATTCACCAAGGAACTCACTAAGATGGACATTCCAGGAGTGGATGGTCGACCTGGTACTGGTACTTCGTCTATCTCAGATACAACCAGGGTAGGTTCAAGTTCAGTGCATGTTTTACATTGGTTGGTCATGTATGTTGATATCAATATAAGTAACAGTGTAAATGAATCTGTTGTTAAAACATAATGTTTGCAATATGTAAAAGCATGATGCCCTCAGCTTGATTAAAATACCCAGAATTGTGGTGTTCTGCCTGTTTGTTTTGAAACACTTTAACATTTTCTTCTCCTCAATCAAGAAGTAAGATCATATAGAAATTATGCACTTGTTCTAAGTATGCCAGACATTCATAAATGTAATTCTGTTCCTTTTTAAAAGAGATTTGGAAAAGTGAAAAAGTTTGTTAGAATATTAAATGTAAGTATTTTTCACAGGAATAGCACTTGGAAATAGAATACTTTTATATATATATATTACAAATTTTTGGTGATGGATTTTTAGAGCAGTTGTTTTAGCACAGTATTATGGATTTTTATTAAGCTTAATTGAGCTTTGTCCCAGATGTACAAAAACATTACTTAATTGCTATTTGATTGCCACTTTTTAGCTCACCTGAGCCTACAGTAATGAAGATGGACTGTGTCCATTATGCTTTGTCAACAATTATGTTGTGCAAGCAATAGAAACTACAGTTTTCCTGGAATCATCCTTGAACTTGGTCAGAATGTTTGTCTTGATGAAGTCTTGGTTGGTTATATTGGATCAAAACTAGGTCACCAGGTCAGATAAATGAAAACCTTGTGCATGCAATAAAGATTGCACTTTGTACCCAGTCATCATGAATGTTGGTCAGAATGTTTGTATTGATGAACTCTGGGTTTTATTTGAAACTGGGTTACATGGGGTCAACAACTAGGTCACTAGATTAGGTCATAGAAATCTCTGTGCACGAAACAGAAACTGTATTTTGTAGCCACACATCATAAATGTTGATCAGAATGTTTATCTTGATAAATTGTAGGTCGATTATGAAACTTGGTCATGTGGGGTCAAAAAGTAGGTCACCAGGTTAGATCATAGAAAAACCTTGTGCATGTAATAGAAGAAGCTGCAGTTTTTTACGCAACCATCATGAAACTTGGTCAGAATGTTTGTTTTGATTAATTCTAGTTTGGGATTGAAACTGGATCACATTGGGTCAAACATTAGGTCACCAGGTTAGATCATAGCAAAACCTTGCGCATGCAATACAGGCTGCATTTTGTACCAAATCATCATGAATATAAGTCAGAATGTTTAGCTTTGCGGGTTCAGTTTGAAACTGGGTCACATGGAGTTAAAACTAGGTCAGGTGGTTAGATCGTAAAAAAATTGTGTGCAAGCAATAGAGACTGCATTTTGTACACAGTCGTCATGAACATTGGTCAGAATGTTTGTCTTGATAAACTCTAGATTGGCATTGAATCTGGATAACTTAAGTTCACCATGTCAGATCATAAAAACCTTGTTTTTGATGCTGCAGTAACGAAATTTGGATGTGTGTACATTTTTTTTTCAAGCAGATTAAAAAATTGTCCTTTATCTGGGTTATGACCGTTGACCTATTTTCTAGTCTTTTTAAGCAATTGACCTCATGTCAGGGATATAGGGCCCTCTTGTTTTCATATCTTAGTTGTATGAAAAGCATTTATATCATCCATTTTACATTAATTACCTCTTCAATACAAATTTGTAAGTTGAATTTTGTGAGGTAGTCACTGACACGCATTGTTTGTAAAAGTTGGAGGGGCTTCGTCTGGTTAGACCGTATAAAACTTAGTAGCAGGGTCTCAACTCAAGTATTAAGATAATATTTCCTCAAGGATAGAATGCTTGATACTGGAGCACAGCCATTTTTGGCTGTATATATTAATAATATTTTGGGAAAGAGTTTTCACTTCATATTGTTTTATAGTTTTATATTTTCTATAGATGTGCCGCAGAGTTGTTCATTTATATTGTAACCAGCATGCCCCTTGTGTTGTTTGTGTGATTATATTTCTTGTTAAGTGTTACATTGAACTGTAAATACAGAATTTATGGAGAGCTTTCTTTGTAAGTATGGAGAATGCTTCAATCTGCTTACTTCTAGATCTTGATATATTGTAATTATTTTCTACTGATTGAAACCTGGTGGAGAGGAGGGTAGGGTAGAGAAGATGGGATGCAAGGAGTTTGTGTAATGACTAAGAAAAATAAGTAAATACTGTGCATGTATTTTTATGGGGATGCAATGACATCTGGCAATATGTAGCATTGGAGGTTGGTGGGGTTCAGATATATGTTAATTTAGAATTATGTATGCTAAAGTATTATACTATTATGTTAAAGCATTCTTGTTCAAATCAATAGATATATGACTGCTCTGCTAAATAAGTGAAATAAGAATATTTTATTTATAACTTAAGAAGTCAAAAGATCATTTATAAGAAACTTGCTGGTGGAAAGTAATTACCGAAACTTTGACGATACAATAAATGATACTCTTGTGACATTTAATGTTTACACTTCTGTCTTTTAACAGGGTAAGACTGTATTCCTTGCAATTTGTTTTGCATAAAGTGTAGCTCAGTGTAAAATTATGCCCAGATACATTTATATTAGAATTATATAGTTTTACATATATATTTTCTGTCCAGACAATATTCATTATTATTACCCTTCCAAGAAATTTCCAGGCATTTTATACTTTTCTGTCAAATATCAAAAGGTTGTTTTGAAAAAGGTAGAGAGCATAGAATTGTCCTGCCCTGTTATGTCACAGACTGTCCATAATTTCAGATGCTAGATATTTTCAATACTTCAAAATCTTGTAACTGAATGCATTTTTGCTGTGTGTATATAACATTTATCCTTGTATAATATGCATATTTATGAGTGCATGTATTTAATCAGTACATATTTTAGCAGTCAGTTTTCAGCACAAAATAAATATTTATTATTCCTAGATAGTCTGCATGAAACCAGATGATGGAAGAAATAATAAACCATGTGTTATAGTAATAGCCAAATTGTAGATACTGAATTCTAACTCACTACCGATGTAACATAGTTTCTGATCGGTTACGTCGTTTAAATTTGTTACTATTAAGTAACGTATATATAGTTGCAAAAATCGGACGATCAGTAACGTTCCCGTTTAAGTGCATTGTGCGTTAGAATAGGGTTAGCTGTTTTGTGATTTTGACACTTGCATCAATATATACGGTTTTTAAAGGTAGCAAACAGTTATAACAGCTCCGGCTAATGCCCTTGCCATTAAAAAAGTTTCTGACCATTAAAAACTGTATAAACAGCCGCACATATCAAAATTATAAAACAGTTAACCTATAATGTATTGCATTTTATCATGAAGGAAGGTTGGAACAAATCACTGTTTCAGATTTCCATTGATTAAGCACAGTTCTTGGACAACTTTCTATTGATTAAGTACATTCTTTCGAAAACTGTTAGATTGCGATTCTCTTGTTGTACAAAGTATAGAAGTATTCCTTAGATTTGATACACAAATTAAGTATGTTTGTTTGCCGGTTTTCATACCATATGGTTATTTGGTGTTTGGCACTATTCAATCATACTGATATTTGTCAAGTATTGCCAAAAATACAGGCTCTTATTTTTTTGTAGATATGTGAAGATTGACCATCAGATAAATGCAGTGAATTTTTAACAATATGGTGAATGGTACATTAATGAGAGATTTTTCTGTTACATAGCCTAACACTGGTAAAACAAGTGAGGTAGCAACAGATAACGAAGGTAACCTGGAAAAGGACCACAGTGGTGGCGTTCTCACAGACTGGCGTTGGCTCGTACTTGACGGACCGGTAGACACACTGTGGGTAGAGAATCTGAATACAGTGTTAGATGATTCAAAGGTGCTGTGCTTGGCTAGTGGAGAGAGAATTGGTCTGGCTCCTGGCATGAGACTTATCTTTGAGGTTGATAATCTGTCTCAAGCTAGTCCAGCAACCATCAGTAGGTGTGCCATGGTGTATATGGTAAGTTTTCTTGCCTTCTGAAATTGTTTTTGGCAGTCATTTTTGTCGTACACTACTTCACTTGCGTTTTCTGAAGAAAAGAAAAGACAAGATATGAGTAATTTATATTCCATTTTTAGGCAGTTGGAGAAAATATGTCTGAATCAATTTAGTCTGGTTCGTAACCTTAATAAGTTATGTCAAAACATTCAAGACACTTGCTTGCAAAATTCTTGTATCAGCCATTAAAGGATAAAACAAAAGTTATAATTGAATACATACAGACATGAAGGTATACTGGTTACTGAAGGGTTTACAATGAATTACATTTTATTATAGGATCCAGTTGACCTTGGTTGGAAACCATATGTGAAGACCTGGCTCCAGAGACTACCACGAGAGATGCCAGACAGTGGGAAGCGCCACCTACAGGCATTGTTTGATTACAGTATAGAAAAGGGGTTCAAGTTTTTCCACAAATACCGGAAGTATCAATGCGTTCCCGCCCCAGATATGAACTTGGTCTCATGTTTATGTCATATACTAGCAGCATTTATTGACTTCATGAGCAAACATGGAGGATTTGGTAACCCAGGTAACTAGTTCTTTTGCTCTATAATTGGAATAAAACCATATATATTTAGATCACACATTTATTTCTCACTAAAATTGTTTGTCCTGTACACTGTCTTTACAGAAAGAAATACACTTCTGAAATTCTGTTGCCATTGTTGTGTGTAATAACTGTCTACTGTTTTCAGACATACACATTAAATTATGTTAGTGAAATATTCTCAATCTTGCAAGAGGTTGTTGAATGGTGTTATACTGTAAATGTGGAAATGCTCTGAATGATAATTAGGTATTTTTACTAGACTGCAGAAATGAAGATACTGCTTATGATTTACACTGAGTACAAGGATATGTATCTGACAGCAGCACAATGGTTTTTAATAGACATTGTATCATAAGGATTGTTTTGTTCCCACAAATTTTAACATAACAGTAAACTGTCCAAGATTATTTACTCTACGAAAAAAATGTGTGGTGGTAGTTTACATTTTCTGAGCTGTTGGAAATTTCAGATAAAGTGGCTGCTCCTAAAGAAGGTATTCAGCTAACCAAGTATATAACCTGTATAATACATACATATATATCTTATATATCATTGAATGCGTTTTACATAGGATGGCTAATGCCAGATTAGTGATCATTGTACAGTAAGAAATAACCATAAAGCAAAGTATTCGGGCAAGTTAAAAATGAGTTGTGGCAACATGGGGAGCAGGATTAAGATATGCAGTAATGAAATTTTTCATGGTTATATTTTTTACTGTACAAGTGTTTTATTTACAGCATGCTACAGTACAGCATTCATACATTAGCCAGTTATACTCACATTATATCATGTATTTAGTGGATATAACATACCAGTAAACAGTATATATATTATTCTAACACTATTGGAAATTTCTCCTATATACACAAAGAAGGATTTGAGCGTGATAAAACTATTAAGTATATCACGCTAGGCGTCCGGAACTATTTTTGACTGCTGAAATTCCCTCCCGTGTAATTTTCACACAACATCTACGAGTGTGCATGCGCTAATACGCTTGGATTGGTATTGTTGTGAATGAATTCACATGATGTAAAACAAATCATAGCTCAATTTTCTACACTTCCGGTATCGTCAGCAATATCAGAAACAACAAAAATAAGACGAATAGCGTGTTATTTGAGGAGTGAAAAAGAACAGCAAAAATTTCACGAAATGCAAGGAACACGGAAAACTACAAGTTTCAAGTCAGCGACTTCATGAAAGCGCAACAAATAGTACCCCATCGAACATGTTTTTGTTTAGATAAAAGTGTTAGAATGGAAATATATTTTATTTTTGAGTGATATACCGGTTAGTATATCACTGTGTGTCGTGTAGATGCTTCGTAATTAATCACTCAAGCCTTTGGCCTATGTGATTAGATTACTATGCATTTACACTCCCCACAGTGATATACTAACTGGTGTATCACTCAAAAGTGAAATCTATTTCCTAATTAACCATGCCTATCTTTGCCTATTACACTCTATACATGTACTTCATAAGCGACCATTAGCAAAACTTCAAACTTCGAGTTAGTAATGAGACATTTCATTGGATCTGTGGTGACTTATTGGAAAGTCTGACCAATGAAATAGTAGGTTGTATAATTTTAGGGACATGTAGTCCTGCCAGTAGGAAAGGTACTATATGTTTCTGATATCAGTTGATGAGTATCACATGGCTTCTCTTTCATTGGTCAGCAGTTAACTCTTTAATATTCATGAAAACAGAACTTTTGACAGTCAACTTTGCCAGGATACATATAATAATGTAGTGATAAAGGAATGTACACCATGGATTATGACAATGAACATAAACTAAACAGTCATACTTCTCTTTGCCAGCTTAAGCATTGTAGGAAAAGTTGCAGCTTGTGAATTTTGCTTTAATGGCTATAGCATGGACTAGTAGCAGTGATGCATGTGAAGAAATTAGTGCTTTTTAGGTTTTAAAACACATTGTAACTGCATGCATGATGCATCTGCCATCTACCAGTAATATGAATGGTAGATTCTTCAATTTAACTTAAAATGGAACCTTGCTTAACGTTGTATTACCCTTTATATAGTGACCATCACAATTATTAGAAAGATGTTTGTGACATCATTTTGAGAGCAAGCTATGCTACATTAGGTTTATATATTCAAAATGATGCAATTTTGTATCTACTGGACATAGGAAACTGAAATTTTAACACATCAGTGTTGAAATAGTGTCTATTTGAAACTATGCAAATAGCTCATTTCCTAATATGGATGATTGTACCAGGTAGGTGCCAGTATGTTTGTGGTATTACTACACATATATTACTATTATAGTATATAAGAACACTGACCTATGTATGCCTTATTGTAGACAAGCATTTGCCAAGGAGACAGAGAAGGCAAGGTGTATAAACATTTCTTACCACATAGATCTGACAGTACTCTACATGTGTGTTCTCTCTTCCTACATTTTGTTATGTCTCTCTGCATGTTTTCATTGATTTTGTACTAGACCTGTTTACCTATTATACTGATTATTTTGCATCTTATCAAAATTTTGTTTCAATTTTGGGCTAGACTATGATTGAAATGTTGTAACCATATACTTGATTAGATAACTTAAAGGATCCTTGCGACCACACAATATATAACACAGGACTGAGATGTTAGGTCAAAAGTCAAGGTAACACTTAAAGGGATCAAATCCCTTATTTTTTGTATGATAGCAGAATATTTTGCTTTTCATTTATGGGTCTATTGCTTTGTCACCTATAGAAGGATTTTGAAATATAAAATCTCACACAAATGTTTCCATGACTAAGGATGTTTCAAGTGAAACACGCTTTTACCAAGCTCAAAGGTCAAGGCTGCGCGTGTGCGCTTAAAATGTTGCTGATAAACTTCTAGTTCTTGTATACAGGAATGATCAAAATAAAGGCTTTGTTTTAATGTTAATTTCATTGTGTTAGATCTGTAATAATCTACCTTATTCTAGGAACTCCAGTATCAAACCTGAATTGAGTTCATATCTGTGGAGAAAAAAAACTTTGAATTTTATGTTAGTTTAGCACTGGTTTATTTATTTTCTCTGTGTGAATTTATGTTGTATTCAATTGTAAATAAAGATGGCCTGATTGTTTTGGCTTGTTAATTGTTCAATTTATTTTTAAATGTACATGTTAAATTGTTTGTTTTTCCATTGTACACTGTGTGTTCTTTCAGCTTTCTGAGAATAGACTTTGGACAGGAAAAATAAATCACAATTTTTAAAATGGAAATGTAGTTAGGTGTGACTTTTATGTTCTCCTATTAAAAAGAAACTGAAACTTTGCTTGAACAGATAGAGAGGATGGCCATACTGAGACTGGGGGTGACAGGGCCGAGAGCAGAGCATCCAGTAGAAGCTCAGGAAGAACGTCGCGGTCAAAAGGTCGGCGACGAGGAACAAAACGACCACCAAAGATAAAAGAGGAGATGGGAATCATTCAGGAATCTCAACCAGAGGCTAAAGCTGCCAGGTAACTAATTGCTTCTTATCAGTTTGATCTTTTTTTAATTAAAAAAAAATAGATATGGTTTACATTATGGTTTGCATAAATGTTTTGGGTGATCTTTATTTCAAAAAATCATAATATAAAGTGTGTATTAAAGACTTTATTATGATGTCAAGAATTAGCAAAACAGAACTTATTGGAATATAAAATGCTAGTATACATGTAACTAGTATCAAGTATATCAAAGTCATGACCTCCTTGATGTTGTGATAGTTGCTAATTGTAAAAGATAGAATTAGAGATATTAAATCAGTGTGAATATTTCCCACTTTACAGTACATGTGTACTGTCCAATTAGCTTGATTTATTTTAAGACTTGTTTACTGATCCTGATCTGCATGTTTCTAACATCATCCCATTTTCGTTCAGATTTAATTGCAACTAGATGCCTAGTAGGTAGTGACAAGGTCTCCCATAGACTTGGTCTTTATTATCATTTGCATGAACTATTTTCTTACCATTATTAGCACCGAGAATGGCAACAAAACAAATTATACCTCAGGTTCTTTTATCACACGCTTGATCAGGTATAAGAGTGTGAACCTTATGATTACAATGGTACATGTATATATGATTGAAATATGCCATGCATTGTGGGCAAGTATTAACCTGGTATTTCAAATATTTTCCTGCTATGCATGAGTGAATGCAACACAATGTTGATTTAGCAATTTTGTATTCTTTTTACCAAAGTGTTTTTTACCATGGTATTGCCATTTATGTTCAAACATTAAAAGTTAGTTAACTGTCCTAAACAGAATATTTATGAGTGCCAGGTAAATACTTATGCACAACATATATTCAAGTGACTTTAACACAAAAGGTCAGATAGCTCATGGTAACAGTTAGTAGATGAAATCCAGAACTCTGGGAGTGGGTTTAACTGTCCCCAAACACTCCACACCCACCCTATGGTGCTAAATTAGTGTGGAAAACTTAGCCTACTTTTCTTCCCTGAGTAGAGATCCATTGTAGTGATATCATATGATCATATAAACCCTGGATAAATTGTCTTTTATATTGGTGTTCTTACATCTTTAAATTTATAAATTTCCGTGTTATGTTTGACTATACAGTTCAGTTATGAGCACAGAAATTCTCTTACTTGAGATGCAGGAGAATGCAAGGTAGGGCTAGTACACTGCAGGCTGTGGTATAAGTGTGATATTTACAAAGCTTGTACACTGCAGACTGTGCTATAAGTATGGTATGTTATGGTCTTTAGCCAATATTATTCACATCACATACTATACATGTGTAGATTCGCCTGTGAAGTCTTAGGTATAACATTGGTGTGGCAGTTATCACATTCTCATATCAAGTGGAATAAATTATATGATGGTATATGTGCACACATATCTGATACTTCTGTAATCAACTGTAAAGCAGCAAATGATAATCAATGTATTTTATAATCATGTACATTTCTGCTTTATTTTGTATCAAAATTATGACATCATGGCTGAATCCAATAATGTCTTTCTAGGTGATAGATTTAAATACAGTAGTGAGGAATTTTTGTGCATGTTGTAAGGTTCAAACAACCTTTAAATTAACATTAGTCTGAAATTTTGTACATGAATGATGGTACAAATTAAGACCAGTCCTATTGAGCATATACTGTATAACAAGAAACAATTTTGCGCAATTTAAATTAGTGATTTTTCATGGTAATTTCATTTCCGCAGGCAAGTAGTTCAACACACTTTTCCACACACATCTGTTCACGTATTTCTGTATTTGCTTTCACATATTTAGTTTTGTTTTCAGCAAACTTCTTTCTGTTTCATTATGCATGTGGTTTTAGCTAGACTTTTCGAAGGGGAGCTATCCTACTCTCTTTGGCATTACCTTGGTTAAGTTTTTCGTACCAGTCCCCACTTTATTTCAAAACCATCAGAAATATTGCTTTGAAACTTACAGTACTTGTTAACTGTCATAACCTCCATAGATTTTGAGGTCAGTAGGACAGACTTCAAGGTCATTGTGATCCAGAATTGTAGAAAGGTTTCCGGACGATAACGCAAGAATGCTTGGGCCTAGCATCTTGAAACTTGATGTGGAGGTTGGTCATAACCAGTAGAGGACCCTTATTGAATTTGAGATTATTAGGTCAAAGGTCAAGGTCACAGTAACCAGGAATTGTAGAAGGGTTTCCGCTCAATAACTGTAGTTAGGAGTGCCCAATTGCAATGAAATTTGGTTTGTAGGTAGTTTGTGGGGAGAGGAAGCTTGGGATTTCATTTGGGGTCACTAGGGTCAAGGTCACTGTTACTAAAAATGGAAAAATGATTTCCATTTAAAGTGACATGTGCATCTTATCGTACGTAGTGTATTTTTGGTGACAGTTTTATAAAAGCAATTTCCGGTTGCTGTACATTTAAATGTGTTAAATGAATGATAATGCCGCATTAGTATTTGAAGTTGTTCTTAGAAATAAAAAAATCAGACTAATAAAATAAAAGTTCCTTTCTTTGCAGTAATCTCCCTTGTTATACCCCCTCAAAACGAAGTTTGGAGGGGGTATATAGGAGTGAGCTTGTCGGTTTGTTTGTTTGTCGGTCGGTCTGTTGGTTTTATGGTTTCCAGATGATAACTCATGAACGACTTGACCGATTTAAATAATATGTGGTACACAGGTTCAACATAAAAAAATATAGGCCATGTTCGACTTTGGGGTCAGTAGGTCAAAGGTCAAGGTCACAGTGACCCTGAACAGTAAAACAGTTTCCGGATGATAACTCATGAACGACTGGACCAATTTAAATAATTTTTGGTACACAACTGTCACATCATGAAATACAGGTCAAATTTCACTTTGGGGTCAGTAGGCCAAAGGTTAAGGTCACAGTGACCCTGAACAGTAAAACTGTTTCCGGATAATAACTCATGAAAGGCTTGACCTATTTAAATAATTTTTGGTACACAGGTGTAACATCATGAAATACAGGTCAGGTTTGACTTTGAGGTCTGTAGGTCAAGGTCACATGACTCGGAACAGTATAGGAAATATATAGGAAAAACTTTAAAAATCTTCTCCTCTGAAATCACAAGGCCTAGAGCTTAGATATTTGGCATGTAGCATTGCCTAGTAGACCTCTTCAAAGTTTGTTCAAATTATGCCCCTGGGGTCAAAATTGACCTTGCCAGGGAGGGGGGGGGGGAGTTACTTGTTTTACAAAGATGTATATAGGAAAACCTATTTGGTATATAACGTTGTCTAGTGATCTTCCACCAGGCAAGTGGACCTGTACCAAGGTGAGCGATATAGGGCCATCTTGGCCCTCTTGTTTGATTTGTACCAATAAATTCCTAGTTAAAATCTTGTGTGCAACTGGCAATGGCTTGCACATATATCATTAACCACTTAAAATATTGGTTTAAAACTTTGCTGTAGTATTCAGGGATATTAAACAAATAAGTTTGATAACCCTTGACTTAATATCTTGATACTTGTGGCCCTTGTTTATACAGATCCTTGTTTTGCCTTTTACTGCCAAAGTTTTGTTTTCTTGGCAAGCACTGGGAAAAGTCGAGGGCACTGTCCTACTGGCAGCTCTTGTTTAATGACAATTTTAACATGGCTCAGTTTGATTGTTGATTAAAAAAGGAAAGAAATCAAGTTTTGTATATGACATTCTTCATCCATGCAGTGAAATCATGATCTGCACTGTTCACTTTGTACACATGAAATGTTCAATAAACACCCAATAAACTATAAATGACACTACGGACAAGCCCAATTAAGAAACACAGCATGGTCAAAATTGAAGGATTTAAAAAAAAACCAGTTGTTATCACTTAGGCTTTTAAGTTACGACTATTTTGCATCAAACCTCGAATATTACAAGAAACTCAATAGTTTTCCAAAATGGTCATTTCACACAGATTCAAACCACTTAAACATGGACAATTTGCAAATATTACAAAATATGCTTTGGAATTGGGAACGTGTGATGTAAATGCATTGAATCAGCTGATGACCTTCGATGAATATATGCACATAGTTCAAAGTGAGGTCGGACAAAAATTTGTCCAAAAATGGAGCAGGTATCTTTTAGGAAATCATTAAGGTTTACAGTTTTCTTGTTAGCTCGACTATTCGGAGAATATGGAGAGCTATTACAGTCATTTGTGCGTTGGTGTTGGTGTTGGCATTGGCGTTGCAGCTTTGTTTAAAGTTTTGCCTGCTAAGTACTATCATGCACATATCTCATTAACCACTTATGATATTGACTTGAAACTTTGTTCATGTCTTTAGGGGTGTCATACAATCAAGTCAGATAACTCTTGTATAAATTTAGTACAAATTATGGCCCTTGTTTGACTTTGAAAATTTGGTTAAAGTTTTGCCTGTTAGCTACTATCATGCACATATCTCAGTAACCACTTATGATAATGACTTGAAACTTTGTTAATGTCTCTAGGGGTGTCACACAGACAAGTCAGATAATTCTTGTATAAATTTATAAGAAATTATGGCCCTTGTTTGACTTTGAAAATTTGGTTAAAGTTTTGCCTGCTAGGTACTATCATGCACATATCTCAGTAACCACTTATGATATTGACTTGAAACTTTGTAAATGTCTTTAGGGGTGTCACACAGTCAAGTCAGATAATTCTTGTATAAATTTATAACAAATTATGGCCCTTGTTTGACTTTGAAAATTTGGCTAAAGTTTTGCCTGCTAGGAACTATCATGCACATATCTCAGTAACCACTTATGATATTGACTTGAAACTTTGTTAATGTCTTAAGGGTTGTCACACAGTCAAGTCAGATAACTCTTTTATAAGTTTGATACAAATTATGGCCCTTGTTTGACTTTGAAAATTTGGTTAAAGTTTTGCCTGCAAGGTACTATCATGCACATAACTCAGTAACTACTTATGGTAGTTATATCAAACCTAGCAATAGTGTTCAGGAGTACATTTTGTATCAAACAATTAATTTACCAATAATGAAATATATAGTGATAGATTTTGACTTTTTTTATAATTAACTTTCCTAGTTTATACTTAATAGTTAGCAGAATTTATTTTGCTATTGTACTGATAAAAGTTTTGTTTTATTAGCAAACACCCACAATAGTCCAGCTTGCTGTCTTATTGACAGCTCTTGTTTCATTTTTTGTTTATTAGCTTAGCTGGCACAAAGTGCCAGAGTGAGCTATTAGGATGGCTTTCTGTCCGGGGTCCGTCGTACGTCGGTCCGTCCGTCCACCATTTCCTTCAAACGTCATCTCTGAAACCACTAGGCCAATGTTGATGAAACTTTGCAGAGATGCTCCTTGCATGAAGCTCTATCAAAGTTGTTCAAAGAATTCCATTCCATGCAGAACTCTGGTTGATATGGCAACAAATAGGTAAAACTTTAAAAATCTTCTTCTCTGACACCACAAGGCCTAGAGCTTAGATATTTGGCATGTAGCATTGTCTATTGGACCTTTACTAAGATTGTTCAAATTATGACCCCCGGGTCAAAATTGACCCCGCGCGGGTGGTCACTTAGTTTTGCATAGGCTTATTTAGGAAAAACTTTAAAATTTCTTCTCTGAAAACACAAGGCCTAGAGCTTGATATTTGGCATGTGCTGGCTAGTGGACTTACCAAGATTGTCAAATTATGAGCCCCCGGGGCCAAAATACCCTGCCCATGGGGTCACTTAGTTTTGCATAGGCTAATATAGGAAAAACTTTAAAAATCTTCTTCTCTGAAACCACAAGGCCTAGAGCTTAGATATTTGGCATGTAGCATTGGCTAGTGGACCTCTACCAAGATTGTTCAAATTATGAGCCTCTGGGGTCAAAATTGACCCTGCCCATGGGGTCACTTGGTTTTGCATAGGCTAATATAGGAAAAACTTTAAAAATCTTCTTCTCTGAAATCACAAGGCCTAGAGCTTAGATATTTACCATGTGGCATTGTCTAATGGACCTTTACCAAGATTGTTCAAATTATGACCCCAGGGTCAAAATTGACCTTGCCCGGGTGGTCACTTAGTTTTGCATTGGCTTATATAGGAAAAACTTTAAAAATCTTTTTCTCTGAAACCACAAGGCCTAGAGCTTAGATATTTGGCATGTAGCATTGTCTAGTGGACTTGTACCAAGATTGAACAAATTATGACCCCATGGTCAAAATTGACCCTGCCGGGGGGTCACTTGGTTTTGCATAGGCTTATATAAGAAAAACTTTAAAAATCTTTTTCTCTGAAACCACAAGGCCTAGAGCTAAGATATTTGGCATGTAGTATGTCTAGTGGACTTGTACCAAGATTGAACAAATTATGACCCCACCGGGTCAAAATTTACCCTGCCTGGGGGGTCACTTGGTTTTACATAGGCTTATACATAGGAAAAACTTTAAAAATCTTCTTCTCTGAAACCACAAGGCCTAGAGCTTAGATATTTAGCATGTGGCAATGTCTAGTGGACCTTTACCAAGATTGTTCAAATTATGAGCCCTTGGTCAAAATTGACCCCGCCCGGATGGTCACTTGGTTTTACATAGGCTCATATAGGAAAAACTTCAAAAATCTTCTTCTCTGAAACCACAAGGCCTAGAATTGGTAGAGCATGAGACTTGTGATCTCGGGATAGCGGGTTTGATTCCCGGGTTGACCAACTAAAATTACTAACAGTCTTTCGGATGAGACTAAAACCTTGAGTCACTATGTATCGGGATGCGATACACCTGGCATGTATAAGAACCAGGGGTGATCTCTGGATTGGGGCCTTTTTGTATCTTGACCACTAATTCCTCCAAAACCTAAAATAACTATCCTCTTCTGGGGGCATTGGTCATATGGGAAACCGGTACCAATGATAAAGCCCAAATATACGATACGATATATAGGGAAAACTTAAAAAAAACAAGGCCGACAGGCAGATAATAGATATTTGAAATGCTACTTAGCATTGTGTAGTGGACCTCTAGGAATTATGTTAGAATCATGACCCCTTTTATTATAGCAAATGGTAGTCAGGTGAGCGATATAGGGCCATCATGGCCCTCTTGTTTTTCAGGTTTAAGCTCACCTAAATATTTTTCTGAGTGAGATTTGTCCGGTTCATGTTGATTATCTCTTCCTATTTGTTCAGTTGTTTTTGTTTCTGCAGATTTATGTGTAGTTGCAGCCAGAAGTAGAAGAAAAAAATCGCTTTCAGCAACTCTTAATGAATCGTTTGATGGATTCCTAAAACTTTCATTCTTTTTAACAATTTTTTATTAACTCACCTGAGCATGAAGTGCTCAAAGGTGAGCTATTGTGATAGTCTGTCATCTGTCTGTCGTCTTTTCACCCTGACATTGTTAACACACGCTTTAGTGTGACAACCAATTGTCATGAAATTTGACATCCAATCATCATGTTTATCTTAATAATATTTAAGTTGATTTGGAATCTGGGTCAAAAACTAGGTCACACAAGGTCAACTTTGAAACTAGGTTGCCTGGGGTCTCAATAATATTTAAGTTGATTTGGAATCTGGGTCAGAAACTAGGTCACCAAGGTCAACTTTGAAACTAGGTTGCATGGGGTCAAAAGTAAAAAACTAGGTCACAAGAATGAATCAAATTAAACCCTTGTTAACACTGTAGGCCACAGTTAATACCCAATTGTTACGAAAATTTGTCAGAGTGTTGGTCTTGATCATTTCTAGGTCAAGATTGAATGTGATTCACCTGGGCTTAAAAACTAGTTCACAGGTCAAATCCAAGAAAAACCTTGTTAATACTCTAGTACAATGTAGTCATATTTGCCAATCATCATGTTAATTTTGTCAGAATGTTTGTCTTGGCAAGGTCGAACAGAATGTTTGTGTTTATGATATAGTTAAAGGTTGAATTTTGATCACATTGGGTCATAAGAAGGTCATGTACTCAGGTGAGTGATTTAAGGCATTTTGGCCCTCTTGTTATTTCATTGTGTTCAACCAGTTATTTGTAGATAAATTGTGAATGAAACAAGTTATAGAAATATAACTTAAAACTGGAGTACACAAATATTTAAAAAAGTAAGATTGTAATTTTTTTTCAATTACAGGTTTTTGGATGATTTGATCTTGAACTTTTTTAAGACTTTTAAATTAGTCAAGATCTCGGGGTGTTGTTTAGGGCGTTGGAGTTAAACATACAGTTAACTCCATATATTACTCCTGATAAAATGCAACTTCGGATATAAATAACAGTTTTTTTTGGCTTGATTTTTTCCCGTCTTTGTTTAATGTAAAAATATACGGTTATATCTTACTCCGGTTATAAGGAAACTTCGTATATAAGGAACAATATTTTCTGGCCCAACAATGCAAAATGTACAGTAAAGTAATCGTATATATGGAACTGCAAATATGTTCCCGAGAGTTAAAAGAAATCAGTCTGATGATTTTGCATTTTTCTTTTGCCGTATGCGTTGTATTTTTTATAGCGCACTTGTAGCCATTATTCATAAAGGTAAATCATTTGAAATGTGTCACGTTTTGGTAAACTAGTTAAAGCTGCTCGCTCTCGGTTACCGTTGAAATGTTGTTTTTTTAATTATGTCTCCCCCACCTCGGGGGGAGACATATTGTTTTTGCCCTGTCCGTCAGTCCGTCCGTCCGTCAGTCCGTCAGTCCGTCCGTCCATTCTTCGCTTCCCGGACGATAACTAGAGTTCCTTTTGACCTACAGCTCTCAAACTTCATAGGATGAATGGTCTTATTGAGCAGATGATCCCTATTGTTTTTGGGGTCAGTAGTTCAAAGGTCAAGGTCACAGTGACCGTTGGTCAATTTCTCGTTTCCGGATGATAACTAGAGTTCCTTTTGACCTACAGCCCTCAAACTTCATAGGATGATTGGTCTTATAGAGCTGATGATCCCTATTGTTTTTGGGGTCAGTAGGTCAAAGGTCAAGGTCACACTGACCGTTGGTCAATTTCTCGTTTCCGGATGATAACTAGAGTTCCTTTAGACCTACAGACCTCAAACTTCATAGGATGATTGGTCTTATAGAGCAGATGATCCCTATTGTTTTTGGGGTCAGTAGGTCAAAGGTCAAGGTCACAGTGACCGTTGGTCAATTTCTCATTTCCGGATGATAACTAGAGTTCCTTTTGACCTACAACCCTCAAACTGGGGAGTCCGTCAGTCCGTCCGTCCATTCTTCGTTTCCGGACGATAACTAGAGTTCCTTTTGACCTACAGCTCTCAAACTTCATAGGATGAATGGTCTTATTGAGCAGATGATCCCTATTGTTTTTGGGGTCAGTAGTTCAAAGGTCAAGGTCACGTGACCGTTGGTCAATTTCTCGTTTCCGGATGATAACTAGAGTTCCTTTTGACCTACAGCCCTCAAACTTCATAGGATGATTGGTCTTATAGAGCTGATGATCCCTATTGTTTTTGGGGTCAGTAGGTCAAAGGTCAAGGTCATACTGACCGTTTGTCAATTTCTCCGTTTCCGGATGATAACTAGAGTTCCTTTAGACCTACGACCTCAAACTTCATAGGATGATTGGTCTTATTGAGCAGATGATCCCTATTGTTTTTGGGGTCAGTAGTTCAAAGGTCAAGGTCACAGTGACCGTTGGTCAATTTCTCGTTATATTTGGGGTCACTAACTCAAAGGTCAAGGTCATAAGGGGGAGACAAGTTTTTTTGTGAAAAACAATCTCTAGTTTGACATACTTATTCATAAATATAAAACTAAAGGCTAGAATCAAAATAAGCAAAAATCTAGGTAGGAATTTGCAGAAATCGATTGAAAATGTTTGTTACACGGCACCGCTACACTATATGTTTATATTGAAATTTCAAAACCATTTGCAACGCTTTTGAATTTTGTTGCGTATTTTTTTTAAATTTAGAAATGTATGTGACAGGAATTTATACTGGAGCCTTTTTATATGACCATATGTTCAAAAATACGTTATTTACATACAGTTTGAAAAACTTAATTTTTTTACCAAAATCTGAGAGCAAACTTTAAATGAGAGTGCAAACATAATTGCTTTGTACGATATTATAAGTGATAATATTTAATGTAGATAATTCTGAGTGTCTGGATGAAATCCAATTTTGGGAAAAAATACCTTGTTAAATATTTCAAGTTATAACAAGTGAGTGAAAATCAGCTTTCTTCAATTGTATTTGTTGATTTGATTTGATTTCTTCAATTGTATTTTTTGCCAATGAAAACATGAACCATCTTTTTTATGTTTTATTAATCCTTGCAATTATTTTACATAGATTTACGGGTATAGAAAAGGATAATAGTAAACTGCTATAGATTCTTATAACTCTTCAAATATAATATCATTTAGGAAGTAATGAAAAATCGACCGCCACTCTTCAAATATAGGTAGGAAAATCAAAAGTTGATTCGGATTTTACTACATTTGACTTTAAAAACACTTGTTCGATATATATTTTATTTTGATATATATCCATGTACATCGTATATAAGGAACTTGTTCGATATACGGATATAAGGAACTCCGGATATAAGGAACACATTTGATATATCCCGAGGAGTTCGATATAAGCGGAGTTTACTGTATGCAACTAAAAACAGGTTTCGGACTAAGCAAAAAGTGTCATAATGCCACGATATAGATATATTTGATTTTTTTTTTTTAAACAAGACTTACTTAATCAAAGACACAATCTTAGGTTCCATGTATATGTATCTTTATTTAAATGTTGAAAGTTTTTGATCATCATTATGGATATCCTAGAATGTCTTCAAAGTTTTATCACTTTAGAAAATGTCTGAATATCTGTTCATGGTAATGCTACAGAAAGCAGGAATAATGGTACAATGTTTGATTTCTCTTTTCATTATCATGCTGATTTTAAGGTGTTTAGGTATTAAAATTTAAATTAATTGTTTGCTATTTCTTGTATACAGTGCAGCAGGTATTAGACAGTATTATCTACAGAAGAACCCCAACAACTTGCTGAACATTCTCGGGAAGCTTTACGTGTTTGCATACACATGGAGTGTCGGCGGGAACTTCAGTCGCCAGGAGGATATGGACGAGGATGACATGGGGTCACGAAGGGGTCAGGAGAAGGGAGAAAAGGAGTTAAACATTTGTAATGAGTTTGACAACTTTATGAGGGAGATGTTTGAAGTAGAACCACCATTAGGTAAATAGAATTGACTTAGCAGTGCTTGCAGTATATTTTGTCAACAGCTTTAGCAAATGAGATACTTTGGCCACTTTTGATTAATTGTTTTGTGTTGTAGACCCATCTGCAGTGTAATATGGTTGACTTCTCAGAGAATACGTATGTTATAGCAATAAAACTTAGAAATGGTGCAAAAATGAAACAAGGTAAAAAGTATTAAAGTCCTTTACAAGGACCAGAGCAGCTATTGCTTGAACTGACCCATGCTTGTGTAACTAGCTTTGACAATAATGTGGATCTTTGGAATTCTACGTAAATAAAACTTCTATAAATTGCATGAATTTGCCTGTGCTTTACTAGAAACTAGAACTCTGAATTTGTATTTTGAGTGAACCTTTTTCAACTTAAACATACAAAACGTGAAACATACAGAACCTGTCACTTATTTTTAACTTCCTGGTTTGAAATTTCAGGTGTGAGACTACCAACAGGAAACAGAACAATCTACAGTTACTTCATTGACATGGAGTCTGGTAACTTTGTACCCTGGGATGCACTTGTACCATCTACAAAGTCTCTCATTGAGAAAGGAGCCATTATCACCATTGGTATGGACATATTGATAAAAATAGAATTAGAAGAATAAGTTATAAAATCAAAAATTTACAGCTGCATTCAACAGCTGATATTAATCAATTGAGATTTCAAAATTACCAGAGCCCTTGCTATGGAGCAATATAAACATCTTAGTTTTTGTATTTTCTCTCTTTTTCTTTTTTTTTTTTTGATTTTACACTTGGAGCAACTTATGATATAAGCAGAATATTATTGAGATTTATGCGTTGTTGTTTACTGTGCAGGTGAAACAATGGGTGTATCCATGGATCAGAAGAAAACGACTGGGGATGAGAACAATATAGTACCTACAGTGGATGTGATAAGATTTTCTTTCCTCACAAGTTTGCTGATAACTAACAAACATCCTGTACTTTTAACAGGTAAGAGTTAATGTTTCCAGCAAAAGATGGCAAGGGATTGGATCTACATTTTTGGTCCATCTGTCAGGGCGCCTGTCCGTCTGTCTGAATTTCTGCCTAGATCACTTCTGATACAGTCTTGTATACATTTTAATCATAATTTGTAAGAGTACACTGAAACAAAGTTTAGAACATCAGTTGAACTCTTTAAGTTGGTGGAGTTTGTATGATAGTATGATGAGTTAATTTGTAAAAACAGTAATGCTTGAAGACTTAATTCTCATGTGTAACATATGCAGGACCTCATAGCTACAGGGAAGGTCCTTTAAATGAATAAAAGATGAGAATAGTAGTCTTCTTAAAAGTAATTTGTATGAGTTTTTTTTTATTGTTTTCAATACTCCATTCTAGCTTTTGGTCTCAGATACATGCACTATATGCCTGATAAGTTAATAATGTCTCTGAACTGTGAACAAAACCCTTGATTCAGACTAATACTGTATACATGTATTAAACTACAGGTGAGTCTGGAGTGGGCAAGTCAGCTGTTATCAACTATGCTCTGAAGAGGTTGAGTAAAGATGGTGGGACATCTTTGAAAACAGGCACAATCCTTGGCAGTATTCTCAACTACTCAGATAAAGGGGCGTCTCTGCTCGAGAATATCAATAACCTTACAAAGTGGGGTCAGGAAGAGGAAGAGGATAAGGTCGGGATGGACATACTGCTGGGTGCGAAACCCAAGACATCAACAGGCATCATCAGTTCAATGATCCAGTTCTCGGCTCAAACCACGTCGGCTAGATTGCAGGCTCAAATCAAGCATAATCTCATACAAAAAGGAAGAAACACTCTCGGGGCACCAAAGGGTAGAAAGGTACTTTCTATTATTGTTTCCTCCTGCTATCACATGACATTATTTTTGTTACAGGATCAGACTTTAATAAGGTCAAATAGAGTAATATTTGTATAGATTCTTCTTAACTTTGGTAACATCATGATTTTAATAAAGGAACTACATGTATGTGACATGAGTTTTTTAGAACTGTTCTGTAGAAATCAATTTGTTTCTACAGATGCTTCGTGTCTTACATTTTCGACCTACTTTGATAGACTCAAAATATTTTTATTTATTAATTATTCCAGTGCTACATACAATGTTTATAATAGTTTATCTAAGGTTTACAGTTTAACTAAGTACAGCTTAAAAAAGTTTGTTCCTAGTAACTGCGGTTTTAATTGTTACCCAGCTACAATCCGTAACATGTAACTATGTTCTAAAGCCAGTTAAGGAAACATTTATACAGGACACAATGATGAGATGACTTTTGAGTTTGAAGAAAGTTGTTGCTATATTTGTAGGTGATAATGTTTGTGGATGACTTGAACATGCCAGCACCCGAGTCGTATGGAGCACAGCCCCCGCTAGAATTACTGAGGCAGTTCCTGGAACTTAATGGTTTCTACTTTACTCAGAAAAATGCGTGGAAGGTAAAATGTTCATCATTATTCCTTTTGTTTTCTTTCTGTTTTATTTAGGAAAGGCAGATGTGGCCACTATTACAAGGATAAATATGATTTGGATTCCTTTGTTGCTTTTACTGAAATCTTTTAGTTCATAACAGCAGCCAGATGTTTTTAGAATAATTTGAATGTTTGAAAATAGAATAAAGGTACACATAGCTTAATTAGTTATGTGAGAGTTGTTTCCCTTGCAGGATATACTTGATGTGACAGTGGTGGCTGCATGTGGGCCCCCAGGAGGAGGACGTAATCCAGTCAGTGCCAGACTTCTTAAAAACTTCTGGTATGTAAAGATACTATTGTGTGAAGGGTGAATTTTAAATTGTTAAAAATCATAAGCTGCCACCCTATGAATTGTAAAGGCTGATTTTGATAAATGGTACATTGAAATTGTTTACCTTGACATAAAACTTATTTGAAATGTTTATAGCATGCTTTTACAATGAACAGGTGCAGGGAAGTGTACTATGTTGCACATATTACATGTGCAGATCTATACAGAACTGCAATACAAGCTGTTAAGATACAACTTTACCTGGGATCCCATTCATAGACATATAAAGGGGACTGTTTACTCACAGTATTTATGATTGTGTGTTGTCATTAGCATTTTACCGTTTACTAAAATATTTTGCAGTATGTTTGCGTTCCCTCAGCCATCTACACGCTCTCTACAGCACATCTACCAGGTGCAGCTAGGACGATTCTTGCAGGATGGTGATTTTGCACAAGAAGTTACAGAATGTTTATCATCCCTTGTCAATGTATCAATCTCACTGTACTACTGCATGTGCCGGAACATGTTACCTACTCCAGCAAAATCACACTATACCTTTAATGTGAGAGATCTGTCTAAGGTAGGGTAACATTATTAGGACATTTTTTTATTTAAGAAGTAAAAATATATGTCCTGTGTTATTTTATGTGTTTAAGTCCTTTAAATGTAGAAATTTATATTAACTTTCTGAGAGTGGGAATATGACTAAGAATGGAGTTTGTTTATTTATTATTTTCTTGTTGTTAGATTACTAGAACAGGTATTTTTGCTGCTATTTCACTGATTCTTAAAAGATTAGAAAAACTTATTTGGAGCAGCAAATACATGTACATTTATGTTTTTCATTAAATTTTATGCTATAAACTGCCATATTTCATTTCTGTTATATTGTTTGCTTTCTGGCAAAACAGGATAAGTACTTTTTAGGATAACCGGTACATATGGACAGACTATGCTTAAAATGTATGTACTATAAACTTGGATTATGATTTTACTATTTTGTAATTTCAGGTTATACAAGGGTTATTACAGGCTCACAACTCAGTGGTGGTGAGTAAAGACAATGCAGCACAGCTGTTTGCTCACGAAGCCACTCGTGTCTTCCATGACAGACTGGTTTGTGCTGAGGACAGAAATCTGTTTTACCAATTCTTGGCCGACAACCTTCATGATTACTTCAAGGTGAGATATTCACGACAACCATGTCAGCAACTTTCAATGCCATTGTTTCAGTCCTTATACTTTTAAAATTTTAGAATAGATCTGTAGATTGTTTAAGCTGAATGGTGCCATTTAATTACATGTATCAGAGGGGTGTTAAGTAACTCTTCCCTTATGCAGGCTGGTAATTGCCCAGATGTTTTGCTAAGTATGATGTTCAGCTTTTTGCATACAAGCTGAAGGTTTATTATTGTGTCTAGTTATAAAGTCAATGCAGAAATATTATGCATGTATAACCATCAGGTAACGTTTTTTTATCTGCAGGTAAAATGGACACCTGCACAGCTGATACAAGAACATATGATCTTTGGTGATTTCTTTGACATTGATGATCAATCACATTCAAGAATTTATCGTCCAATCACAGACCAGAATAAAATACGTCAAACCCTGGAGGAGTTCTACATGAGAATGAATTTCGGGAACACTAAGGTAAAATTTCAGATGAATAAAGAAAGTAATTTGAAATTAAGTAATTAAAACATTTCGTCCATTTGACACAAATTAAACTAAAAATGTGATTAAGGTATTCTTTTAAATAAAAACAGTAGCTTAAAGAATAATAGTTTCTGTCATGAGCACAAGGTTCTGATTGAAATATCCGTCACCAAGGGTAACTTTTTTGGTGGGAATGAGACTGCCGAGTCCTTCAAACAGTAACAAAGGTGACTGATATTTCCATCTGACCAAATGTCTCATGATAGAAAATTTTTTTTGCATACCGTCTTGCACTTTGAAATAGATTTCTAATTGCAAACTTATCGAAATAATGCCTTATGACATAAAAATAAACGATATTCATGCTTTGTTAGGGGAAGTGATGTCACAATGTTTAAAACGTTACATCACAAGTAATTCATAAGAATCATATTACATGGGGGGATGTAAGATGAGATTTTCCAGCACTGCTAAAACTGCAGATATCCCGATCTGGTATGCAAGAAAAGGATATCTCTGTATTGTCTACCTATCAAAAGACAATGCCATGAAAAATGACAATTTTTACGTACTCGTACATGTATAATATAGATAATGAACTCTTACATACAAATCACATTAAGAATGTTTTTTATTTTACAAAGAATTCGGTTAAAATTGTTTTGCATATGTGATTATTTCTTAATATGTGACATAATTCATTGTGTATTCTATTGTTGTGACATTTCTTAGATATGTTTTGATTTGACAGCGTTCCTTCATGCTTTGATATGTCACTACATATACTCTGGTTTTGATAATATGTTAACTGCTTGTGTTTTGAAATGCCAATATTGCATCATTTTACACTTATATTCCACCACTTTACAGGGGGACACTAAGGTAGAACCTGCTGAGTCATGTTTTTTTAACTATATCCTTAAAATTAACCCCCTTTGTGACGCAACCCCCCCCCCCCCCCCCCCCCCCCCCCCCCCCCTCCTTAACGACAAACTTACCATAAGGAATTTTTTTTGCACCAAATTTGAAGACCAATGGCCCTTTGTTTTTTTACTATATACCATATAGAAATGTTGTACAACTCCCTACGGAGCGTTTTGCTTACTCGGGTATGTGTGGTAAAGGAAGAAATTTTTGTTGCTAACCATGATTTGAAAGAATTTTCTTAACTTTTTGTTTCTTAGCTTTGTTTAGCTCAAAAACCTGGGCATAAAAGTGCCACAAAAAATCAAAAATGTTGCGCTTGTTTATGAGCCCTGCACAGTGGGGCTCCGTGTCCTTTGGACACTCTTTTTTGTTTCTTGTGCTCACTGGGCGTGCCATGGTGAGCTATTGTAATCGCCCAGTGTCTTGCATAAGTCATCAGCAGTTTTCATTTAAACAACATCTCTCGTGATACTGCCAGGTCAATCCTTTTGAAACCTTATAGTAATCATTGAGTTGTCCTGAATCAGATTCCTTCAAAGAAGATGGTCCATGTTGAACTCTTGTTGTCATTGTTTCCATGGCAATGTGTGAGCAAGTGATAAAAAAAATAGAAACAATTTCAAAGCAATCATTGAAGTTTGGGGGATGGAGCAGGCAAGGTTTTCTTAAAAGCTATAGAGGAAGCTTAAGAAATCTCATTTAAAACAATTCCACTGAAAAATTCATTGAGATACTACTAATGACTATATTTCAAGCTATGTTCCTATGTGTAGTTATGTAACTTTGACTAGCAAGTAACAGCAGAAGTACTCAGGTGAGCAATTTAGGGCCATCATGAATTTGTCTGTGCTTTGTTACAGAGAGCTTCTTTATAATATTTGGGTTATACAAGGTGCCTGGAGATTCATTTGTTTCAGCTTTATAAAACACCATTCTTTCCAACACCTTTAAGCAATGGCTTTTTAACAGAGAAAAGATAACTTGTATTTTGTGCCTATAAATTGATAAATAAGTTTTAGTGCCTAAATGAACATTGAGAAACATGTTCAGTACAAGGCACATCCCATTTAAGATAAATCATTTCTTTTCTTTACTCTTAAAACTGTTTTGTCTTAGAACTCTTTACATTAAAAGTTAATGTGTGAATAAGCAATGAGAAACATTAGTTGTAGGAAAAGTGCTTTCTATACAAAGTTGGTAGAGAGGGGGTTTACTGGAATTAGCTTATCTGTCTGTCCATTTGTCAGTCCATCTGTCTGTCCGTCTGTATGAGGACAGCCTAGGTTACAATAACAACAGTTCTAGTTACACACTGGATTGGTATTAGAATTACATAAAACTATCAGTTCGTATTATTTATGTTAAAAAAACAAACAAACAAAAAACTTGTAGAAAGTCTAAATTGCATGACGTTACAACAGCTGTTATGTGGCCATATAAACAGGCAGGAGTAGATTTTGAACAAACCTTTTAATTGTATGACAATTCACCTGAGCTGGAGCTGTTGTGTCATCACTTTGGTGACAATATTAATGCATTATATAAGCACTTATTCTGGAAACCTTTTTTATCAATTTATGAATGTAATTGTGTTTGGTAGTGAATATGATTACAGATGTTACCTTTATGTTTGGTTATGAACTTAAATGACAAAGTGTGCATGGGTACTGGAATGGCAGACAGAAGTTTTCATTTCCAAAACATGTACATTTCTATGTTTTGAATAATATATTTGTAAAGAAAAATATTTGAAACTACGTTTATCAAATTTTATTTCGTGGACTCTAAATGTCTGATTCAGAAGATGGTACAAGCGTTTCTAATACAAATACAAATACACAGACTCCTCTTGTTTGAAAATAATATGGCTGACATGTAATGTTGAAAAATCCATAGGAGTATATTTGCGGGATTTCCTATGTAAATGGTAGACCTTTACCAGTACACTATTACTAATTAAAAGTTGATTCATTGATATCTGCCCTATCAGTACTGCTATTTATTATGTAACCATTGTTTGATGGGGTGTGTGATGTAACAGTGATTTATTAGTCAGTTACTTATAAAGTGGTCAAAATTACAGCTCACTGATGAAGAACTGGAGAACTATTATTCATGGATGGTACAATCAAACATTTTATAACCTTGCTGTTTTGGCAAATTTCATTCAGCACAAAATCCTTTTTAGAGCAACTTCTTTTGAATTTTAAATTAGCATAATTGTAGCTTGTACATTGATAATATAGTTGAGGGTTTTACTAGCATTGGATACAGGATAGACAAAGCATTTATTGGAGATAGTAATTATGCTAATATTTTTCATATATTTTTGGAGTTAATGGTACAATAGTATTCCATAAAATAGTGGAGATTTCTCATGGCAGAGACTTTGTGTTCATCATCGACAGAATTGCCATGGTAACATCAGAGTTGTTGCCTCTTTCTATTTTGACCATCAATTTTTCTATGAACTAAGTCCTTACTTACCGGTAAGCTGAAAGTCTTTGCCATGGGATAATACTGACATGGAATAGTGGTAGGTTAATTAGTTTATAGCTAATTCAAATATCTCTCTTTCAGAGTGTAGAATTTGAAAATGAACAAGGGGTATAAAAACTGGTGTTTTCATTATGTCAGATAGAGATATGATGTCTTTCCTTAGCCCTACTCCATTGTTGTACTGGCACCTAAACAGGGGGGGGGGTATTATTCTTCAACCAGTCTGTATTTGTTATTACTTGTATTAGGAACAAGTCTATTACTTATGTTGGCTTTTGTTACAAAAGTTCTTTGTTACCGGAAATATTTATCAATAAGTGTAAATAGGTTAGTCAGTGATAAGGAAAGACATGATATTTTGTTGTGAATTGTTGCTAACACTGGGTATGATTGCAGTTCACATTGTCAGTGCACATGTCTCCATGGTGCTGGTGAAGCAAAGTTTGTGGAGGTCATTTGCATTGCTTGTTATAGTACAGGTCCAGATATTGGAAGGACCTTCATAGGAATAATTGTGTGTTATCTGTTGGTTGTTGTCACATATCTCTTGAAAAAAGTCACATTTTGGATTTGGAGTCCTGCTTTGGAAACATCCAAAGTTGGGTTCCAACAGAAAATTCTCATGTTGTGCTGACAAGCAATATGGAACAAATATTCTATGTCCAAAAAGAAACTTAAAAAGGTGACTGGCTCTTGGTGCTCAGGTTTCATTTTACACATTCTTTCAGTGTTTGGCTTGAAACTTCCTAAATCTATTTCCAGTAAGCAGATAAGATAGGAAAATAAGGCCTCAAAACTCTCAACATCTGTATGGTATTTTCGATTCATTCCTCTGCATATTTCAATTTTATTTAGAAGCTGCAAAAGTAGCTATAGGTATGGTTTGGAGTTAGTCACTTCTTTTTTGAGACAAGAGAAATGAAATGTTTTTGTTCATTAACACAGGCAGTAAATAAATATGGGGTGTTCGTTGTGAAGGTATGGTTTGAAGTGACTGTAGAAAACATTTCCACTGACACGTGTGTTGATTTTGACTCTGTGGAAATGAATTGTAATGTCTATTTCTTATAGAAACTAGGACTCTCCTCCAACAATAGGTTTTAAATAGGAAAAAAAAACTTTTAATTTGTTTTAATTTTGTTGATATTTTTGTTAATATCTTGCTTTATAGAATGAGTGATAGATTTTCTACCCTTTTTATACAAAGCTTAGTTTTGTTTTAGTTTTACAGGAAAACATTTTTTTTTTAGTTTTACAGGAAAACATTCCTTATGTAGTGAATGTGTTGATTTCTTCTTTATTTAGAAAAGTTTTTAGTTTTTTTCACCTTTTAGTTATTATAAGGAAGTTGACTTTTCTGTTCAGAAGTAAAATAAGTTGCCTGTTCTATTTTGTAACGAAGCTTCACTGAAATTAGAAAGTTTATGCAATAGTAATTTAAATGTATTAAAAAATGAAAAGAGTGATGACACTTATGTGGAAATTTTTTATTGGACATGGTTCACGTAAGTGGTGGTACTGTACATATATTTCACATAGCAGTGTACATTTTGTTGCACATAAAGACATATGAGGCATGTTCCAGTCACCTGTCAAAGAGGATCTAGACAGAATATAAATGTTCTAAATAGGTTTCTGTTCTATTTCCTGGTTGGGGTGTAGACAAGGGAATGGAGCACTAACTGAAGCCGTCTGGTATTATTTATACCAGGTTGTTTACATTGTTTTATAAAAGAAACTGTGTTTTATAAAAGAAACTGTATTTGTGTGTATGATATCTTAACAGTACGATATGGAGAGGACATCGGTGAGATATCTGCTGCTTGAAATTCTAACACCATCTTTTTAATCGCTGCAAACAATCACTGTAACATTGATCTGCCAAGAACAACCACTGTAACATTGATCTGCCGAGAACAATCACTGTAACATTGATCTGCTGAGAACAATCACTGTAACATTGATCTGCTGAGAACAATCACTGTAACATTGATCTGCTGAGAACAATCACTGTAACATTGATCTGCTGAGAACAATCACTGTAACATTGAACTGATTTTTTTATTGAATTAAATCTCAGCAACATCTCAAAGCTGGATCAAAACTGACTAAATAAACAAAGCAGCAAAGTAAACATAGAATACTTGACTATTTCCTCAATTCTTTATTTCCTTGAGGTACCATAGTGTAGGGGTTGAGTTTCAGACTTTGAACCTGAAGGTTGCGGTTTTGAATCCCATCAGTGGAATTCCAGTCTCTTATTTTAATGGGAAAACTGGTCCAAACTCCAGGAAGCAGTCAATGAAAGTTAATATAAACTGCTATAATTTTAGTCTTGAATCAAGGTAGAATAAATAAGCTTAAACTACTAATTCCTTCTGTAATATAGGAAAGGTTTGAACATTTTTATCCAAATTTGACTTTTAAATAACACTTAACTATTGCTTATATCAAAGCTTTCCATTTGTGCCTTTGGTTAAGAATTTTTTGACATTTTTGGTTTATATTTTAATCTTACCATGTTTGAATTTTCCATCTAACTTTATAAGTTTTAGCTGTTTTCAAGAAATTCAGCTACTAAGTTATTATTTCAACCTAAACTTTGTAATTGTTTGCATTTGTGCCAGATGGCTGTAACTGAACTTGCCGCATTATATTCTTTTAGCACACATAACTTAGAGAACAACATGTTCCCAATTATTTTACTATTTCGTAAAATGAAAAGATCTTTTTTATGTACAACAGAGTTTTTGTCAGTGGAGTTAAAGGGTGGGGTGGGGGATGGACTTATTACATAATTTTACTAGTTTTTATGTAGAAAATTTAAACTAAAGCTTCATTGTTTGGGTTGAATATAGTAACTGATAAATTCATCCTCATTTTTGCTTTTTATACATCTTGTCTTGTAGGGAATGGAAGTCAACAGAGTTTATATTTAATATAAAAATTAATACATTAAACTTTTCCAATATAGTATATAAACAAACTCATATCTCACTTCAGCTTTTGATACATCTCATCCTGTAATTAAATTATGAAAGCTTTATAAATTAAAACAATAATAAATTAAGTTTTACTGATATACTCTCCATTAACACAGAAATTTACATATTTATGATCTTACATCATATAAAAGAGCATGAGAAAAGAGTACAATAGCTTTACTGAATCACTTAAGTGTTGAAAGTGTCATCCACCAAAAAAAATGGTGTCCTTATCTTGTTCAAAGGTCGTTGTTGCTGTATTATTCCATTATCATTTTTCTTCCACTATTCATTGATACATTATATCTTTACTGTTAAAACACATCAGTATACATTTTAGCATGTACTCATATTCTATACAACATATATTCATATTATATATGTGTGTCATTATATGTGTGAGAAACAGCAATTAGGACTGGTAAATGATGGTTGGGTGTAATGTCACTACATATAACTTACTGTTTACGCATGTTTCAGGCATCACAGATGGTTTTCTTCAGAGATGCAGTTGACCATATTTGTCGAGCTGCCAGGATCTTCAGTCAACCTGGTGGACACATGCTACTGGTCTGTGAATTCTAAAAACTACATTCTTTATTAACATTTAGAACAAAACAGTTAAATTTTAGACAAATAGTTATGTTTTTAGCTGCCAAAAAATTGACATTTTGATCATTCTTAGAGGGTTTAGATATATTTAGAGCTAGATCAAGGTTTGAATGAAGATGAGCATACAGGTTTTTCAACCAGCAGTAGTATTGATCCAAATTAGCCTCTGCACCCAAGAGTCAGATCCTGATTATTGGATACTGATCCATACAGGTCACTTTCCCATGACTGGGTACTTAATAACAGTGTAATGATTTACAATAAAAGCCAGTTTCCATCCAACATCAGCAGGTTTAACTTCACACCACTGAGCTCATACTTACATATTCAGAAAAAAAATACTTCTTTCAAGACATAGGTAAATCAAATCTGGTATTTACACTGACCTTTTTTACATGGAACAGTTTTGCATGTTACAGGTTGGATTGGACGGTTGTGGTAAGTCTACAATAGCACTACTGGCCAGCTTCATTGCCGGATGTGAACTGTTCAAGTTGACCTTGCACAGAGGGTATGGGATGATGGAGTTCAGAGAGGACTTGAAGAAAGTGTTTTTACAGGCGGGTGTGAAAGGAGAAAAGATGATTTTCCTTCTGACAGATGCTGATATTGTTAAGGTACCTTTGCAGGCATTCATGCCTACATGTAGTTGCTTTAAAGTCACCTCACATATATTTTTCAAAAACTTTTACATATCTTTCTTACTTAAGAAGCTGGAAAAAATCATATTAAAAGGACCAAGTCTTCTTTAAGATATTCATGGAAAAAGTGTATTTTTGTCTCTAAGTGTTTTTTGTCAACAAAAGTTGCTTTTAGAGCTTCTTGTCAAGACAGCTTAAACTGTCCTACGTATTGTCATGGATATGGGTAGGAAACATAGTCGTTTGTTTCATCTAATTCATTTAAAAATTACAGGAGTGTTTTCTGGAAGATATTAACTGTATCTTGAATTCTGGAGAAGTGCCTGATCTGTTTGACAATGAAGAAGTTGATGGTTTGACAATGTGAACGCAAAGCTGACTCCCGTGACGTCAAGCTGTCTATAGCTTCTTTACTCACAGTGATAATTGCAGTTGTTCTTGCACTAGACCTGCGGTAAACGGCCCATATTAAATAGGTTACTGCTTGAGTCTGACAAATTTTCTGTAAGGGGGTTTTTGGGTTTTTTTTGTTGTTTGCCGAATTACATTTAAAAGGGGGGGTCCAGTTCGTGAAACAAAATTTATTAGCTTCTTTATCCTCACGAAGAGTCAGAGATAATCCCAAATGCATGTTGTTCTTGCACTTAGTCCTGCAGGTAAAAGGTCTTTGTTACATCATTTAAATTTTTAAATATAATAAAGTTCACTGCTTCAGAGGAACCCGATTTTACAATGATGCATCTTCTAAAAGTATGCGATTCTTAACCCGCCTGCCTTTTTCTTAAACCTTGACGTGTTGAAGAAAACATATGTTTTGGAGTCCCTGTGACTGTCTAACCCTGGCCTTTATTTTAAAGAATGTTGAACTGAAATTTCTAATTTGTCCAATTTGAAGTCATGGATTTGAGTGTGTTCTCAAAGATGCTTAGTAAACTTCCATCCAGTGTGACAAATTAGAGGCAAGGAAAGGGTATTTTAACGTAACTTTAGCCATTTGTACTTATTTCTTTACAATTTAATAAGAATGATGTATTTTCCAATCGTATTTTTCATACTGAAGTATGGTGTAACACATTTTATGAAGCATCACAAGAAAACCAGTTTTTGTCCCCCCTTAAAGACGATAATTTTCACACAACAAAAAAGATACTTTGCAAATCACTTTCTTTGATTAAACTTCCAGTTGAAACTAGGGACAGGGATATTTCACTTCTTTAGCCTTTGTCTTATTTCTTTAACAACTTTAATAAGAATGATTATTTTCAAAGTTTTTCAAACTAAAATATGGTTTAAAACCTTTTAAAAAACCCCAAAAAAAAAAATTTTAAGGACATCATTTTCAAAAAAAAATTTCTTTTTTTTAGATATTTCTTGAACTTTTAAATCATTTGAAACTTTCAAAGATATACTAAAATCGCTACATAAAGTTAAAACAAACATGACACCATGAATGTCATAAGAATTATCCTGATGACATTGTTAGGTTTAGTAGCTTTGGAAAAATGGTTGCCATGGCAATAACATGATATTTTTCAGTAATTACCAGGACATTTTAATCTTTGATCCAACTTATTCTTAACAAAACAAGACCATGAAAAATATGATTGCACATTTTTTAAGGAAATAACTTAGAATTAGAGTAATGTGGTAAGGACAGGTTTTCTCTCAATGCTCCACATGTAATCTGCAAGACACGTGTTTATCACAATAGACTAAGTACCAACAGAACATAGATATATCCTGACCTTATATGTTACAGGTGGAAGGTTCCGCCAGCGATGCCGTATGAATCCTGCATTGATCAACTGTTGTACTATAGACTGGTATGATGAATGGGACCATGAAGCCATGATAAGTGTGGCTCAAGTTTTCTTTGAAAATGCCGAGTTTATCGCTGACAAAGATACTGATATTCAGGTAAAGTTACGCTTAATTGTTAAGTTTTCTGGTGAGAATACTGAGTTCAAAGCAGACTAAGATACAGTAAGCTCTATATATAGCGACTCACTCACAGGAAATAGTGCAAATTTGGATATAAGGAACACATTTTCTGTGATCAATTTTTTTCCTTCTTTATTTTATATGAAAAGTTTACTGTATTCGGGTGAAATTGAATTGTTCGTTATCACTGAAGTTTAGTCACAGAATGACATAGTTCACAGCTTACAGGAACACTGATATTTATGTAAAATTGATTTGCTTATTGTAAAATGGTTTGCAGTTTACATGTAGTGTTCATTGCTGATAAAAATGCATGTATGTGCCAATTCATTGTCTATTTTATTCCTAAAGGAAAAACTGTGCCTATCAATAAGATTTTAGTTGAATAATTGGTAAATAATAATCTGAACTAAACTTCTTGCAGGAATTGAAGACAAAGGTTGGCAGTATGTGTGTAGACATACACAAGAGTATTAACACAATGTCTGTGAAGTATTGGGATGAGATGAGAAGACATTATTACTCTACACCCAGCAGCTACATGGAACTTATCAGAATATATTCTAAACTACTCCGAGAGAACAAAACAGAATTTATGGATAGCAAGTGAGTTATTGAGAAAGTTCATGATTGTGTGCAGAACCTGAAAAATATTGGTAGACTGTGAGATACTCAGAAATTAAAGACATCATTTGCGTCTTAAATAATAATGATTTCATGGTCTTAGTAGTAAAGGATTTTTTTTGAGAAGGACAAAAGGGATAAGACATAAAGGGAAAATATCTGATCCTTAACTGTTTAGGGTATAAAATCAGAATACTAATTTACCATTTGATCAAACCCTTTAAATTATAGCATTGTGGTTTTGGAATTAAACTAGGTATTAGAATATGAAATAAAATCATTCAGTCTGGCTAGGAAAAGAATATCATTTGTTGTATGGGTTTAATGACCATTTCAACTGTTTTTAGTCATTTTTACAGGCAGGCAGTTTACCTAACCATTTTTTGGAAGGATCAGTACTAGAACCCTAACCTGCATAAGAAACTGCAACCTTTCTCACATAAAGAGGTGTGGTTTGTAGCAGAACTCAAACCTGTGTCCCTTAATCAATGAGAGGTTAAAATTACTCAAGTCAGCAACTCTAACCACCCAACCACAGAGGCCGACCAAAGTATAAGTTCCATGTTCAATGGCTCTGTTAGGTTGGTTTTAAGGTGCAGGGTCCCAGAATATTCCGGCTAACCAAACAATGTTATTAAAAAATGATGACTGTAGAACATTAAATATGAAATATTACAGTGGGACTTTCCTAATCTGGAAAACTGTCTAAACCAAATGTTTCCCACATTTTTCCTTCTTTGTTGAAAGCAAAAATACCTTTGTAATCTGAAACCTTTCTACTCTAGAAACCAAACACTTATTTGCTGCCAATCTCATATAAATAAGTGAAAATTTACCTGTTGGACGGAACCCTAAGATCTGGACAATACACAATCATTCAGTGAGGTGTGAAATGTCATGAATCATTGACAATTTTTTTATTGAATGACACTGTTGAAATTGAATTTAGAATAAAGTCAAACCTGTTTTGAGCACCACACAGGGGAAGCTGAAAGTGTGGTCTCTTAAGACAGGTGTTTTTTTAACTCTATCATTTTAAATTTCAAGGGAGGAATATTAAGTGGTTGCATATGTCAGGTTGTTACTTAACTCAGGTGGTCGCACGAGCAGGGTTGACTGCATTCTGTTGTTAGAATTTAATAGGTACTGAAAACTGACAAAATATACTTCAAAGTATGTACTGTAGTGACTTAATTTCCAGCATAGACAAATAAAAAAATTGAAATTTATTTGAAGAAGCAGGATTCTATGTTTAATTAAAAAAATGGAATTGTTTTGTAGGAATCGTTTGCTCATTGGTTTGTTGAAACTTTCTGAGGCCAATTCTCTGGTTGGTACAATGAAGGATGAGCTTCTTGGACTTGGACCCATGATTATTCAAAAACAGAAGGTAAGTAAACCAAATGAGTTAAAAGAATGTGCCCCCCACCCTATCACATTATTGCAATGATCTCCATCTGTCAACCCATCCATCACAATATCTTGTCAGGACTATTTCTCAGGAACCTTTTATTCACAGAAACTTTATAATCTGCTTCACTATTTAGAGGAGATGCACATAAGTTATTTTCAAATTTTTGTCAACTTTTCTTTTTACACAGTATGTGCGGGGCTCAGCAAGGGTCCACACTACTTAGTAGCATATCCTTTGGGCTGTCCTACTGACAACTCTTTTTCATTAGATAAAGACGCTTTAATAAAGCTGCTTTTCACATGAAAACCTTGTCTCAGTGGGGTTTAATGTCAACACGACTTTTGATTATTGCGTGATTTTTGTCCTGTAATTATAATGTAAAGTTTAATACTTTACACTAGCTAGAGTAGAAAGTCTAGAGGTTTTCTTAATTATGATTTGTACAATGTTGAATATTAAACTTTTAAAGATTTGACTTTTCGAAAAGCTTCATTGAGTTTATCCCTTTTCATACTAATGGTATATTATTACCTATATGGCGTGTGTAAGACCCTGATCATCTATACACCAACTCAGTCTGATCATGATCTACAGTGCTTCAGGACGTAAATGTTCATGGATCAGTGCTAGGAACAATCCAAACTGAAAAATGTGTCGGTTATAGAAATTTGACAGGTTGTACAATTATATCTTCTGATGATAAGTTACCATAAGTTTAGTTGAGAGAAAGCTGTATTTAGAGTGATATTGCTCATTTATTACCAGGATACAGAGGTATTGCTGGAACAACTTGAGAAAGACAGAGAGGCTGTGAATGAAGTCCGGGCTATAGTAGAGCACGAAGAGTCTATCATGAAGAAAGAAACACAGATTGTACAAGATTATTCGGAGGTTTGTTTATCAGAGCTTTGATGGGTTTCAAGATTTAGTTTCATCTGATTTATCTGTCAGTCAAGGGATTGTTAGTTTAGTGCTTGAACTAGCCACTCATTTAAAAATATAATCTTGAACTTCCAATCACTGTTCCACTGTTACTGTTGGAACTTTAATTTTGTTAGAGATAGAGAGACAACTATTGGTAATTTACAGGAATTAAGACTACTACTGTTTGATGCTGGGAAAGGGAGACAACTATTGATAACTTACAGGAATGATGTTGGGAAAGGGAGACCACTTCTTGTTAGGATTGACATCTAGGTATCCTATACTTAACTGAATTATTATGCTCCCCACTGAAGATGGAAGGGTATTTTGGTGTGCACATGTTGGTTGGTAGGTCCATTGGTCAGTCTGACATACATGTCATCTCTCTGCTGTTAATTATAATTGTTGTGTTCTTTATGCATCATTCATGATAAGTCAATCACTATTTCAATTATTTTTACAGGAATGCCAGCGTGATCTTGAATCAGTAATTCCAGCATTGAAAATGGCCGTAGCATCACTTGAGACCCTTGACAAAGCTTCTATCTCAGAGATCCGAGTGTACACAAGTCCCCCAGCTCTTGTCCTCACAGTTCTCAAAGCTGTCTGCTTACTCTTTCAAAAGAAACCTGATTGGCCAACCGCAAAGACTATGCTGGGAGATCCGAACTTTCTCAAAAAGTTGTTACAGTTTGATAAAAACAGTCTTCCGGATAGGGTAAATATGACAAGTTATATTGTAACATCTTACATAACACAAGAAAATCATAACAGATAAAATAGCTTATTACTTCTGTTAATTTTAACTATCCAAAGAATAAGAAAATCTCCAGTCAGTTTTCATCATAATGATGATAATTTGAGTATATCCAAACTGCTGTATGAATCTTTATCAGGCCTCTGTTCCACTCAGTTTGTGTGCTTAAAGTTTAGTGCATATACATGTACTGCCATAAATATGCTTTCAATATCTGCATCAGTAGGTTTTGTTATAGGTGTTTCACAAGTTGAAGAAGTACTCCAAAGATCCGTTCTTTAACCCGGAGTCTGTGGGCAAGGTATCAAGTGCTTGTAAGTCCATCTGTCAGTGGGTGCTGGCGTTAGAACATTACAATGAAGTACACAAGGTATGCTATACTCTCATTGTGTTATCTGTGGTAGAAACAGTATACTATTTTTTGGCCCTTTCTAAGGCCCTTCACTACATCTTGAGCTGTAACGGCTGTTCAGTTGTGATGTCCTGCATATTTAGTGTCAATATGATTTTATTATGTACATTTTTACTACATTTTTCAAACTTGATTAACTCGGGAGAATGCATCTGCAATAATGTATATGAACCCTCTCTTCCAGCAGACTCTAAGGAAGAATTTCCTTTTCCTCCTTATATATGCCCTTACAATCATTTCCTTTGTTTCCTCCTATGCCAGATTATTCCTCAAAAACACTTGTACAAAGCAAAAGGGTTAACATTTTCTCTTATGCAGTACACCAAATTGATTTGATTAAATTTATTTATTCAATTAAAAATCGCTTTGTCTGTTCTCTACAATTTTATGCCAAATAGCTCAGACCATTACAAATTTGAATCACTTACCGGTAGTTAATTTTCAAGATTGCGTAAAAATTAGATGGCAAGGCATCTGTAAAATAAATGTTGTTAGATTCATCAACATTAATCTGAATGATTGCATCTTCGCCATCTTGTAAAAAAGTAGATCAATGACTTGAGACGAGGGCATGGCCATGTTCAATATTATAGATACTAAGCAGGGAGGAGAGTAAATCTCATGTACACAGGCTAGGCTGCATGCTCAAAACTTTGTTTAGAAATAAAAAAAACTGTCCTTAAGAAGGTCAATTCAGTCTTACAGATATGAAATAGATTATATGTACATTCTATGTGTAACAGATGGTGAAGCCAAAGCAGAAGAGAGTGCAGGAAGCCCAGGAGGCTCTCAAACTCGCCCAGAACAGTCTATCACAGAAACAAGCCAGTCTTCAAAAGGTACCTGTTCAGTTCTCATGGCAGATCCATCTTGTTTTGAAATTGTTTTTCAAAGGAAAACCATCTTGTGTTGAAATTTTGTTTCTATGCAGATCCATCCTGTTTTGATTTTTCTTGTGTGTCTGCAAAATGTTAGTGACAATAGCACGCTTTAAAGTTTGTTGAATGCAAACTTTTTATTGAAATATGTATTCATTACAATGGAAGTTGACTGTGCTGCTTGACTGCAGAAATGTGTGGGATTTATTGAGGCAGGTTGTTAAGACCCAAGAGTCAATAGAGATAATAGGTTGACATTTCATTTATAGGCTTACTTAAGGAGAGCTTTTACTTTTAATTGAATAAAAACATTTTTATTTTGCTAGACTCATATAACAAACATTATTATTAATTTTGTAACGGCATGATATAATTGTTGTAAACATATGGCATAAATGTTAATCTTTCCTTGTCCAAACCATAGATCCAGGGACATTTGAACACATTGACGGAGAAATATGAAGAGAGTGTGAATCAGCGTGAATCTCTGAAACAACATCAGAAAACTACCCAGTTACGTCTTCAGAGAGCAGCTATACTCATAGAAGCACTGGCTGATGAAAAGGTCATTTATTTGCTTAATTATCTTTTTGTTCCTGAATTAAACTTATGTTTTGTTGATTCTGTCTTTTCCAGAATGGTATCTAGTCTTAAGCAAATCAAATTCTGAAGCAGACTGATTTTGCACAGTGATTTCTGATTTGACAGGCCCTGAATTTGTTTTATTACCTTACATCACACTGTGTTAATCATAAAAACATCATAAATATGTGAATAATGAATGAAAATGTATGTGTTATGTGTCTGGTGATACATCCATAATAGCATTTATATTACCTTACAGGTGAGATGGGCAGAGTCAGTCAATGAACTGGATTTCAAATTGCAAGGTATTGTTGGAGACACACTGGTAGCTGCAGCTAGTATCTGTTACATAGGACCTTTCACAGCAAAATATCGGAAACAGCTGATCAATGAGTGGGTAGGGAAGTGTAAGAATGCATACATACCAATCACCAAAGACTATGATCTCATCAAAAATACAGTAGATGCTCACCAGGTAAAGTTTGAACAAATAGAAAAGTTTTGTTTTATTCCTTCATCATAATTATTAACTTTTCAACCAAATTGAGCCACAAATTTTTTTTTTCAAAACATGTATGTGCAGTAAAATTATGCTGGGATTAAACTTGAGGCCTATGTTGATAATTTGAAGTGGGACATGGTATCTTCTGAATATAAAAAGAATTCAGGACCCTGCTGGGTGAGTACTGGGTAAAAGAATAAAAAAATACTGATACCACTCATTGAGAACAGGAATTTTGCATTTCATATACATGTAGCTCTTGCTGAGTGAAACTGGATTCTAATTCTTTTTATAACGAGATGAATCAACTAGCAAGATAAACAAAAACAAAAATCAAAGGAGACATATTGAACACTCTGTAGATGCCTCAGGGTTACAGTTCAGCTGGTGTCACTAGACTAATTATGGGAGACATTTTAAAAAGTCAAATATGTCATGCATTAAGAGTATGTGTTATTTCTATGTTACAGATACTGATCTGGCAGAATGAAGGCCTTCCCCTTGACACACATTCTACAGCCAATGCTATAATGGTGAAAAAAGGCAACAAATGGCCCCTCTTTATTGATCCTCAGGGTCAGGCAGCAAGGTATATATACATGTACATTTTGTCATGCAGGTGCCTATGCTTTTGTTTCTTCGGGTTCAATGCCCGCAATAACTGTATTCCAGGTATTTTACAGGCTGATGGTAATTTAAACTACCTTGCCATCTATCCTTGGAACAACCAATAATAACACCCTATCCGCCAAAGGTCACTGCCAACTTTCTCACATAAAGAGACATGGTTGAAAGAAGAGCGTGAACCCACTATCCTTAATCAGTGAGAGGTTACAGTGATTTTAAGTCAGTGACTTTAAACATTCAACCACTATGCCTTAGTCCACCCACCTGAAATGGGTAACAGTCATGTGAAACATTATACATTTAAATCTCTCCAAAGTGACAAAATCTTGACTGACTACGCAAACCTAGGTGAATCAGGTAAGAATGATGTTCACTGTGTTTTTCACAAACTATTATATAAAGGCTTGTTTCACTTATCTGTTTACTGTATTTGCCATGAATCCAAGTCTTACTTTCGGGACACTACCAATAAACAAGTGAATAAGCTTGATCAGTTTTTAAAAAGAAGTGCAGACTATGAATTTACAAAGCAATGTTGACCTGTGTAAAATGAACTGTTTTGTAACCTGCCAAATTTCTCACTAGTCATAGTCAGTAACTTTGAAGATGTGGCAATCAGAGAGGTATAAAACTGCTTACAAGAATTGTTCATGTGAGAACGTTTTCACTAAAAGGAATAAATCTCTTTTTTTTGTAAAAGCACTTTAAATTCAAATTTGCATTTCAGGATATCTTTTTGATACAATCACATACAGTTGCAAAAAGAAACATTTACCACATTAAAGATGAATGTGGTTATCAATATTTATCCAGATATGTATGAAATAAAATGCAAAATTTTCATTTTGCCAACATCATCTTCTTTCAATGCACTCTTGACTTAGATAAGAGCAGTTGTTTTTTTACCATTTTAGGAAAGGGTCCAGACAAATTGGAGGAAATTACATTGCTTCCTCTAAACTTGCACTTTTAGGTTACAACCAAGTGTATAATAATTTCTCTGTATTTTACAATAGTTCTACTTGAAAGAATAAACCAATTTGTGGAAAGGCTTCCGCATCATTTTGATGTAGATTTATAAAGCTTTTAAAAATAATTCTCACTGCTATGGTTCTAAATTGAGGAAGAAAGTCTGTCCAACATTTCTAACAAAATATAAAGCCCAGGTGTGGTTAATTCTAACCCCAGGGGCATGATTTGAACAAACTTGGTAAAGAGCCTCATTGGCAGTCATGTTAAGCAACTTTAAAATTAAATTCTTTGGACAAAAATATATTTTGAAAGAAGGGTAGTTGAGAGAAAATTAAAACTGAGGCAGTTTTCCAATGAGACATGCATATTAAATGTAGAGATTTTGTTGCACAACGAGATAGACCTGCATAAATGCTGAAGACCGCATGTTATTGTCGTCAAAATAATTATGATTTAAGACATTGAGCATATGTAAAGACACAAATGAAATGGATATGCTTTGTATGTGCCTTCTATTTGATGTCAAAGTGGCCATGCAAATGATAAGCTTTTAGCCATTTCACACATTTTAGAGTGACACGCTGAGAAACTTACTGTAGATGTTATATATTTTTCCATGTTTCACCTGCAAATTTTAATGCCTGAATGTTTTGGCAATATTACGTAACTAATGTAAATGACTGTGGGGGATGTAGAGAAACACTTTCAAATTTTCGGTTGAAATGACGATTTTGTGTATTTACTTGACCTTTTCAACTTTCTGTCATTTTATGACATCATGCATGACATCACACTGTACATGACTGACATTCTTGATGTTCTGACGACATAGTTAATCGTATATGTTATAAGGTATCTATTAATATAATTTGTTCACAATACATGAAAATTAGAATTACAGTGAAAAACGGGCACAGTTGTATACATAAGAGGTTGAGCCCTTTGCAAGCAGAAATGGGCAAGCATTTACACTGTTGTACCTAGTTATAAAACCTGCATATTCTATTTCTTTCAAATTCAAGGTGATAATTTCCTGCCACTAAAACACCATTTACATGTACAATGGTATTCATTAAAAAGCAATGCACTTTGGTTCAGACTTCAACATTTATTATTGTTTTATTTTACAGTTGGATACAACAAATGGAGGGAACAAAACTTAAGATTGTCAGTGCAACAGATCCCAACTTCATGAGAACTCTAGAGTCTTCAATCAGAGTGGGTGAAGCCATGTTACTGAAGGTTAGTGAAATACACTACTGTCAAATAGACTGTAATTGTTCAATTAGCTCTGATGTTAATAAGCTTTAACCTGCGTACTCCGCTTCCCACAGGCAATGAAGTATAGGTTGTTCTGGAATAATAATGTATGTCTTGTCACATCATCTGGTATCATTGTATGCAATCATGATGATTGGATTGAAACTGCCTTCAGGATCCTAAGACAATGTTAAACCAGTACCTGTTACATCTTTGACCAACATTGCACATATGATAGTTCTATGTTGTATTTCAGACTTCACCCACTAATTGTATGTGTGACTTTTAATAGAGATATTAGCCAACATTGTTTATTGAAAGGTTTATGAAGTCTTCACTCTCAGTACTGTGTGACAGGAAGGGCTCTTAACAATTGCTTTTTATTTTACAGTATTTCATTTTGAGTTTCCTTTACTCATGTCAAACACTGTATACATGTACAAAATAACACTTCAACCACCTATAAAAGGGACATACATGTTTAATATTATGTCTAAATTTAACACCCAATCTTTATATCTCTTTATTGGAGAAGTTTCATCCTGCAGACCCTAAATCATTTTTTTTTTGTCTGAAGTTCTACATATATAAACATGCTGTTTTCATTGCCAGAAGTAAATAACTTCACAGAAGATGTCTTTTAAAATGTTACAATTCTGAAGACTGTATGACACCAGATTGACTCATAGTTCTTCTTTGCCTCGGTTGACAACACAGTACAGACAGAAATCTTGTCTTCACTTTGTCAATCTTCGCAGCATAGATGAGAGGGTTGATCAGCGAGTTCAGGAACACTGCCAGCCCGCAGAACGTTATCAGGTCTCCTCTTGTCTCGTATGACATGTGATCCAGCTTTCCCGCAATATGTAATGCAATCACCACAACTGAAAAGAGAAATCCCATCCCTAATATTGGAGCATGTCCCATGTAGAGTGTAGAGATGGGGCGGGGGGATAGAAGGGGTAAATCATGACCATGTTTGAAAGTTTGATGAAGAAATATTAAGAAATGGCAAAATTATAGCCAATTTTAAGTTATCAAGTACAAAAAGGGCATAACTATGTCAAATGTGACTTGACCCAAAGACTTTGGCTGCATCACAACCCTGTTGTCATAAGCAGAATAATTCTAAAATTTGATGAAAAAATGTTGAGAAATGGCAAAGTAATAGCTAAGGTTAAGTACAAAAAGAGGCGTAACTATGCAATTATGGTTGACAAGAGTTATGTGACTTTCTACAGTTGTCTATATTGCCATGAGAAACAAGTATGCCAAGTTTGAAGGAAATATGTTTAAAGGTATAAAAGATATTAACATTTATAAAAAATTTAAACCAACGCAGACACCTGGGTGAAGTTGCAATATCCTCCTTATTCTTCAAATAGTCAAGCTAAAAATGTAACCCATGCATTTCTCAGTGCTCATATTTTTCTTTGAAAAGTGAAATTTTATAAATTAATTCCTGTAAACGTATTTCATTAACAAAAGCTAGTTCTTACCTCCTGGTAGCCAGCATAGGTTTGAGAGTAAAACAATGATGGCTACTGTTTTCACAAATCTCCAAGTCTGGTCATTATATCGAGCCTGTACAAAATCATATCCGTCCATCATTGACCGCATCTGTTTTTGCTGTTGAATCGCCACATAGATGATGTGAATGTACAGTGAAAGCATCCCAAGTGAAGTCATAAGACTGGTTATAAAATTCAAAATGAAATAGCCGTCAGGGAGAACACCAAAGAATCTGCAGACTGTGTCACTGTCCTTGTTTGATTTGTATTCCTTGTGCCAACCAAGTAAGGGAAGCAGTCCAATGATGATTGAAATAGACCAGATGATTGTGGAAGTAATGATTACTGTCTTTTTTGTGATCATTGTGAAGTAACGTAAAGGAAAGATTATTTTCACATATCTATCTATGGTTATGGCTAGGATATGTGTGAATGAACTTTGTGATACGGCATACGTTAGTCCAAATCGAAACAGACACTCCCAGTAGTTTTGATATTGGACCAGACTGTACGATGTAACATACAGTAACAGAATACCTGTTACAAGGTCTGCAATAGAAAGTGATGAGACAAAATAGTCTGTGATATCACTGTGTCTTTTACCATACAGTAGAGCATGAATGACCAGTCCATTCAAGAGAATCATCAATCCACCAAGTATTATAGATAGTATACAAACTGCAAAAAATACAAAAGTTATTTGTGCACCCGAGCCTGTTACATACAGTATCTGATCCGAAAGTTCAGTCAAATTATCAACTTTTTCTTGTACACACTTATGTACTGGATCCTTCAGCATTGAAAAGTTGTTTGTTTTATTGTCACTGAGAAAACGTTCAAATTCTTCCATATTCTTGGGGAATGTTACAACACTTCTATCAGTAGGTTGTAATAAGTAACATATATTCCACAAAACTGTCAAGCTTTCCAACCAGTTTGTTTGATAACACTGATGGTAAAAAAAAAGAAGAAATTTTTATCCTTAAAATTCCATCCTTATTACCAGGGTCATGGCATAGTGTGATTTTATTTCTCCCTTCATCATGATGTCATATTCAGTTAAAAAGAATCCTTGTGAATGATAAATTTCCACAAAAGAATTAAGTAAGATCGTTCCGTAACGAATATAACAGTATTAATCACACAAAAAATGTTATGTCATTTGAATAAAATAAACATGAGAGGAGACGCTACATCCTATTTAATCAATTCAGTGCTGACTTATATATTCTCACTATTTTCTTGCCAGAAAACAAAATCAGAGACATATTTACACATGTCAAAATCAGACAACTGTTCTGTATGAATATTGTTCTAGCTTATAAAGTCTTTGGGGTAATTACAGAAACAATTCTAGCATACTGCTTTGACATATAACATTATTCTAATATTGACAATCCCTAAAGTATTTCTTTCACGCACAAACTTAATATTTCCTTTCTAAATAATAGCATCTGTCCCTAACAATAGTTTCTGTTGCCTGCCTGCTTTTTAAAATTACTCCCATGAATATAATTACTCCAATTTTTATTATGGTTTGGATTGTTATGTTCAAATAGAGCCATTAGGTGCAAGACAATCTTATCAAAATGATGTTGTTTTATTCAGCAGTTCATTGCTTCATTCTGTTTTACTGTAAACATATTAAAAGCTGTAGTACTAAAAGCCATAGAATTTTCAAGAAAATTCATACGTCCATTGATTTACAGGCAAACAAAAAAACATGTGTGTTTTCAGCCTCCAGACCGACCATAACTTTTTACTGCCGATCTCAAAGGTTTTCATCAGAAAATGATCAAAAGCCCACTTTTCAAGTGTTTTAGAGCAAAAATGTAAAATACAAAAAATGAATTAAAAAATAAACCTACTGACCAATGTTACAATCTTTTACAGGGAGACTTCAAAACACCCCCTTTTTTCTCATCATAAATAGCTTCTAAAAAATTACTTTCACTTTTCACCAAATGCTGATTTGTTTCAGTGTGCATGCAAATTTGACAAGAGCTTACAATATACAAAATATAAATCTTTGAATCTTGAACATCTGGTACTGTCATGCACATCATTTTGAAGATAAATAGCCTGTGCATCAATAGTCAGTGGTAACATGTGCAGTTGATGCAAAAAGGGTAAAATACGAGTTGATAACCTAGACATAGGCGTGATTTTCATGATGCAAAGATTTTTTTTTTTGGTCTGCCTTATCTCCTTTCTCCACCCTCTCACTTTTCCCTGCCCCTCTCTGCAACTTCCACATGCCCTAGTCATCGGCTGTCCGTTTAACATACTCTTTGCTTTATATTCTATTTCTACTGTGATTTTCACTTTCACCTGCGTTTCAATTATTACTTTCTTGTTTTTCCCTTTGTGTGCTAATTGTCATGGGACTGTTTTTTCCCATGGTACTCTACAGTACTCTTTCACAATTTACTTAGCTATTACTGGCCTATTACTCAGTTACTATGTCACTGTACACTCCGGACAAGCCAGTTTATGCCCATAGAATTTTCGTTTACCAGAGTTCTTACTTTGACAAGTAAGCAGAGATGTTATCTGTCTAATGGAGAAACCTGGAAATTTGACAAGGCAGTTTTTGTTGAAAGATGATGAGAAATGACCAAGGATAGATGAGAGACGAAATGATATGAAGTGGATAGTCCACCTTCAGGCATGGTTCGCACCCACAACCTTCCGCTATTGCGTCAAGTGCACTAACCCTGAGCTATAGAGGACTCACAAGATGCCAAGATTTATATCTTGTGTATTATAAGGCTGTTCAGCAAAAATTTTGAAATTTTAGAAGACCCTAGATGTAGTGGTGATAAAGTTATGCCTGCCAAGGGGGTTGGGACCTGGCAGTATGGGGTCACTTTTCATACTCAAGTGTCTTTGTTCGAAGTTTAACATTTGATATAGTTACATAAAGAAAAGCTAAATTCAAAATGTTTTGCTAGATTAATCTTTTTCACCAAAGTATATGCAGATATTTGTCATGCTAATGAATTCAGGAAAGGGCTAATTTCTGCCTGTGCAAAATGGAGCAGAGGGACTTATGTCCTAGTGGCTAATGTCCATTTACTGATCAGGTGATCAGGCAGTGCAAGATGTGATACTGGCTTAAACAGGAGAAATAGTCCAGTGATAATCATAGTGATCTATACCTGAAATTTTTTAAGCATCTCTCTTTCTTAAAACTGTTGAGTTTATTCTAAATATCACAACTTTTATATGCAACGGATCTTTCAAAGGTATCTTCTACCCTCTGACCATCTGTTTTATAACCATGTTGAATACATATTGAAAATGAAGGAGAATCTGTTATTCTAGAGTCCAGGGGCAAATCTGTTGTTTTTTTCAAAGAAATAATAAGTTCAGGCTGTCTTTACAACAAGCCTAAATTTATAAATTCTCAGATCACCTCAGCACATTGTACTCAGGGTGAACTTTTGCCATAATTCACTTCCACCACTGTATGGTATGGCATTCATTGTGATCATCCTGGGTCATTTGTGAAAAAAACATTCAAAAACATTTGGAAATTTATATCAGATTAAGTCATAAGTGTACCTATCTTTATGTCAAGATCATATGTTCACTTCTCTGTGCTTCCAGTCTTCCAACAAAATGAACAAAAAGACTAATTTTCAAGTGCTTTCAGAGCAAAAAAAGGCAAAATAAAATAAATCGGACCAACAAACCTTAATTTTTCTGACATGGAGACCAGAAATACCCATATATTTTTTGGCCTTGCAGTAAACTTTGGCTATTAGTTGATGTTTATGTCTAACCTTTGTACCAGTAACTTTGAAGTGGAAGCTTCAGTTTCAAACTTACCCTGAAAGTTCATTGGTCGGAAGAACACTAACCCTGTCTGTTTGCAAATTTATTGTCTTAATATTGGAATCATTTAAGAAAAGATAATTGAAAAACAAGATTATAAATGATGTGACTTATCATTTAATTGTATAGATAAAGAGGTTTATGTCCCAAGAAAAATCACATGAACTATCTAATACAATGTATTATCACAGATAAAAGTTTAAACAAGTATCACAGTTCGGTTAATGTATAAAATGTAAAAATAGTCCATATAAGCAATGATAGTGATATGTTACTAGCACCAGTGCTAGGTCGTCATGGCAGTGTAGCTCTCCCGTTAGCGTTTTCTCCGCTTGTTGTCAATGTCCCCGTTCTTTTCTGCTAGTTACAGATACCGCTAGTTACAGATACATTTACGTACACAGCTTGTGGGTGTTAAGAATATGTTCTTAAATAGATTTTTGTCTTTTCTGGTAGCCAAACTGGTCTTGGCATACTGTGGTATTGATTGGTTGCACATGGTTGAGTTTCAGTAATTAATAGAAGGTATAGTTGCTAATAGTTTATTAAGTCACTGGCATTTATTGTTTTACACATACAGTTAAACTTCGTTCGCTCGAACTCGAAGGGTCCGGCAATTTCGGTTCAAGGGATCGGTAGTTCGAGTGATCGAGGTTTGTCAACATGGTCAGTTTCGGGGGTCGCCATACATCCTTTATCGAGACCACATCGGGAGTTATTGCGCGTACAATGGTACACACATACTTACTCTTGATTAAAAGACAAACTCACAATTTATTCTAAGTTTTGAAATAAACTATATATATATATATATCTAATGTAAAAGTATGAAATGTTTGTCATTCATTAAATAATTACTTCAATTTTCTGAAAAAAAAACAAACAAACACAATTTAAATTAAAGCTAATCTGCTACTTATTGCTATAAAAATCGTGAGCGACTTTCAGTCTGTTTGTACATCATAACCTTTAATTGCAAATTTAACGAGGTGTGAATAACACACGCCGTTTCACAGCGCTTGTGTCTGACAGCTTATCATCAATGCATTGTTTGCTCGATAATTGAGATTAGCATCTTTCATTGCTCAAGCCAAAGGATATACTTCACAATGAAAAAGATCTGAAGGGACCGCGGTACAGGTTTGAGAGATCGAGAGATCGGTGTTCGAGGTTTCGATAGTGGAACAATATGATTTATATAGAGCTTTTGCTGGGACCGCTGGTCGGGTTCAAGCGATCGGTAGTGTTCGTAGAGCGAATGAAGTTCGAGCGAACGAAGTCTAACTGTATATGCATCCATTAGCTTGTAAAAACATGTTGCCATATGCGAATTGAAAACTTTAATGGATTTTTTCTCCTTACTTCATTCAAGAAACCCTTGTAAACCTCTTGTTTATCATAGAAGATATCTTCACTCACAGCGCTCTCTTGAAAGAACATTGTTCAATATGGATTTGGCCTTTGTCTCTGAGACTGAATATTGGGTAGGAAAGAACAAATTGAAACTTGGCTTGATAATGTTCCTGCTTGTAGTTGTAGGTCCAGTTAATTTCTAAAACTATTCACAGCCTGTTTATGTCTTTCGGATAACCGGACCATATTTTCTGTACTGAAAACAACACTGTGAAGGGATTGTCTTCTTTCTTGCTTGCAGCAGAATATTTGTTTGAAGCGTTGTTTCACACATGGTATTTTTGTAGCATATATGATTGGGTTCAGGAGACTGTTGAGAAAACCAACAGCTGTTGTAAAGGTGAGAATGTTTCCCTGAGTTGTGTAGTTCAGATGGCTAATGGAACCAGATAGTTGCACCATGAAATATACCCCTGAAAATAATAGAATGGAATATTAAAAAGGAAATGAGAACAAAAACTAAGCATTTACATTAAATAATGACTTCTGAAATTCAAGATCTTGTATACTGATGCTTTTGGTATTATTTTAGGCAGTGGACTAAATTTGGTCTAGGTAGCTGGTACTATATTTATACCTAGTTACGTGGACTCATTCTTGAAAACATGCGAGTTTCACTAATATCAGATTAATTTCGAATCGAGAATGTGCTTGGAAGTTAGTGCGGAAAAAATATTAATGTATGAAATGTATACTTTGTTCAGCTTTCTTAGAACATTGATTTGATAGTTTGAATTACATGACATTCAAGTTTGTGACATCATATAGCTTCCTGCACTTGTTGCATTTCAGTTAAAATTCCAAGATTATGAGTTTGTTACACAATAACCGTTAATAATTTCTCCTGGCCTTGATTTCACGAAAATACTTAGATAATTACTCAGTAACATGCTCAACTTATTTCAACACTTATCAGCCCCTTGCATGTTTATTCATTTAAAGAATTCAAGTTTGTCAGAATTGTATTTACCCATTTATTACAATTATATACACGAAGTATTAATTTTGTGCAGGAAATTTTGTTTTTAGCAAGTAATTCTTAACTTGTACTCAAATGAATTTTTCACTATATCTGATTTGCATTTAGTATTATACAACATTTTTTTCTTTCAACATGTTAATTTCATTAAATAGACTATCATTAAAAATGACAGCAAGAAATATTCTTATTTTTAGTGACAATTAGTAAGATTTTAAAATAACTGGCTCAGCTGAGCAATAACTTAAGTATTTACGTGAAATCAGGGCCTGGATTTCTCCACTTCTAATTTTGAATAAATTAAATATATGACAATGTAGTTGAAAAAAGCAAGAGAAATCAGCACATGATTAAATCATAATAATAACGAAGAGCCGGTTATTATTAATGCATGGGCCTTAAAAAATGGCCCATGTCAGTTCATGTGATATGATATCATAAATCGCACATCACACAGAAAAGTTTAGCCCTTTTAGGTCAGACAGTGTTTGTGTGTTGGCATATTTGAGTATGAACCCTGTGATGCTGACGTCTTACTCAGATTTGAAGAAATTGTACTGATTCAGAAACTGTTCACACTTACATGTTATATATTTTATTGGCATGGATAACAGTCTCGCCAAGCAGACTGTTTTAAATGATATCAATATAATACAGCACAGATATGATGGCCTGAAATAACAATTTACATGACATATTTATACCACCGAAACGAAGTTTAGAGGGGGTATATAGGAGTCGCCCGGTGGTTGGTCGGTGGGTCGGGCAGTCCGTTGCATTTTCCTTGTCCGGAGCAGAACATGAAAACTACTGGTTAGAATTCAATACAACTTCATACAATGGTCAGGTACATTGAGAGGAAGTGCAGTGCAAAAGAACAATTACTTTATCTTGACTCATTACAGAGTTATTGCCCTTTGTTACTTTTACTTGTCGGAGCATAATTCGAAAACAACGAGTTGGAATTCAATACAACTTCATACAATGATCAAGCACAATGAGAGGAAGTGCAGTGCAAAAGAACAATAACTTTATCTTGACTCATTACAGAGTTATTGCCCTTTGTTACTTTTACTTGTCGGAGCATAATTCGAAAACTACTAGTTGGAATTCAATACAACTTCATACAATGGTCAAGCACAATGAAAGGAAGTGCAGTGTACACGAACCATAACTCTATCTTGACAAATTACAGAGTTATTGCCCTTTTTTTTTTTTTTTTTTGGAAAAAAAAAAAAAAAAAATATTGGGAAAAAAAAAAAAAATAAAAAAAAAAAAAAAAAAAAAAAAAAAAAAAAAAATAAAAAAACCAAAACCCCCCCCCCTCAAAAAAAAACAGAGATATTGCCAAGAACAATATCTCTTTTAGTTTTTTTGCAAGGTATACTGTTACTACGAACTTCCTCAGTTTATAAAGCAGTCTTTCAGGGGTATTAATCACATTTAGTGATAAGTCTAGTTTCTAATTGGTTTGCCAAGGTCTTGCAGAGTTTTATCACATGTAGTTTTCGTGTTGCATAATAAGGTACATGAAACACTGAGCATTAGGGGAGGCAGTCACATATTGGTTGAGTTACAACCAAGGCCATACCTCAGTAACCAATGCATGCAATTGGAGACTTTACAGGTATCAAACCATCAAGTGTTAGAACTTGTAACTATACTTAATCATTCATGATAATACTCTTGTTGAAACCTTTTGAAAATTCTGGTAAAAGTTTTGCATGCAACATGCTATCTGCAAAAGGAAAGTTGATATTGGGCAAAGACTACACACAGGCCTTGGGTGTGAATAGACTTAATCTTAGATGCAAGTTCTGTATGAATTTTGTGATAAGTTTTGTATGAATTTTATTTAAATAATCCCCTTGACTTTTTTTGGTTTAAGTTTTGAATGAAAGTTGCTATTTCAAAAAGATATGTAGATATTGGGTTGAAACTTTACACAATGGGCAATGATCAAGATCATAGCATCAAATCCAATAAAAAAAATAAAGACAAAAAATAATGCCTTTTTAGACTTGGAAAATCCTAGTTAGCTCACCCGCCCCCCCCAGCCTTCACCCAGCCCCTGTTTGATCGATGATTGTCCGTCATCCGTCAACTTTTGTTAAAATGACTCTCCTCTGAAACCTCTAGGCCAATGTTGATAACTATGCAGGAATGTTCCTTGCAGAAGCTCTACCTGTTCAAAGGTATCATTCCATTCAAGTGTAGAACTCTGGTTGCTATGGCAACAAAAAGAAAAAACTTAAAAATCCTTTTCTGAACACAAGGCCTAGGCTTAGATATTTGGCATGTGTTAATGGACCCTACCATTGTTCAAATTATACCCCGGGTTTTGAAAATTGACCTGCGGCACTTAGTTTTTGCATAGCATACATGCTTTAAAATCTTCTTCTCTGAACCACAAGGCCTAAAGCTTAGATATTGGGCATGTAGCATTCTACCTCTACAAGGTCAACTTATCCGCCCGTGTAAATTGACCCCCCTTAATCTTAGTTTTGCATAGATATATAGGAAACTTTAAAAATCTTCTTCTCTGAAACCACAAGGCCTAGAGTAAGTTTGGCATGTAGCTTGGCTAGTGGACCTCTACCAATTTTGTTCAAATAATCCCCCGGATCAAAATTGACCCTCTCTGGGTCCTTAAGTTTTACATAGGCTTATATAAAAAGATTTGAAGATCTTCTGCTTTGAAACTTTCACAATGGCCTAAGTTGTATTTGGCTAGATTGGCTAGTACCTATCAAATTGTTCCAATAAAAATTAATGCCCCCGGGCCTATTTTACAAAGGCTTATATAGTAAAACTTCATCTTATACTTTGAAACCAGCCTAGCTTAAATTTGGCATGCAGCATTGGCTTCAACCTCTTCCAACTATTGTCAGATTATGACCCTGGGTAAAAAACCTTCCTTAGTTTAGCATAGGCACACATAAAAACATAAAAATCTTCTTCTTGAAACCACAAGGCCTACAGCTTAGATATTTGGAAATTGGCTAGGGACCTCTACCTTGTTCAAATGGTGACTGTTGAAAATTGACCATGGGGGCACGTTTGACATAGTTACATAGGCAAAAAATCTGTGACCTAAAAATGGGCATGTGCAGTAGTAGCCTCTTATAGTTTGAAGAATCCCCTTGTAAATTGATGCCCCTTGGGTCAAAGGGCCCCCCCCCGGACATTTGTTACCAAGGCGTTATGACTGATTTGGTATATGACTTTCTGTGCATTTTCCACCAGTTAACTCCTGTACCAAAGTGCATTTGGGAACCATGTTTAAGTTTCTGCTCATTCTCAAATTCCAACTACTGCAGAAATATGCTGATTAAGACTTCCTATTAAACATGCACAAAACGTAAAACCTGATCCAGTTGAAAACAAGGTGCGTTGAAAAAGGGCATTGAGAGTGCAAAACTGTTATAAAAAGGGCATGTTCAGATACTCTATATTTTGCAGATTATTAAATTTGTATGATTTACTGACTTCTGTGCATTCTTTAACTCCCTATAAAACTATTTGGGAACCATGTTTTTTTGTTATAAATCAAAAGTTGTGTTGAATTAAAATGCAAGGTCCTGTCAAAAAGGGCTAGCAAGGCCGGGTCAACACGGAGCGGGTATTAATCACCTTCAGTTATTACATATCTTCAGGTAAAAAACATCATCTCACCTGTTGGTAGCCAGCAGAAGAAGTAAACACCAATTACAATAAAGATTGTTTTTGTCAGTCTCCATGATCGACTCTCAAATACCTTTATAACTTTTCTTGACACTGCTTGTTCTTGAGCATTTATCTCCCTTGAGTGACGGCATGTTATTTTGCACACATGTGAATACATTACAATCATTAATATTAATGGTATCCAGTATAATGACACATTTAGTACTATATATCCAGGTTGAATTATTCCAAAATATCGACAAGCCGTATGACTTTCATCCTGCGCTGTTGGTGTGTATTCCTTATTCCAACCTGCTAGTGGTAACAAACCAACAGTCAAAGCAATGCACCACACTACTATAGAACATAATGCTATTCGCCACTTCTTAAATATTTTTGTGTATCGAAAGGGTCTAGTTATTTTTATGTATCTATTTATAGTTAACAACGATATAAACCCGGTAGAATTCATCAGCATGGTATGAATAAGCCCGAATCGAACTAAGCATTCATATCTGTTCTGAAAATTTAAAAGGTTGTACGCTGAATTGTATAGTATTAGAACTCCGATTGCCGTATCTATGACAGCCAAACTGTGAATAAACATGTCTGTCACCTCAAGTTGCGTGTGACATTTCACAAGAGTATGTATAAGAAGGCAATTCAGTAAAATTACCCAGATTCCTAGAATCACCATCACTATAGCAACAAGAAGAGATCCCAAAGTCACCTGGTAACCATGCATAGTGGTAAATAGTATATCACCTGCTTCAACTGTCTCCATAGCAACTGTTTCATTAGTTGTAAAATTTAATGTCACAACTTGGAACACGTCTTGATCACCTCTCATTCTACGACTACTATAGGACAATATTTCATGGTTCGTTGGATTCATATTTGGCCTAATTTAATCCTTTAATTCTGTGGACTTCAAAATACTGAAATAAAAATTGAATAATCCATTAGCTGAATTGAAATTTTATTTCAGTTCAATAGCATTGAATTGTATAATGAGAATATTTTAAAACTGTTTACAAATGTACTGACTGACAAGTTTGAATTTTAATGCATATTCATTTGAATGGTCTTAAAAACTTGCAGAAAGTATGCAAAAGACTTTTTTGTCATAGAAAAAGACATGACAAAACATACAGTTTTGTGAATAGTTTAAAAAAAAATGCTCATTAAAAGATGATTTAATATTTTATTTACCTTTTAGCTTTTTAAAGTTGAATTTAATATAAACAAAAATACGCAAAGTCAATATCACAGGGTTTCAAGTAATTATGTTAAATTCTTTGGCCTATAGGCCTAAATATTACTACAGGCAAAAATAACAATATTAAAATGAAATTATATATTAGAACACTGTTTGCTTCTGTGATAGGTCTGTTAAATGTTTCCCCTCCCTAACTGACTTGCATGATTTATTATGATATAATTATCTTCTCTGTAAATAATGGCTGAAATCAAAATTCTTTGATTAAAACTAAATGAAAATAATAACAAAAATTTAAAACAATTTTGTTACCTTTGAAACTAGTTAAAATTTAATCCATATTTTAGGGACGATCGTTTAAAAACTAAAGTTGTGAGATTACAGCATTATGACCTGTCAGGCAGTGTTTGATTGTTTTATCTTGCCCACACACAGTTCGTACTAGTTGACAACAAGGCCATATTAGTTATCTTACAAAAGTTTTCTTAATCAGTGGTGAAGGTCCGACCTTGTTATAAATAATGATCATCTTTTGTTTAATGTATTGATGAACAACAAGATGTTACTATCCCAGCGAACAAAGTTCCCTATTTTGTTTATATTTCTTTTACATATACTTTACTTTCACTGGAAGCTTTCACCTGTAATTAAAGAATATTTGATATTGATGATATTAAAGATGAACACCTGTAGTGTCCAAAGATATCGTTTGCATTTTTTATGCTTATTTGTTGATTTTGCTTTTTTTTGTCCCTTTTCACTAGGTTTCTGCAGTTAAACCGCTGTCTTGATATAGTGGTCATGTATTTATTTTCCACTCTAGTATTCATCTGTTTAAAGTCCCATGATCACTTTGAATTTTACTAATAGAATGAATATTTAGAATAGAATATACTGATGAAATAATGATAAAACAGTGTTCTGTCTGTTTCAAACGAATGTTGATGTAAGCCTTTCTTTCTTAGACTTGAATGTTTCTGTATATAAAAGCGTTGTTTAATTTTTAGCTCTACTGAACAAAGTCCAAAAGAGCTTATGCTATTGTGGTTTGTCCTTTGTCCGTCCATAAATTTTTACTTGATAACAATCTACAGGTCAGTCTTCAAACTTCATTTGATGATTGGTCTTTCTGCGTATAAGATCCCTACTGACTTTCGGATCAGTGGGTAAAAGGTCAAGGTCACAGTCACCTGAACTTGGAAAATCATTTCCACTCAATATTTTGAAATCTAAATCATCAACAGTATCAACTTCATTTGATGATTGGTCTTACTGAGCAGATGATCCCTACTGATTTTGGGCTCAGTGGGTAAATGGTCAAGGTCACTTTGACTGGAACTTGGAAAATCATTTCCACTCAATATTTTGATATCTAAATCAACAACAGTATCCAAACTTCATAAGATGATTGGTCAAACTGAGTAGATGCTCCCTACTGTTTTTGGGACCAGTGTGTAAGGTCAAGGTCACAGTGAACTCTGTTAGCTCTTCCTTGATAACATTCTAAAAGATTTTCTTAAAACTTACCCAGAACAGTTCAGTCTGTCCAGTAGGGTGATACTGGCCCTTAAGGGCCTCTTGTTTGCAATATCAGATACAAATAACAGTTAATTTTACAGGATATATAATTGCTACAGGTAGCTGTTACAGCCAATGTGATCATGGGTCTTTAATTATTGTGCAAATACGCAACTACGTTTTGATTATTGTGTAGATAATTTAGAGACTTTATTTATGATCTAAGGTCAACAAAGCCTGATTATTTAACCTAGTTGACTTATTTTATCTGACATATATTATATATATAGTATACAGGTACAAAAATAGATTAGTTTATAATGACACAGTAACTCATGGTTGATGATTAATGATTAAATATGGGTGGTCTAGGTACACTCCGGGTGCTAGGTTAAGGGAACCTCACTCTGGAATGAAGAACAAAATAACATTCTTTGCATGCATACATACACACCCTCCCTGCAAGGTGGATAACCTTTACCGATTTAAAAGTGCTTGCTTATTATTCGTATATCATCGACCAGTGTTCTTCATTTTGAAATCCAAACTTGATTTGGGCAAAGTTTATAGATTACAATGTCTTACAACTGAATGTAAACTGAATTAACTTACACACAAATAGCAAACAGTAAGGTCAATCACCTCTGTACAGAATGGAGAAAGCTTCCTCTATCATCATTTTTTGACAGCTTTCATAGACACAGTTTACCTTTTACCCAATCCCACCGCTTTGTACTTTTTTCTTCAAACTGTATTTGCAAATTCAAGCTAATAAATTTCATACTTTAAACATTGAGACTATACAAGTAAGCCTACATGGGTTTTAAGTTGTTCCGTTATCACCAGTGTATATGAGGTGTTCTTGTATTTTCAGGATGTTTCAGAGACTTTAGACCCGGCCTTACGTCCTGTACTGATGCATGAGACATTTAGACGTGGTGGACTTCTTGTTATCAAACTCGGGGATACTGAAATAGAATATAACCAAAATTTTAGGTTTGGAGTTTTATATATATGTGGTATATGCAGGTATACAAGCATTTTGAACTGTCAGAAGTAAGAAGTAAGACTTGGGCATTGTAGAAAACTTCCAAAATCTTACAGCGGTCCTTACTTATTTAAGCTTTCCTTGTGTTTTATAGAAATCAGTAACAACTCCTTGGACTAATGCTGTGGTCAGTTAAACATACTTATTCCTCTAATACTAAATCCTTATCAGATAGTATAACAGTTGTTTAGAATCAAGTATTAATCAGTGTATGATTTGTAATTTCAGATTATATATGACAACATCTATGTCAAATCCTCATTACCTACCAGCTGTCTACATACAAGCCAACATCATTAATTTCACTGTCACCTTTGAAGGTCTGCAAGAACAGCTTCTCTCTGGTGTTGTCAAGCAGGTCAGTATGCCAGGGTAAATGTAAAGAAGGATTTGTTCTGTCTTCTAAAGCTAGCCTGTTATATAAAGAGTACATTTCATCATTTTTTTATGAAACTTTGTGTGATGCAAGAACTGACCAAGCTTTTGGAACTAGTTTTCAGGAATTTCAGTGTGATGTATTATATAGTTAATATATAAGATATATAACTTATTATGGCAGATAGCCCCATAAGGATTACTTTGCTTAAAGTAAGTGACAGGATATAAAGAATATGATACCCTGTTGTTACCTATTCTATAAGAAATGTAAAGAAGGTAAACTTTTTCCAATTGATTTCAAAAATGAAATGTCAGCTATTTTCATAGAAAATTCAAGATATTTTTGTGTTTGTTACAGGAACGACCTCAGCTTGAAGCTCAGAGATCAGAGTTGTTAGAAAGTATAACAAATGATCTACAGTTCCTAAGGGATCTTGAAGATAAATCACTGGGACTTCTCCAGAAATCTGAAGGTACAGATCCAGTCATTGTCTTTCCTTGATATTTATTGGGTGACAAAGTCAGTAGTCAAGTGTCCAGGTTATTATTTCCTTCTCCCGGAGGGAATTTTGCTTGAATCTAGCTATCATGCCATGTTGTCTGAGTCTATGTCATGTCAGAGATATTATACTATCAGACAGTCATTGATTGTGTAACAGGCCTCTTACTCATCTTGTGTATTTACAGATTGTCCGTACATATAAGGAGCATTTTGTTCATTTCATGTATCTGTAAATTGTCCTCATACTTAATGCTTGACTTTTGAAAGGTTGTTTTTTCACTTGTTCACACATCAGTCAAATTTAGCGTTACGTCTTTCTCTTGGTCTTTAGGATCTTTGTAGTTTTTGTGGTGGGAAAGAGTTCCCATATATTGGGCAGTGTGGCCAAACTGTAGTCAAAGGCGGTGAACTTCCATTACTAATATATGCTAGGTGTTTATGAATAGATTTTGTATAATGTAGCCACTGTTTGAATATGTAGAGATATAAATTTCATTTAATTAAATGATGTGAAAAGTTTTATTGTTTTTATTAATGTAAAGTAGAATATATCGGTGAGCAGGTCAAGGACGATAGTGTTCCCACATCCCCAAGTAACTTGCCAACTATTACAGCCGCAAGTGTAAGTCTTGCAAACTTTCTAAAGGTCGTTCCAGTTGTACAGCATTTAGGCCAGACCACATTATTCATTTCTAAGATAGTTTATCTGTTACAAGTGTTTATGAACTATGCACTTTTCAATCTAAAAAGATTAATGAGCGCAAAGTTTGACCACTGATTATTGATCCATACACTGATCCATACACTGATCAGTACAGTGATGCCATAGAATAAATGATGGAATTTCTTTTTGGAAGGGTTCTTACCAGTTTATAAATGTCTGTCATTGGCAGATGGTGATGTTGATCATAAACACTTAGAAATGTAGAGGCCTGTCACAAGGTCTCCATAATGTCATGATATGGATATTCTTAGAAACTTATCTGACACTTTGTATCTCAGTAAATATTGGAATCATTTTTGATGGACTTAATGTACGTCACTTGAACATAGAATTGTCAAGGTGATATGTTATCATTGACATTTCTCTACTGCATGCTCATTGTTAAACAACAACCATACACAGTCTAAATTGAGTCACTTATTAGGAAAGTTTTACAAGCAGAAAATAAAAGAAGTGAAAAATTGCACAGTTCCTTCTTTTGTCATTTTTGCTCATGCTTAGGCCCATCCGTCTGTCCATCTGAGTCGGTATTTAAAAACAATTGTGATAAAGTAATGATTGGAGTGAAGTACTATAAATGAATATAAAGCCAGAAGTTCTAGGATAAAACTACATTATCTTAGTTCCGCAAATATTTGGGGGATAAGAGTAATCTAAGTAGGAGAAAGTAATCTGTCTGAAAGTTTACTATGGTTTGTATTTTCAGGTCATATATTGGACGACCAAGATCTAGTTGAAACATTACAACAGAGTAAAGGAATGGCAGCAGAAATCTATGACCGAATCAAACAGTCTGAGGAAACTGAGAAAAGGCTTAACCTAGCTAGGAAGCGATACCTTCCGGTAAACATTCATTGATTTTCACAACGTTTGGTTCTCTTGTTATGTTTTGTAACATTTCTCTGTAATTTGTAACAAAGGTATCCCAGGTACGTTTCTTGTATTCTTAATGACTTGAGAAATACAGTGTCATTTGTTGAATTTTTTTTTGTGAAATAAGTTGATCAGAGATTTATCAAATTAGTTTATTACATTAAAACAAGTAAAGTGTGAACTTTGAAAATGTTTTGTGTGTCTTAATATTCCTTTAAAAGCTACCATCTCTGTGAATAATTTATATGGACCTTAGAAAGGATTTAATTGCCTGTCAGAGATTTTTTTTTTCCTGAATCCTATTGTGTTTGCATGAGAGCATTGTACGTGCAATAAAACTTGCCGAGGGTGTTGACAGTCTTTTGTAGCTGACTAACATTTCGTCTTCAGGTGGCTACTCGAGGCTCCACACTGTACTTTGTTCTGGCTGATCTGTCTGGTATTGACGTGATGTACCAGTTCTCACTGGACTGGTTCCAGGACATGTTCACTGCAGCCATTAGTGGTAGCATGTCAATCAAGGATCAGCAAAGGCGGCGATCATCAACAACCGGGGTGATTGTTGGTACCCCTCGTAGAGCCAGTATACAGCAGTCGGGCAGACAACTGTCTGGAGAGTCAGATGGTTCTGCAAGGAGACCAAGTGTTGAGAGAAGGTGACTGAGCAGTTTTTTCAATTTAGCTATATCCTTGCTTACGTTCTGGTATTACAACATTGTTCTGTACTGGTATCCTACATGTTAACCACACGTTCAATCCTCAGGACAATTTCAATTTGCACGTCATTAAACAGTTATCCTTTGATCCAACGTGTATAATGAGGATACCTGAATCATGTAGAGGCTTTCCGTTTCTGTGATAGTGTAACCAACTTATAAGTTAGGTGAACAACATTAATAAATTTGATATTATATGTACACCACTTGCATTATGTTTTAATTGTCAGCATTGGTGTCACACTTTGGTTAAGTTTTTCTTACCACCTCACTTTATTTCAAAACCATTAGAGGTATGGCTTTGAAACTTATCATACTTGTTTACCATCATAACCTCCATGTACAGACAAGAGAACATAACTCTGTCAAGGTTTTTGACAGAATTATGGCCCTTTTTTGACTTAGAAAGTGTATTGAGCTTGGTTAAGTTTTTCGTACCACCTCACTTTATTTCAAAACCATTAGAGGTATTGCTTTGAAACTGATCATACTTGTTTACCATCATGACCTACATCAACGGACAAGAGTGCATAACTCTTTCAAGATTTTTGACAGAATTCTGCCCCTTTTTGACTTAGAAAATACATTGAATATGGGTAAAATCCACTTATTGCCTTAACCCTTTGAGATATTGCTTTGAAACTTTGAATGCTTGTTAACATCATTACCCCCATCTCTGTCATGGATTTGTTTTAAAAATTAAGGCCCTTTATCGACTTAGAATCTTGGTTAAGTTTTTCGTACCAGTCCACTTTTTGACTAAACTGTTTGAGATATTAATTTGAAAGTTGGAATACTTGTTTACCATCATGATCCCCAAACATGGGCAGGAGAAGGTAATTCTGTCAAGGATTTTATTTGAATTATGGCCCTTTTTGACTTAGAAACTCAGTTAAAATTTTCATTCTTGTCCACTTGTTGACTTAACCATTTGAGATATTACTTTGAAAGTTGGAGTACTTATGTACCATCATGAGACCTGTAAGCAAAAGAAGATAACTCTGTGAAAATGTTTCTTGATTTGTACTTAGAAATTCCTAGTTAAAGTCTTGTGTGCCCTTAACTGTCAAAGTTTTGTTTTATAGGCAAGCGCTAAAAAAGTCAAGCGCGCTGTCCTACTAACAGCTCTTGTTTATTGACCAATTATGCTTTTGCTCAGGGGCTGATCTATAGTGGTTAAAGGTGGGTAATGAATGAAAGCAATCAGAAATTGATTGAAATACAATATTTTACCATGCAGAATGGTTGAAGAGAACAGTCGACGACCAAGTGTGCAGCGGAAGAAGTCGGTTACCATGGAGAAGGACCCACTAAAACATGAGAATCCATTAGAGTTGAAGAAACACATGCTGAAGATGATCAACATGTATGTATAGTTAGCATGTCTGTCTGTCAGTTTGTGTAGTTACCTGATACAATTAGACAAAAAGTGTATAGCTGGCTTTAATTGTAAGGTTATGTAGTTAAGTGTACAGTTATAATGTATAGTTAACAGTCAAATTTGACTTAAGCAGTCTGTCAAGATATGCATTGGAAGTTGCCACCTGAATTTACTGGTACACTTTGATCTTAAGGTAAATAATGTAATAATCTTTTAGCAGTAACACATATTGGGAACATGAGAAAAAAATCTATAACTGGCTGTTATTGCTGTATCATTTAACTTTGTAAATGTTGGTTACAGGTTGACATTCAGCATATACCGCGTGGTGTCAGTGGCATTATTTTCACGTCACCAGCTCACGTTTAGTACTATGCTATCTACAAGTATAATGCGAGCTAATGATGTGTATGAAGATATCGCTAATATTGGAACGATTCCCGAGTTTGAGTGGATGGTGTTCCTACAGGGCAGTGTCCTGGCAAACATGATGGATGAAAAACAACTAGCAGAACATGACGGTAAGTTTACAGGTTTCTGTATGTTACACTGTCTACTGTGGTCAGTCCATATTGTAGAATTACTAAACCTGTTTAATGTTTTTTGAGGGACTGCAAAAGGTGTTAGTGGAATATAACCTTGCAAAGTACTAGATTGTCACCAAATTTGGTATGGCATCCTATTGACCTCTATTGATAAAATACTTCTTCATGAACTATGTGAGGAATGGTCCCAAGAGTTAATTTATGACATTCTTGTTTCAACCACAACAAAAATTCCTTAATCCAGTCTTCTCAGCTGCTCAGAAATTTTTCATTTAAAAACATTGGTATAGAGAATATTTGTTCATGATGTCAGCATACATTACATTGCTCTCAAGTCCATGTCAACCTTACATTGTTCTCAAGTCCATGTCAACTTTACATTGCCCTCAAGTCTATGTCAACCTTACATTGCTCTCAAGTCCATGTCAACCTTACATTGCTCTCAAGTCCATGTCAACCTTACATTGCCCTCAAGTCTGTGTCAACCTTACATTGCTCTTAAGTCCATGTCAACCTTACATTGCTCTCAAGTCCATGTCAACCTTACATTGCCCTCAAGTCTGTGTCAACCTTACATTGCTCTTGAGTCCATGTCAACCTTACATTGCTCTCAAGTCCATGTCAACTTTACATTGCCCTCAAGTCCATGTCAACCTTACATTGTTCTCAAGTCAATGTCAACTTTACATTGCTCTCAAATCCATGTCAACCTTACATTGCTCTCAAGTCCATGTCAACCTTACATTGTTCTCAAGTCCATGTCAACTTTACATTGCTCTCAAATCCATGTCAACCTTACATTGCTCTCAAGTCCATGTCAACCTTACATTGTTCTCAAGTCCATGTCAACTTTACATTGCCCTCAAGTCCATGTCAACCTTACATTGCTCTCAAGTCCATGTCAACCTTACATTGCTCTCAAGTCCATGTCAACCTTACATTGCCCTGAAGTCTGTGTCAACCTTACATTGCTCTTGAGTCCATGTCAACCTTACATTGCTCTCAAGTCCATGTCAACTTTACATTGCTCTTAGGTCCATGTCAACTTTACATTTCCCTCAAATCCATGTCAACTTTACATTGCCCTCGAGTCCATGTCACCTTTACATTGCCCTGAAGTCCATGTCAACTTTACATTGTTCTCAAGTCCATGTCAACTTTACATTGCCCTCAAGTCCATGTCAACCTTACATTGCCCTGAAGTCTGTGTCAACCTTACATTGCTCTTGAGTCCATGTCAACCTTACATTGCTCTCAAGTCCATGTCAACTTTACATTGCTCTTAGGTCCATGTCAACTTTACATTGCCCTCAAATCCATGTCAACTTTACATTGCCCTCAAGTCCATGTCAACTTTACATTGCCCTCAAATCCATGTCAACTTTACATTGCCCCCCCCCCCCCCCAAGTCCATGTCACCTTTACATTGCCCTCAAACCCATGTCAACTTTACATTGCCCTCAAATCCATGTCAACCTTACATTGTTCTCAAGTCCATGTCAACTTTACATTGCCCTCAAGTCCATGTCAACTTTACATTGCCCTCAAGTCCATGTCACCTTTACATTGCCCTCGAGTCCATGTCAACATTACATTGCCCTCAAGTCCATGTCAACATTACATTGCCCTCAAATCCATGTCAACCTTACATTGCCCTCGAGTCCATGTCACCTTTACATTGCCCTCAAGTCCATGTCAACCTTACATTGCCCTCAAGTCCATGTCAACATTACATTGCCCTCAAGTCCATGTCAACCTTACATTGTTCTCAAGTCCATGTCAACTTTACATTGTTCTCAAGTCCATGTCAACTTTACATTGTTCTCAAGTCCATGTCAACTTTACATTGTCCTCAAGTCCATGTCAAATTTACATTGCTTTCAAATCTATGTCAAACGTACATTTCTCTCAAGTCCATGTCAACCTTACATTGCTCTCAAGTCCATGTCAACCTTGCATTGATCTCTTGTCTATCTCATTCAAAGAAGTTGAAACAATTTCTTTTGTTTACCTACCAGAATGTAAAACAGAAACACCTTCACATGATAGTTTTGTACAAATTCTTTTATGTATTGGTTTTGATTAAGTTATGCTTTATCAGGTTTTATCTATGTCTCTTCTTTTACTTGAACTGTTGTTGTGTTCAGGGCTAAGTCCAATGGAGAGACTCGAGTCTCAGGCACAAAGTGGAAACAAAGATTCTGAGAAGCATAAGACTCCTCCTCGGTGGATCACAGATTCAAGGTGGCGACAGTGTCAGCATCTGGATGCCACTATGGCGCCTTTCAACAAACTGTGCCGCAGTATCATGAGTAACTACAAGCAATGGAAACTGTTTGAAACTTGTGAACAACCATATGAGTTGATGAAAAATCCTTATGATCAAAGTGCAGTTACTACAGGTAAGTATTTTTGCTTATTATGGATAAAGTATATTAGTGTTTTGGCTTCAAAATTTGATAACTTTCTTGGAGATGATCAGCAAATACAAAAACTGAATCACCATTGTCCGGATTGGTTTTTTTATCTTTATGAAAAAAGAAGTACTTTTTAGCTCCCCTATGTCAGGATGAGCTATTGTGACCGCTTGATGTCTGTTGTCATCTTGGACATCTCCTAATCAGCTTATCTGAATTTAAAAATATTTCACAGAAATGTTTCTTATTATACCCCCACAAAACAAAGTTTGGGGGGGCGGTATATAGGAGTGAGCTTGTCGGTTTGTCTGTTGGTTTTCATGGTTTCCGGATGATTTCTCATGAATGACTTTACCCTTTTGAATAGTTTTTGGTACACACGTGCAACTTCATGAAATACAGGTCAAGTTCACCTTTGGGGTCAGTAGGTCAAAGGTCAAGGTCACAGTGACTCTGAACTGTAAAACAGTTTCCGGATGATAACTCATGAAAGGCTTGACCGATTTAAATAATTTTTGGTACACAAGTGCAACTTTATGAAATACAGGTCAAGTTCGACTTTGGGGACAGTAGGTCAAAGGTCAAGGTCACAGTGACTCTGAACTGTTAAACAGTTTCTGGGTGATAACTCATGAAAGGCTTGACCGATTTAAATAATTTTTAGTACACACGTGCAACTTTATGAAATACAGGTCCAGTTCGACTTTGGGGTCAGTAGGTCAAAGGTCACAGTGATTCTGAACTGTAATGTAAAACAGTTTCCGGATGATAACTCAACTATAATAACTCAACTCTATGTCCTTGTGGCCATTCCTTTCTTATGGTTGCCATACTTCTGTGACAAAGCTGTATTGTGTAAGCTGTAAAGATGGCCACCAGAACTAAAAACTAAAAATATTTAAATGACATCTGACCAGCTGGTGCAACCTTGAAATAATTTTACACAAAAATTCCTTGGGTGACCTTTTGTAGGAATGGATCTCAGGTGAGCAATGGAAGGCCATCATGGCCCTCTTGAATATGGAAAATTCTTGCTTTAAAAATATTGCTCTGTATCTATGTAAGATAGATTTTGCCATATCTTTGCTCACCGCTCCATTTGTCATTTGCTACAACTGACTGTGTGTAAAAATATTTCAGATGCTGATGACAAATCAAGTGCAAATGAACATGGAATCACCCTACAGTGGGAATCACTGACTCTGTTCCAGCGTATGATCCTCATCAAGATTTTGCGACCGGATGCTCTCACTGCATCCTGTAGTCAGTTTGTAAAGGACAGTATCGGAGGACAGTATCTCTCAGCAGGATCGTTTGATCTCAAGGAAATATACGAGGAGTCGTCTGCTAAGACACCATTGATATTTATTCTGTCACCAAGTAAGAAATTAGTGTCCTGAAAAACACTCTTTGAGTTTTGATATGATTTAGCATTGGATTCTTACACAGGAAAGTGAAAACAACATTTAATCAATTAGTTGAAAAATTTTAGTTGTCAAACATGCTGTTTTGTCGTGTAATGCACAATTTCCTAATTGAATCTGAAGCAAGTGCGGGCCTAGTAACTGTGACTTATATGGTAGAATGTGTTACCTTTACTTTTTCAATTTATGACTTTGCTCTTAAAACATGGCTCATAAGATTATTGAAATTTACAAATATTCCTTAATAAACTTTTAATTGTTGAAAAATTATAAGATGGTTTTTGTTTAAATAGGAAAACAGACTTTCCATTCACATCAAATAAGAAACTCTAACAGAAATTGCATGTTGTTGGTGTTATTCATATAAATGTGAAACTCCTTTCAGGTAGTGACCCTGGTGCCCAGATGCTCAGGTTTGCAAAGGAAATTCGAGGTAGTTCCCTGCATTTGGATATGATCTCATTGGGACGGGGTCAGGGCCCTAAAGCTGAGGAACTTATAGCCAAGGCTCAGATATTGAAGGGTCGCTGGGTATTCCTACAGAACTGTCACCTTGCAGCTTCCTGGATGCCCAAACTGCAGACCCTTGTTGAAAAGTACGTACAATTATGTCACTTCTTTTACTTGGTAATGCTTTGACTGTTGCAATATTTGGCAGATATTTTGTGGATTTGCTAAGCGAACCACATTTTGTTTTAGAGATTGTGGTAGTTATGTCTATTTCTGGTAATTTGCTGGTGTATTTCCTGTATTGATACTCTACCACATAGGAAGATAAGAACTTAAGAGTCCAACAGTGATTTTCATTTTTTGTTTTTCAAATATAATTTGATACTGCAGCAATAGCTAGTTCTCATGGATTTGTTTGGCAAGAAAGGTAGTGTCACATAATTGAACAGTATTCTCATGAACCAATACCTAGATTTCAGTCTCACAAGATTCATTAACAAGGACAAGTAATGTGTCTCTTGTTGGTTATGTTTAATTTACTATAGCTTGTTTATATGAGTCTAGGTTCATCAAAGACTGAGTGAAATGAGCAGAATATTGAGATATCTGATGAAGGCAACAGTTAACATATATAATACAAATTATTACCTTATTCTTTCAGAAAGTAAGCATGTGTGTTGTGTAAGGTATAATTTAATCCAGAACAGCTAGACTATTTAGCAATATTATATTTAGATACAAGAACCATAGAAAACTTTTTATAATTTATATTACAAATGTACCCAGTTGTCTTAGTTGCACAAGGATTTTTGTACTTTATTTTCATATTTTTAATTTTCATTTGTGTGTATAGAAAGATAAATTGCTTGGTGTATTTAAGAATGAATCAACTGGGTAAAGGTGTATGTGGCAATGGCATGGCATCTGCCTTGCTGCCTAGTAATGTGTTCTCCAAAACTACACAACCACCTTGAAAGATACGTCCAAGCAGATTGACCAACTGCTTTACTTTTACACAATGTATGAGCTCCACTGTGCTGAAATAAATGTGTTTTGTAATAAAAGATCTGTGTAATGAATGAAACAATTTACATGATGGCTTTTGCTTAATCAGCAGTTACAGGAGCTAAATAAGTGGTCAGTTTCGACAGAGATCACAAGAATCTAATACTTGTGCTTACACAAGGGGCTCCTTACAGGACATGTTTGCACTTCAATGTCTGCTTACATTATGCTACAGGAAGAGAAGGACATTTTAAAATTACATGAGAAGATATTAATGAACAATTTGCATACGATTACAGCTTACATAGAGATGTTATATGATAAAAAATGTGTATATTCAGTTTTTAAGTAGAAAGATTATTTTTAACTTTTGCAGTATTTTAGTCAGATTTCATCAGATTACATATGTTACTTCATATCTTTCACCAAGTGATAGTTTTATTATTTTACCCTATTATTCAATAATTCTATCGTATTGACCCTAATATCTCTCTAAATATCTACAATTAACTTGTCCAGCTTTCAATTTGAAAAGAACACTCTAATTTGCTCTAAGGTTGTTAAATGAAAATTTACTGACTGACTAGCAAACAGTGCAGATCATGATCAGACTACAAAGATGTTCAGGCTGATCATGATCTGCACTGTTTGCAAAGGCAGAATTATTTGTTGCCGGCAGTGTATTCAATACCAGTACCATACTATTGATCTAAACTGATCATTGAAATGAAACATACAATTGTGATATTTAAGTTGGTTTTTATCAAAATGCTGTTTACAAAATGTAAAACTGTCACCCATTACAGCCAAATTTGGATAATCAAATTACACATGCAGATTTTAGAAGAAAGAAGACAGAGAAGAGGGTAGTCTTGATTATAGTTTTAGTTTATGTTTTCAATATTTTATGGTATTATTTAGCAGAATTCTTGTTAAATTGAGGGAATGAGTTCAATTATGTTTTTTACTTGTTTGTGTTACCTTTCTGTGTTACCTTTCAGTTTCTTTGCATTGAAATTCAAACGGTCGCGTCAACATAATGATAGCAAGCAAGTAGCATTGTCTCGGCTTGATTATACATGTAACGAAGTGACAAGTATATTATTGTAAATTGGGTAAGTTTCGTGTGACAAAAATATATTGCAACTTATGTGCAGACAGACCTCTTTGTGAAAGAATAATTCCCTAGTCGTAAATCTATGTGAAATGAATCTTACGTGAGATTTTTAATTTAGCAAAGTGGGAAAATAGCAAAAATTAAACCATCGCAAATATTACCCAATTTACAGTCATAGGAAATGCTTGCAATTCAAACAAGCTAAACTAAAGCATGTGACATAACTGATGTAGGGCAGAAAATCAACTCAGTAATATGTAATAATGTTAAATGGCTGCATGGTAGATGTATCATACGTAATTTCAGTTTAATGAGAATTAACTTTAAAGATGATGCATGCAGAGCTGTAGAAGACTTATTTATAATATCATTGAATTATTTAAAGACATTTATCAACATTTCGAGACTCTTTGAAATACTTATGACGAAAATTTCTTATACAACTTGATGAATTTCAGAATGTGTTTTGTAGCAGGAAAGTGTTAAAGATGTGATCAGATTATTTCAATGAATTATGTTTTTGTTATCCAAAGTGCAAGGATCCAAATTTATTTCTTGAAGCATATTATGATATCTGCAGTTTAACAAACTTATGACTACAAACATGGGCCTTTATTACATATGTTAAATATTGTATATGCTGTGTATATAGGATCCAGTTGTCAGATGACACGGGGAGGTAAGCTTTATACATGCACATATGTAAAATATGTGTTACACATATGTATACACTGCTTGTATGTAGCCTCAGTAAGGTGTTTGGGCATATTATGTGTGATTTTGATGGTAGAATCTCTGTGATATAATCTCCCCTTAGTTTGTCTGTATACTATACTTTATAATCGATAGCTGTTACCTGCATTAAAATGTCAATCTCAGATGTTGTTATTTTCTTAAAATGTCCAATCTAGGTCTTGGGAATGTATTTTTGATACCATGATTAAAAGCAATTCTGTAAAATGGATGTAATTTCCATGAATTATTTTTTTGCCAATTAAATGATTTGTGCTAAAACAAAAATATGAAATAAAGTGCAAGCTATGTGAAATAAAGATGGTGCACACTGTTAAGTGAATTTAAAAATTCAGGACTATTAACAAAATGTATATAATGTTTACAAACTAAAAGAATATCAGAAATGTACTTAAAGATCTTTAATTATCATGGTATTTTGCCAGGATAGCGATGTATTTTTTACATAGTTATTGTGTAATATTTCTCTTCTTGCATTAACGTAAAAACAGCTGAAAAAGGAATCATATATTGCAATAAAGTGAAACAAAAAGTGTAACAATGAATTTTATACGCCCATTGTGACAAGACATTCTTTTCAAGTTTTATATTGTCCATATAAAAAATGTCAGCTTTTTCTCCTTTCCATGAAACTACTTCAAACTGTTGACACTCTGTCATTACATGTATATTGTACAGCACAAAATGTATCAATGTTTTCCACATTATTGCTATTGTCATCAATTGTTCACATCCTGTTGTTTTATTATATTGTCTGTCTGTATAGGCACTTTCATGGACTCTTTCTTCATTTTAATATTGCATGCACATTGACAACTGACAATTTAGATGTAAACATAACTGGCAAGGTGTGTTACTGTGTGACTGTATAGTAAATAAAAATGCATGTTAGACTAGGGCAACATGTCACTCACACCTGATCAGTAACAGGTTTTGTACAAAGGTGGTGGTAGCAGAATTGTTTAAATGAAACAGGAATTTTTTATCAAAAATATTTATTCATATTTTCTTTGAAACTGTAATTTTTTCAACACTAAATGATAGTTTGTTCATGATTGTACATTTGTGATTCATTTTAAACAAACGTCAAAACTTGTATGGATGAATACCTCATATCTTCTTTATGTATCACAGAGGATGTTTGCATATTTCAGTTTTAATCGACCAAACAATGACGACGTAGATCCCCAGTTCAGGCTGTGGCTAAGTTCTAAACCAGATCCAAGTTTCCCCATCTCTATACTACAGACTGGCATGAAGGTAAGATAAAGCTGTCTTGTTACTGGTGATGTAGTTGTGAGGTCAAAGTTCCTTTGGGTAGAAGTGAGGTCATAGTTCCCTCAGATATTTGTGAGTTCATAGTTCCCTCGGATATTTGTGAGGTCAAAGTTCCCTTGGGTAGAAGTGAGGTCATAGTTCCCTTGGATAGAAGTGTGGTCATAGTTCCCTCAGATAGAAGTGAGGTCATAGTTCTTTCAGATAGAAGTGAGGTCATAGTTCCCTCAGATAGAAGTTAGGTCGAATTCCTTCAGATAGAAGTGAGGTCATAGTTCCCTTGGGTATAAATAATTCATAGTTCCCTTGGATAGAAGGGAGGTCATAGTTCCCTTAGATAGAAGTGAGATCATAGTTTCCTTGGATAGAAGTGTGGTCATAGTTCTTTCAGATAGAAGTGAGGTCATTATTCCCTCAGATAGAAGTTAGGTCAGATTCCTTCAGATAGAAGTGAGGTCATAGTTCCCTTGGGTATAAATAAGGTCATAGTTCCCTTGGATAGAAGTGAGGTCATAGCTCCCTCGGATAGAAGTGAGATAATAGTTCCTTCAGATAGAAGTGAGGTCATAGTTCCCTTGGATCCATAAAAGTGAGGTCATAGTTCCCTTGGATCCATAAAAGTGAGGTCATAGTTCCCTTGGGTAGAAGTGAGGTCATAGTTCCCTTGGATCCATAGAAGTGAGATCATAGTTCCCTTGGATAGAAGTGAAGTCATTGTTCCTCGGGTAGAAGTGAGGTCGTTCATGTAGTTTCTTCAGCATAGTATAATGGTCTTTGGTTAAGATCTGGTTCCACTTAACCTGCAGTAGTAATCTGTTCTTGGATGATAGTAAGGTCTTTTAGAAGTGCAAACTGGACTACTGATAAAATGCAGATTTCTCAGCCATTTTTCTTTAATTTACAATGAAAGTAAGGGGTATATTTCCCTGTCTGTTGTTTACATATTTGTTGAAAAGAATAGAACATTTTGTGCAAAGAAAATGTGGACCTCTTGCCAATTTTAGCAGTTACAGATCACATCATTTAAATACCTTATTTTTCAGATGACAGTGGAGCCCCCACATGGCCTCAAGTCAAACATGTTAAGAGCATTTGGGAGAGGAGGTACAGGGGTGATATCTGAGAAAATGTTTGAGGACATGAGTAAAGGTCATGCATGGAAGAAATTGCTGTTTGGTCTCTGTCTCTTCAACAGTGTTATACATGAAAGGAAGAAATATGGAGCTCTCGGCTGGAACATAGCTTATGAGTTTAATGACTCAGATCTTGAGGTATGAATACAGTAAAACACTGTTTTGTGGACACTGGTGGTACTTGTTTTATGAGATGTTAATTTAAGGATAAGGTTTAATCTTTTTTACATGAATGAATAAAATTGCTGACTTGACCTGAAAAGGACAGTGAGTAAATAGAATAATTGGACTATAGACAGAGAAGATATGGCAATATTTGGTATACTTCAACCTTATTTTCAGGTGTCTGTTTTACAACTTGAGATGTTGCTGTCAGAACATAAGACTATACCATGGGAGGCCCTATCTTATCTGATAGGTGGTGTCACATACGGTGGAAGAGTCACTGATGAATGGGACTATAGATGTCTACATGCCCTGCTTGGCAGGTTTTTTTGTCCTGAGTCACTGCAACCAGACTACAGCTATTCACCAAATAAGGTAATGTTTAAGTAAAAATTATCAGTATACAGAAAATCATGTTCCATAAGTGCTTGATTTTTGGCAGCTGCATTTGATCATTGTTTCTCACCATATAGTAATTACCTGCCTGTAATAGATTGATAATTTTGCTTCAAAGTAAAGTAGTGTGTGAGTACAGAATCATTTCTGACCATGAAAAATAAAACCTATATAGGGAATTAGTTTTACATTTTATAGTATCAGCTAGCTCTGGGTAAATAAAAGGATCATCTTTAACCATTTGAAATACGCCTAGAGCTATTTAAAGTGTACTGAGTATAGAGCTGTTTCAAGTGTACTGGGTATAGAGCTATTTACAGAAAATACCGATGGTAATATTTGTCCAAATAAAGTTCAAAATGTAGCAAGTTTTACTGACCATATCATAGATACAGTGGTGCTTACGTATAACTTTGCACACAGAACGAACGATACACGCACGATACACGCAAACAGTACGCATGATGAACGCACGATAACTGATGAATGATGAGCGATAAGAACGATACACGATTCCCGATGAACGAAACCATTATTCGATTAACTCGGACATTTTCGTTTGTTTAACAACATTGTCATTAATATTGTCTAATTACAATGTAAGAGCTTCATCGAACCCTCTTAAAGTCGTTAATTATAGATAATTTACAGTTAAACGAAACAGATCAATAATTATAATTAGTAGTTGAATAGCGGCACACAAACTAATTAGATTTATAATTAAATGTTGTAAAGAATCGTAAAATGGAAAGTCCGATTCGAAGTATTATTGTTACAGTTACAGTGAGCTCTTTACCGAATGTCTAGCTAGAAGCAATTTACAAATAAGTAAAATCCTATATCCTTTGCGTCGGTAGAATAACTCATTGTTATTTATGTCTGGTGTATCTTGCACGATATGCAGAACATCTACTTTCGGTTTCACCGGAAGTCAACATATCTTCCTCCCACAAATATCTCGTGAGAAAAAGAAAAAAAATGTAACAGAAAGATAATTTAAATAATTGAAAGAATGATTTTTCTATTTCAGCAATAGTTTTTACATAATTTAATCTGATTTTTGAACAAAAATATAAATAATACGCGTTTATGTCTAGGCTAACATGCAAATGTTCTACACGATTGGCCGTCCGCACTATCTTGGACCACTTCCATATAATTCCTATCGTGCAACGTTCATCACACGGAACGAACGATGCGTTACACGATACACGATCTGAATGATACACGATGAATGCACGAACAATAAACGCACGATGAATGCAAACGGAATGCACTATACACGCAAGATACACGAACAATTTGCAAAGTTACACGTGAGTACCACTGTAATGTCCGTTGAGCTTTGTAAATGACATAAGGCATAATTAGACATTGTTATTGTGTTTTATGTTCATTTTTATTGCACATGTAAAATATATGAGCTAGAAATAGGAATAAATGTATCCTGCAAAAGTGAAACAGTTCAAAATGCTGCAAAGGCAAGAAATTGTACCAAATAAGTGAATTTATATATGCAAATTTTGGTGTATCTTTCAAGGCTATTTTAAAGGTAAGGTGTCACATTTGTAACCAATATGTAACTATATCAAAATGCTGTATGAGACCAGCTGTGCAAAAAGCAACATTACACCTTTACAAGTAGTACTGTTCCAGAAAGTAACCTTGTATTCTAAGCCCTTACTGTTTGGTTAGTCATCCCAGATGCATAGCTGGGCTCATATCATATACAGTTATGCTTTGTTGCAGGGAACCTACATGTGCTAAAAGCACTTGATAAAGGCACTGTATGGCCTCCTTTCTTAAAAAAAATCCTTGTAAGTTAGGTCTTTTTTCTGCTATAAGAAAGTTTTTCTTTTCTTTTCCACCACTCTCATTGAAGGCTAAGCTATTTTTTGACTATTTACAATTTAAGATTAAAAATGAAAATACCCCATACTCTAAAGCATTTGCAATAAACAAGAATAAATGGTATTTTGTCAACATGCAGGTTCCCTAATTGAGTAATAGCATTACATGTTATATGCATTATATTGTTTGTTAAAAACATATACAAAGTTGTAAAGTTTGTTATTTTGATAAAAGGCTTATTTTAAAGTATTAGGATGTTAAGCTCCATTATGCAAGAGGCTGATGTTAGATTTTGTCACCATGAACCATCTGTCCAGCAGTCATTTTTTATCTGTTGTATTAGATAGAGTTTTGAGTATTTTAACATAATTTATATTTTGATAATTTGTGTGAGAGTTGTTGCCCCTTAGGTACCTTTGTGTTAACAGTAACTTTAATTTATGTCTGCATACTTAATCCCAGTCAGATTTGGTAGTAGTATCAAGATATGTGAGTTCCTTTCTGTATAATGAGATGGAAACAAATATGTCAGGATTATGTTTTTGAAAAAAAATACTGATATAGGGTTTAACAGTAGGGACTTTCTTACCAGGATAGGTCTGTAGCATCTTGTTACATGTATTGACCAATCTCAGTTTGGTTCAGCAATTCTACTCCATAGAACAATGTCTACATGAATAAGTATTAAGGAATAGCTGAAAAAATAACATGTAACTTGGTGTATGATAATTTTGCATTTGACTTTCTGAAAATCAAATACTCAGACAATTAAATCTAAAATTGAGGTAAACAGTCAGCTTGCTCAATGAATGATACAGCCCTCATGGCTCTCCTGTTACTAAGTCATTCAATAGTTGTGCTTGTTTTGCATAGAAGTGTTTTTTAGAGGTTGTGTTTCCATATGTTACCATCTGTTACTTTTATATGTAAAACATGTATATCATGTCACTGGTTTTAAATATCACAAAAAGTATTATATATCACAACAGCAAAGGCGTTCACTTAACAGAATTACTCCATGTCAATTACTATATGTTTTGTTAAATGAAATGAGGTTTGTAAGACATTTTTAGCTCGACTATTCGAAGAATAAGGAGACTATTGCACTCGCCCCAGCGTCGGCGTCGGCGTCGGCGTCGGCGTCTGCGTTGGTTAAAGTTTTTCATAAAGTCAAATATCTTGAATACTATCAAGGTATTGACTTGAAACTCAAACTATATGTTTACCATCAACTCTTCACCTGAGGAAACAATCCCCATAACTCTGTTTTGATTTTTGACAGATTTATGCCCATTTTTAACTTAGAAATTTTGGTTAAAGTTTTTTATAAATTCAAATTCTTGAATACTATCAAAGGTATTGACTTGAAACTCAAAGTATGTGTCTACCATCAACATCTTCACCTGAGGAAACAATCCCCATACTCTGTTTTGATTTTTGACAGATTTATGCCCCTTTTTAACTTAGAATTTTTGGTTAAAGTTTTTTTAAATTCAATATCTTGAATACTATCAAAGGTATTGACTTGAAACTCAAAGTATGTGTCTACCATCAACATATACACCTGAGGAAACAATTCCCATAACTCTGTTTTGTTTTTGACAGATTTATGCCCCTTTTTAACTTAGAAGTTTTGGTATTTTTTTTGTAAATTCAAACCCCCCCCCCCCTATCTTGAATACTATATAAGGTATTGCTTGAAACTCAAAGTATGTGTCTACCATCAACATTATACACCTGAGGAAACAATTCCCATAACTCTGTTTTGATTTTTGACAGTTTATGCCCCTTTTTTACTTAGAAGTTTTGGTATTTTTTTTTGTAAATTCAAATATCTTGAATACTATATAAGGTATTGACTTGAAACTCAAATATATGTTTACCATCAACTCTACACCTGAGGAAACAATCCCCATACTCTGTTTTGTTTTTGATAGATTTGTGTCCCTTTTTAACTCTGAATGTTTTGTTAAAGATAGAATCTATCGAACGTATTTACTGTCAACATCTTCACCAATGTTTTTGATTTTTGACATATTTATGCCCTTTTTAACTTAGAATTTTGTCACAGTTTTTCCAGACTAAAATGGAAATACTCAAAATGGCTTTCTTTTTGAAATGTCTAGAATAATCATGCAGCATGCTTTTTTAATTCTATACATATCTTTTGAAAAGTTACAAAATTATTCATGATCAAATATACAAGGTCTGTATTTCTTTGAAATTATCCCCCATCCTCCCTCCAGTTGGCTTGCAGAATCCAGAGTAAGGCCTTGAATGCAATGTACTTTACAAAGGTCTTTGAACAGTTTCATATCTTTGACCTTAATTCTTATAGACAATTCACAATACTCCTGTTCTTAGACAAAAACCCCATTTTACCAACAAGCTTTCGAATAGTCGAGCGTGCTGTCATGTGACAGCTTTTTATTGAATTGTGTGAATACAACTCACTCATTTTCCTGTTGAATTTTATCATGCTGGTGTGGATAATGGTCTTAAAGGGACATACCCTACATTGAGACGATTATATTCTCGAAACATAGAATATGATTGTGTTCAATATACATAAAATGATATATAAATAGATTATTGAATGGTTTAAGGCACTGAAGCATAATTTAAACTGCTGATTTTATTGATAATGACTGGAATGCATAGCTGAAACTTTAAGGTTAAGTTATAATTAAGGATGGGAACAAATATTTGTATTTCTTCTGAATATTCAAATACAATTTTCGTATTCGAATATTCGCATATTTGATTATTTTCAAAACATCAGTTTCATTCATGATTAATTTATTAATTAAACAATTGTATAAACCCATCGGGTCATATATACATGTTTTACACGTGTAATTATTGTCTCGCACCTCTATTCAAATTAGCTACATTCGAGTCTCGATTATTCGAAGTGTCGGTGACCAAGTTTTTACTTCGAATAATCCATGGGTTTGAATAATTGAAGTCCCGAAGAAGGCCAGCTGATTGTTATGTAAAACGGACGCTTAACGTAATATATATGTTTTAGATGAACTGAAAGGGAAATCAGAAATAAATCATATCAAACTTTTAATTTATTTTGCATTAAAGCATCGTAAATATACATTTATGCATACATTTCTAATTATTTACAAGTAAAATGACGTTACGGGGTCGCCAGATTACCCAGCCAAAATTTGTTCTGCACAAGTATAAGTCATTTTTAGCTCGACTATTCGGAGAATATGGAGAGCTATTACAGTCACTTGTGCGTCGGCGTCGGCGTTGCTTCTTTGGTTAAAGTTTTGCCTGCTAAGTACTATCATGCACATATCTCAGTTACCACTTATGATATTGACTTGAAACTTTGTTCATGTCTTTAGGGGTGTCATACAATCAAGGCAGATAACTCTTGAAAACATTTAGTACAAATTATGGCCCTTGATTGACTTTGAAAATTTGGTTAAAGTTTTGCCTGCTAGGTACTATCATGCACATATCTCAGTAACCACTTATGATATTGACTTGAAACTTTGTTCATGTCTTTAGGGGTGTCATACAATCAAGGCAGATAACTCTTGAAAACATTTAGTACAAATTATGGCCCTTGTTTGACTTTTGAAAATTTGGTTAAAGTTTTGCCTGCTAGGTACTATCATGCACATATCTCAGTAACCACTTATGATATTGACTTGAAACTTTGTTCATGTCTTTAGGGTGTCATACAATCAAGGCATATAACTCTTGAAAACATTTAGTACAATTATGGCCCTTGTTTGACTTTTGAAAATTTGGTTAAAGTTTTGCCTGCTAGGTACTATCATGCACATATCTCAGTAACCACTTATGATATTGACTTGAAACTTTGTTCTGTCTTTAGGGGTGTCATACAATCAAGGCAGATAACTCTTGAAAAATTTAGTACAAATTATGGCCCTTGATTGACTTTGAAAATTTGGTTAAAGTTTTGCCTGCTAGGTACTATCATGCACATATCTCAGTAACCACTTATGATATTGACTTGAAACTTTGTTCATGTCTTTAGAGTGTCATACAATCAAGGCAGATAACTCTTGAAATCATTTAGTGCAAATTATGGCCCTTGTTTGACTTTGAAAATTTGGTAAAGTTTTGCCTGCTAGGTACTATCATGCACATATCACAGTAACCACTTATGGTAGTTATATCAAACCTTGCAATAGTGTTCAGGGTAAATTTTGTATCAAACAATTAATTTCCTAAAAATTAAATCAATAGTTATAGATTTTGACTTTTTTATGATTCACTTTCCTAGTTTATCTTATAGTTAGCGAATTTTGTTTTGCTATTATACTGATAAAAGTTTTGTTTTATTAGCAAACACCCACAATAGTCGAGCATGCTGTCTTATGGACAGCTCTTGTTACTTCTGACAGTTAATCGTATAATACGGCTTTATCGTTGGTACCTGTTTCCCATATGATCAACGCCGCGAATCGTATGTTAGGGCTTTATCATTGGTACCAGTTTCCCATATGACAAAAGCCCCCAGAAGAGGTTAGTTATTTTAGATTTTGGAGGATAGTGCAAGATACAGAAAGCGTCCTGATTCCACAGACACCCATGGTTCTTATACATGCCAGGTGTATAGCATCCATTCATGGGACCTCGGTTTTAGTCTCATCTGAAAGACTGTTAGTAAATTTAGTTGGTCAGCCCAGGGAATCGAACCCGCTACCCCGAGATTACCAGTCTCGTGCTCACCGATTGAGCTAACAGGGCTGACTGACCAACTCCCCCAGAAGAGGTTAGTTATTTTAGGTTTCAGAGGATAGTGCAAGATACAGAAAGCGTTTGTTTGTTAGCATATCAAGTTTGAAATTAAAGGTGCACATCTTTAACCGACTTTCAAACAAAAACAAAAGTTGTTCCTTTGATATGAGGTTATGACAGAAAACCAATGTTTCTCTTTTTTGTTTCTATTATTTTAGAATTTCAGTCTAAACAGAAAACAAATATCGATTGTTAATGAATGCAGATAACCCATAGCATTCAAACACATGCATGATATGCAGTTCAATATGTCATTTCGGACATGTAAATTTCAGATACCAAACACATCGACTTTGCATAGGAATATTAGTATATGCTATGCGAATATTCTAATATTCGAATATACATTTAGGTATTAATTCCCATCCTAAGTAATAATACTTCAAAGGTTTTATCAGTTATGTTTTGGAGGTTATTTAGTTCGACATCAGTTATAGGGTATGTCCCTTTAAAAGCATTTTCAGTACTCTACAGTTGATAGCAGCTATGTATTCATTGCAAAAGGTATCCATGAACTTTTCGAGTAATGGACATAATATAGAGTACAATGTTGATTTATGACACCACTTAATTTGTTCTAAGGAAATTGCAAATTTTAACATCTGCAATATTAATCAGGTTTACTAATAAACTATAAATTGGTCAATGAAAGCAATAAAATACAAAAATGTATCACCAATTATTTTGATACTTAGTTCAAGAAAGTGTGTAAAATTTTGCTGGTTCTCTGTTTCTAGATATATCAGCCTGTGAAAGACTCGATGGCATTTGGAGATGTGATAACTTATATTGAATCTCTGCCGAACTATGACTCTCCTGATATATTTGGTATGACTGACAACGCAGAGAAGGCTTGTAGGGAAATACAAGCCAAACAACTCATTAATACTATAGTCAGTGTACAACCAAGATTGTCTATGAATGTTATTGGGTAAGTAGTGTATACATGTACATTTTCATTTTTTACCTGCATAACTCCCTTTGGCGGATCCACAGAGATCACATGACTGGTACCAGCATCCATCAGTTTGAAGTTTATCAGCATCCATTCAAGTAATGCATTTCAAAATAGTTTACTTCTTATATCTGTAAAGAACCTGAATAGTTTTGTATCATTTTATTGATCTGGCATTGACATCAAAAATCCCACAGCATAGGACAAAAGCTGTTTTTAGTGCTATTGTGCAAGGTACATGTTGTAACTGTTAGTTAAATTTGTATGCCAAAACTCTGAATGCATACAATTCCATTACACTATTATAAATTGTTGTGTTTCTATAGATCTGAGAAGAGTAGTGATGATATAGTACAAGACTTAGCTAGTGAAATTATCCGACAGTTACCTAAAACAGTTGAGGAGTTGGCAGAGGGTGATATCAGGGCCAGCACCTCGGGTTCCGCAATGTTTCAGATACAAGTTAAACATATACTCACTAAAGAACTTCCTGACTATAGAGATGCAGAGAAAAACAGATGTAAGAATATTTATTTTACCTTTAAGTAAGGAGACAAAAACAACTGTAATATATTGAGGAATTTTTGGATATTTTCTTTTAGACCAAGATCTGTATTGATAACAGCTGTGCCTAGGGTCAAGGTCACTGTTACTAAAAACAGAAACAAATCCAACCAAACTACCAATTGTGTCATAACCTACCAAAAAAGGTCATGCATGTAACACTGGTATAATGTGCTTTACGTTTCATGACACCAGTGATAGACATTGTCAGCTAGCAACATTAAAGACAAATATCAGTGATGTAAGTGTTGAGGAGATATGAAGAGAGTGCCCAACATGGGGAAATACTGTACTTGAAACCTAGATGTGTGTTTGTTTGTGATCAGTGGTAGTATTTGATATTTGTAATCATGTAGATTACCTCTGATTGTATTTTGTATTATTGGTCTGTAATCAAGCAAATATTTCTTCTGGTTCATTACAGTGTTACAAGCTGCCGTTGACGCTGTGATGAGTAACACAGCCATGGTAACGGTGTTACGACAGGAAATAGATCGCTTCAATAACCTGCTCAGTATCATACATTCTGCCTTGAAATCCCTGATACTTGCTATCAAAGGGGAGGTAATCATGTCAGAACCTCTGGAAGAAGCATACAATGCCTTGTTATCTCAGGGTGTACCACAGAAATGGAAGGTAAGTCAGATGCACGCATTATTAAAAAGCTCTGTAGTTGTGCCAACTTGACTTCTTTTTTATCTGCAGAGAATTCTATTTGGCCCAAGTACATAGAATAGCATTTTTCTAGTTAACCAGGATTTCAACAAGGTTGAAATCCTGTTTATCAGATTGATCATTGAGGTGTGTCATTGGGTGGGCAGTGTCAAACAGGTGGTTTAGTTTGCTTGTATAAACACCTGTTTAAAAGTTGTTTTCATACCAAGAAAAAAGCTTGAGGCATTTGCAATGATTTTTTCCTTAAAAATGAAAAAAACTCAAGCTGGTTATATGTTGAAAACCTGGTTTCTCGGCATTGCTGAAAGAGCCAAAACACTACATTAAATGAACCAACAATAATGTATATAACACACCTGTTTTACATATGATTCATATTTTATAGACTGCCTCTTATGAATCCCGTAAACCTCTTGGGTCCTGGATCCAGAACTTGTATATGAGAGTTGACTTCTTTGCCCAATGGGCAGAGATGATGCTGAACACGGTAGAGAAACTGATGAAGCCGGTGCTCGGAGCCAAGAACCCGACACTAGAGGTAGACTTGAAGCAGTTACCCAGTTGTCAACCATACAGTTACTGGTTATCTGGTTTCTTCTTCCCACAAGGTAAGAACAATGTTGCAAACATGTGTCATCTGGTCAGGTAACTTAGTACCTTATTTCGTCCCCAATAAACATGCATTTTAGGGGAATATATAAGGAATTACATGTACTATGTTATAGTACAATGTGTCTTGTCCAGTTACAATTTTAATACTATACATAAATGTAAAGAAAGTTATGAGTATTTGCTACATTACTTTCAAATTTTGAATACATTTACATGATCATTATACCAGTTGGTTTCTCAAAGATAAAACATGTGAAGTCATCCCTAGACAGATGCATTTCTCTGCTGAAGTTTAATTCTTTAGTCTTGCCTTGTATATTAAACTTCACCATTCTGTGGCTAGTTTCTATGACTTATGTAACTTATACTTATATTGCATATAGGCTTCCTGACTGGTGTTCTTCAAAGTCACGCACGGAAACTTGGTATACCAGTCGACTCATTACAGTTTGAGTTTAAAGTGATGAAAACAAAAGATACAGTGGAATCTCTTAGTGACCTAAAAGAGAAAATAAACATTAAAGAAACTGCATTTAAGGTAGGTAGAGATTTACTGGTAAATGTTTACTACTCAAGTTATTAATTGCATATTAACTATGTTCTCAGCAGTTAGCTTGTTGTATAAATTCAAATACATTCCCAATTATAGTAGACTTTCCCTGAGAGTACTGGACCTACCCGGGGGACTACCCGTCTGTAAATAATTGAATACTGTTAAGCGGATGCTTAACTCCTAGAAAAAAAAAATTTGTCATAGTTTGTCAGTGAAGAGCAGTTACTGGTTCCTGGCTAAGTAACAAAAAGTTATTTTACTGTATGCAGGGTAACCAGCCACCTGAAGATGGAGTGCTCATATTTGGTTTATTTATTGATGGTGCAAGATGGAACCTGGACTCAGGTTGCTTGCAGGATTCTCTACCAGGACAGAGATTCTCCAAACTACCAGAGATACATTTCAAACCTGTACAGGTAAATAAGCTTCAGAGTAAAATTTACTCTACCAGTTGTCTCAACTTCATTGAGATGCACAAAGCTCCATTTTGGCTTCAGTTGAACGAGTTTGATTGTAGCAAAAGAAATACAACTTTTACAATTTATTCTAAAAAGAAAAAAGACAAGTCACATTTTCCATGAAATTGTGCAGATGTTAAAGTTTCATATAAGGCTAGTTCTACATAAAATAACCATGAACTAATTTGTTCATTTGAAAACTGTTTTGGCCGTCTTTTACTACCTGCCTTATTCTAATCAAGCACATAAATTTTAACTTCCCTGTAGTAATGTTGCATTTCTTTTGACAGTCGGTATAATAAATGTTAGTTGTGACTTTTACTGTTGAGCCTGTGTAAAACGTCACCTGTGTAAAACGTCACCTGTATAAATGTCACCTGTATAAATGTCACCTGAATAAAGCAGTGACTTGGCTCAGGTAAGATTTAAAGACAAATAGCTAAAAAGCAATTGGCCATTTCCATTGTATCTGTAGGGTAGCTACTTGACAAAAGTATGGCTGTATATGGATAAACAGTTGCACTTGCAACAAAACATAATCTATTTATATTTCTTGTGCCTACTACTCAGTAAAAAGCTGTCTAATGCATCATCTTGTTCGTTCCCTTTTTCACTTATTACTCGTACATTTGTACTTCATTCAGCTTACTTGTGACTTTCAGAAGGAGCCTGTTAAAGCAACCTCGCACACTGATGACCGGACAGATGATATTGTTCCACCCCCTGAGAAACTGTCAGAAACCAGTGATAGTCCAGTGTTTGTGTATGAATGTCCCCTGTATAGAACCTCGGAGAGAGCCGGTACACTCTCGTCAACCGGACACTCGACAAACTTTGTAACAGCAGTTGATATACCTTCAGACTATGACCCACATTTCTGGGTGATGAGAGGCGTGGCATTACTCTGCCAGCCAGATGAATAGTTATTGGATAATTTTGTTACCATAGTGACAACAGACTTAATCACAAGTTAATGCATTCAGGTGCTTTTATTGATAAATAACAAGGTCACTTTAATTGAAACAATGTAACAAGAATGGAAACCAAGGTTTTAGTGATAACGTGCATATCTAGTATTACTGTGTAGATAAATATTACATCTTTACACCAGTATTTCTGCACATATTTTATTTGTTTATTTCAATTAATATTCATACACAAACTCTTGTTTGAGTGAACTACAGCTGAAAACCTTGACTCACTCCAATACTTGTTTTCTACTTATACACGACATTGTGTGTCACATATTTAGTTACGCTTATTGTTCACAATACTTTGCCTTACTCAGGCTGAATTGAAACATGCATAGATGTAGGACACACTGGTGATTAGTGCTTACATTCCGTGTCCGAACTCTGTGGATCTCAGATATTTTTGTTTATACACAATATTCCGTCCCAAAAATATAAACAATTCCACTTTTTCTTTACATTGAAAATAAAATATATATTGTAACTTCTACATTTCTTGTATGCAGGTGTACTGCTGGAATCTTTATCAAAATGTGCCGTCCAGAACCTGTTTTGTAAAGTTGTCTGTGATATATTAACATACATATATTATAAACATTAGACTGCTGTTTCACTACTGCAGGCTATTGTATTTTGTCTGTCAGGTTAAATATAAATTTTCAGTATTTTTATATTGATATATATTGTACTTGTGATATGAACCATGAATTTATGCAATGTTTTTATTATTTATTATAGAAGATTGCTGTTGATGATATACAATGTATATGTGAAAAATAATTAAATGCTTGTTTTACTTATTTGACTGTTTGTTCTTATATATCCTTCGCTAAAGACGGGAGTGACTAGACATATGATAGGATTATCTGCAGACTGTGTCCAGTCATGTTGTCTGCTAGCAAACTCTCATAGCTTTAATCAGATCATCACCAAACTTTGTCACAATGCATATAGGGGCATAAAATCTTGACCAAGTTTGATAACCAGTTAGATCAACCACACTGTCTGCAACCTAATTCCCATAGTTTTTATGTAATTAATGCTAACCTGGTCAAAATGTTTATGGGTACAATATCTCATCCAAGTTAAATAATCAGCCTAGACATTCAGCAGTTACTGCCCTTGAATTTCTCAAAAAATACTAATGTCGGCTTTCTTAACTTGAATACATGTTGTTACTTTTGGATTAACACTAGATATTTCTTCTAATCCGTCACATTGCCAGTCATTATGAACTTGTATATTGCCTATGTCCATTCTGTTACTTTGCTGATCAATTGTTTTGACTATCATTGCATTTTACTTACTGAATCACGTGGCGGATGTATTTTGTGACAGTTTGGCAATCTATCTAAAAACTTCTTCTAAAACTAAGGATATCAGAATTACTGTCCTTTACAAAAGAGCCTTCCCTGGGTTTTTAAAATCTGTCAAAAGTCATCAAAGGGCACTAGTTGCAAGTTTTGACTGATTAGGTCATAGTTTCAGTTGCAACTTTCATTTTTCACCAAACTACAGAGATCTTCCTTAACTGGTTAATGGATAAAAAATAAATTTTGTATGCAGAATGAAGATTTCTCACCTGCAGATAAAGATTTTTAATTTATATACCTATAGGCCCATCCAAAAAGTGGCTACAAGTAAACCAAAATATAACCAAATTAATCATAAACTGCAGAAAGACCTACAGCAAAATAGTGGATTATAAATGGGCAACTGTGCCGTGGTGGCAGGTGGAATATTCAGTATACACCTTTTGGCAAAGTATTGAGAACTAGAAATGAAAGATACAAGAGATCATAGTAATTCGCTTGACCTATTCCTTTCACTTGAGCCAACAAGAGCTGTCGCTGATGAATGCCCTCAAAGCTGTGTCTGACAGTCTGTGTCCTTCAAGGTATGGACCAGGTACTTACGCACTACACTTCATCTTCATGTGTGCTGAACATTTGTGTATAACAGTTACAAACCATCGCCAGAAACCCACTGTTGTTGACTGCTACACTCAATATGTTACAAACAGGACATGAGCATATGCATATATACAGATTCTAAACCATGTGACCTTGGCCATTAAGGTATGGAAGCGGGACTTGCATGTAATGGGTCATCTTCATGTGCTCAACAATCGTGCCATGTAATTTTAAAATCCTTCCATGCACAACAGTTACCATGGATACAGGATTCCATTACCTTTAAACTCTTATATTGTGGTAGGGTTGTGGGTCTTGCATACTATACAAAGTTTTTCTTAAATCCTTCAATGCACGACAGAGTAACAATCTGGACACGAATGAGTGCATATATACAAGATTCCATTACCTTTAAACTTGAAGTGTTACCTTGACCTTTGGGGTAGGGATGTGGGTCTTGCCTTTTACACATCGTCATAATACAATGTGTGCTGAATATTTGTGCCAGGTTATTTTTAAATCCTTCAATGCATGACAAACTTGCAGTCCGGACACAAATAATGTGCGTATCTACAAGATTCCATGACCTTTGAACTCAGTGTGACCTTGACCTTTGAGGTGGGGATGTAGGTATTGCACACAATATTTCACCTTCATGTTAAGAACATTTGTGCTATATGATTCGAAAATCCCTTTATGCATGAAGTAAAATCCTGGACAGGAAAAAGTGGAAGAACAGACATACGGACCGTGTGATTTTAGTATGCCCACCTTTGGTGGTATAGAAAGCTTTTGGGAAATTTTGCAGACACTATTAGATGACATTGCTAAGTCCATGGAATACTTACACATTTCAATACTTGTTTTATATTCATTATTCACAACATTCCTTGTAACATTATATGATACTTGGTCATTATATCATTATTTTACCTTAATTAAACACAATACCAATTAAAACAACAACAACAGCATGAATCTTCATTCGTATTTATTGTGAACATTCTACAGCAGTTAGCAGCATTATGTTTGAAGATACATAAACTTGTATCACATTGTTTACAGGGTTCACATACAAAATGTACACTTACTGACACAATGTGCAATTAAAAACTGAAACAAATAAAGTCTATGAAATGGTACCCCCCTCCCCCCAATGGATAGCTCAAGTGACATATGGGCAATGCCAAAAACTATATCACTTGCATTTGGTTGGTTAAGAAAAACTGTCAAACAGGTAGGGGATGAGAAATATTGTCACAGGCAGACTATATCCATGTTGGACACATGCATGATGCAGCTTATAGCACTTGCAATACATGTGTGTATATAAAACATAAGTAAGGCCTTTGCTACAGAAAACTGTACATGTATCACACTTTGATTAGTTTCGACTCGAATAGTTAGCTTTAATTTCCCTCAAACTGTTGTTTTCTCTGCAACTTCTTTGGTTATTATTTCAGAATGTCACAACTTAAGACATTTTATTTTTTTACCACAAGTTCCAACAGTCTATACTGTACCCAAGACAAGTTAACAGTAAGATGTTCAAAAATATTGATAAAGTGTCAATAGTTTCACAAGGAAGATTGTGCTAGTACGGTACGTAGAAGTCTTCATATTCAGGAATATATGGAACATATACAAAAAATTTAAATTTAAGTTAACTATCTATATAAACATAACAACAAGGTTTCACTTCACATATTAAATGGCATCAAAGAATTAAAATACACAACAATACAAAAAGAACATGCTTTAAATACTGTAAACTCTAGTATCACAGTTGAAAAGTGTACCATAAATAATGCTTCTATACTTCAAAACAACATAAATAGACATACTAAAAAGACTATAATTTATATTATAAACATCACAGTGAGCTTTTTTAAAAAACAAATATAAAATAAATCAGCAACTAACTGATCTTATACAATGTATGTCTCTCTTTCAGTGGTGCACCGTTCTCCCAACATTTATCCAACTCTGAGGTCAGGGGAACAGGATTACTTGGGATCATTTAACCTTAAAGGTTTATAATTGGAATTTGGCCATGTAATAGATTTGTTTGAAACTTTAACATCTGATCATTTACACTTATTTATGTTCACTTAGCGCTTAATTCAAGTAAGATTTTCACTGGAGGTATTTTTAAAATTTGATTTCCCTATCCTGGTTGCCCAACCAAGATAGAGTTTTTTATCATAAGTAAAATTTGATCACATACTTTGCCTGCAGAAAGATATAAATATAAGACATATTATTTATTTTGTGAAATTTTGCTTAAATATTATATTTTAGATGGAATTCATTGAAATTCAAGTTTGAAAAGATTTTTACCTTCCCTTTACCTATCTTGGGCCTGCGCCCCCAAAGATAGGTTGGAAATAAATCAATTCAGAAGCTACACGTAGGTTTAAAACTTGCATTTTGGTTCAGAATGTTAAGATATTGGTAAATCTATCAAATTCAAATGTAAAAGTAGAAATTTTTGAAATAAAAAAGAAATACTCAACGTTTTAAATACTTTTCATATTAAAGGGAGTAATAACAAAATTTCATAAAAGTTAATAAAATGTAAATTTCTGATAGGGATCTAACTCAATGTAATGGGTCCTTTTTGTTCATTAAATTAATCTCTAACAGAATAAACAAAAAGTAAAAATTGTCATAAAATGTTGCTTAAAAGTAATTGAACCTTTAACCTTCATGAAGCCTATCTGAAGTTTCAGGGCTAGCATTAAAAACACTGAAGGTCCAACTGTCTATGATGAAGCAACGGTACACCCATTGTCCTATTACTACAGAGAAAGTTTTTCTTAAATACTTTGACCTGAACCTCCTGACCCGAAACCCTTCAAGAGTTGCATCTTAACCACTATCCGTACACCTGTCACTCAGTGAAAAACACTCTCAATGTAAAGGTCTCTGTGCATGACCTTGACTTTTGACCTGCTGACTAAATACAGTCTTTATATTCCTACTAAGTTTATAAACTGTGCCTCAAAAGTGTCTGAAGATACGGAGTGGGTATACTGTAGTGACAAAGCTGCTTGGGAAAATCAATGTGTGCACATTGGTAACGGGTGAAGTAAATAATTTTGAAGCTGAAATAAATACTAGTAACACATAATTGTAATACTGTCTATAATGGATAAATGAAATGACTTTATGGTTCACCATTACTCCTGTAATTTGTATTCTACAATTCCAAGTATTCAATACTGAGAGTAAAATTCCCTGTAAAATACATAGATGCTTTTAGAGAAAATTAAGAAAATAAGTTTTTTTGATACAGCAGACGACACTTTGTAATGAGTATTATGTCAGTATAACACGGGCATCAAGATTTCCCCGACAAGGAGCTTGTCTCCTTCTTTGAAGAGTTACTACCAGAAGCTGTTTGGTTAATTCCAAGACTGATGCTAAGACGATGTTTTCCTCCATGCAAGTCTACCTTACTGCTGCGTGCACTTGACTCTACTCGTGTGACGCTTGAATCCATCCGGTTATCCAGGTATGTTAAAGAGTGCTCCTCTCCCTGCGTCAACTCCTACACAAAAATACAACCAAATAAATTATGGCTTTAATCATCAGTTACAATCCTTTTAGCAGAAACAGTTACAAAATGGATTCTGTCTGATAACAGTTACTATTACTTGTCGAAAATATTTTGAATTTTAGTCAGATAGCAAGTAATCTCACATTTACAGCAGATCTATAAAATTATTTGATAAGCATTTAACATTAAAATGATATTTTAAAAATAAAACCTCAAATGTTCTATAGTACAAAAATGTTGTGCATTCAGCATCAGACAGATGGATGCCTGGTTGCAATGCCAATAAGCGCACAATACTTTACAGTATGGTAAACAATAAATTTACTAAAGGCAGATGCATAAGAATGTAATCATAAGCAAATGCTATCAACTGCATACATTGATTTGTTATTTAAACTTTAAGTTCAATTTGTTGCTGACAACATTTTCTCTTAAATGACTGGAAAAAGCTTCTTGTTTTAAACTTAATCATTTATAATGGCTACAAAGTATGTGTACCAAAGTACCACTGATAAAGAAATCACCTTAAGTCATTTCATTCAATTTGTACTGAATATATTGTATATAATATGTGTATGTAAAGCATATACTAGTAAGCAATATATACACCAAGTATAGAGCCTGAATACATTCTTTTCAACATTGCTACACAACCATCACCTTGTTACACTGAAGGTTGCAGAATTGTATGCAATAAATATTCAGATTTACAAATTCAAACCCCAAGAACCTTGGAATTCAAACTAAGAGTCCTGTGAATTCAAACCCAGAGAACCGGAGGAAACCCACAGTTCCAGGCCTCTCCCCATTGCAGAAAGATGGAATTCTTAATGAAACAGATATGGATAAAACAGACTATAATGAGGCAATGAGAGACATACCAGAATCAAATGACAATGTCCACAAATGATCAGAAACATAAACATTGTTTGCATGTATCAAATTAATTCTACACCAATTTTGTGTCATTTGTTTTGTTGATAACTTAGTACAGGATGCTATGAGGAATTGAGGCAGACACACTGAGAAGAGCAAGGAAACAGTGAAGAGCAAAAAACCCTCCAAATCTTTTAAGTTAAATATTGATGACCCAGCTATCTTTAATATATACTAAAATCTTTAAAAATCAAATAATAACCGAAGTTGAAATGTTTCCAAGTAGTTTTAAAGCTTACGAAATTATCTAAATTTTATATATGATGCAAGCTAAGTTTTTTTTCCTGTGATGAAAAATGACCGACTAGTGCACAAAGTATCATAATATCATGACTGAAATAGAAGTTAGGTCTGATCATAAGGAGGTTATTTGGAGTACCATAAAACTTCAGACTGTTCCTGACCAGAGTTTGCTCGGTATCCAATAGTTACTCATAACTTTTCTTCAGTATTTCAAATTTTAAACACTTTACTAATAAATGAAAAATAAATATGATTTATCATCATGGAAATTGTTTACTCCAAACTTTTGTATTTCTCTGACCTGACTGGTTACAGTAGTTATACCCTTGTATGTTACAGACTAAAAGTCATTTGCAATACTCTTTTGAAAATGTCTTTTAAAACACTGACAATGTATCATGAATTAAGATCTAGTGTGCACCAGTCGAGAAATCCTCAAAGAGATGAAGGGAAAGCATACAATGACCACTAATGCTCTATATACCATAACATATATATAGACTACAGAATCACATGACCAGCTACAATATCACATGACCAGCTACAATATCACATATTGGTGTATACCACACTTGCTACCTTTCATCCTGCTTGTATACTCACCTATCTTAACTATTCACTGAGAAATACCAAAATATCAATGTAAATTTATAGTGATTTTTATTATATATTAATCAAGAACTTTACCGGTAGTCAGAATAATATCATGTCTGTTGAAATTTAAATGTACAAACAAAGTTTACAATGTTTTGATATTTTAGGAAAATAGATTTTCTTCGAAGTCTGAGATCATAATTATACCACAATGTTGCAATTAAATACTGAAAACATATATACGTAACTTACTGGAATTTGTCAACTAAAACATAAAATTTGCTATAACTAAGAGATGCTGAATATAAAGGATAACATATCTGATGGCATATTACACATGAATGTTTGAAGAAAGCCTGAACATGAATATTAAAAGCCCTTCTACACTTTAATACAATGAAAGACCTGTATAACAGATCATGTAGTTTCATAAAATTGCAAGTGGATTCCTAAGAAATAAAAGTAGTGCCAGTAACAATGTTTCCCCAACACTGGCCCAATGTAAGCACATACTATGAAATAGGCAGCAGACTTTAAAAGTTCTGACACAACTGTCTCTCAAAAGACTGGTACTGCAGCTCGACAAAAATGACAGCAATTTAAGAGCCAGTCTTTACTCATTATCTTGGTTGTGCAATTTTTTACGTACAAATTCGCTCCTTTGTACTTCACAAAAACTAAAGCATGCACGAAGTTCTTAAGACAACAGTAACTGTTATTGTTTTACATAACATAGTAGTTTTGTGCTTTGCCCCCTCCTCCCAATTCCCCTCTATCCCCTCCATCCCTTCTTCCACCAAACTACAAAAAAGTTGTTACATGGAAATGTATTGGCTGAAGTCACATAGTTATGAATTGATGACACTAAATCAGAACAAAAGTTTCCCAATAAGATAGATACATTTAACTGAACCAAGCGAATGCATTTGAACTAAAACAGAAACAAGGAAAATTAACTGAAATACACTGTACTTGATCAAAAGCTGACACCTATGCGGAGTTGCCCTGGATTAAAACTGATATGGGGATATTTAATAACCAGTTGTAATGTAAATTAATGTCTATACTGAAGCTAAGGGAGGTAACTGCTACAAAAGCTTTGTACCGATCTACAACATGTAATCTACAGTACCCAGGATATAATTATAGCGTACATTTGATAACTCCGATGAAGTGTCAGTGTGCTGCAATGTGAAATTGTCACATTAAAATCATAACATTTTACACCAAATGTTCTAAAATACCATTTAAAGTACAGGTTCGACATGACCAATCAAAATGTAACACAATTTCAATTCCTGCAAGTTTCTCTTATTAGAGTTTAGTTTTTAAAAATTAAAAGCTGTTAAGTCTGAAGTGAGATTAGTGTGGATTTTGATAGATGTGAATTAATTCTGAATTATCGTCAGCCATAAGCTTGTATCAGTGATTGCGTAAAGGTTTTTTCTTGCACCAACTAAGCATGATGTTGATATTAATGACATTCACTTTGTTTAAGCTAGTTAGACAGCTTTCATGCCTGTGTGAAACATAAAGCATGCGTTCAAGTTTAGCAGACTATTACCAAGTCTAACGATCTACCAAACTCTGCCGTTCTCCACAAATGAATCCTCCTGTACATACACAAAAATTTTCATTAAAAACTGAACATTACAAATACAAGGAAGAAGAAAAGGGGCTGTCAGTAAGGCCCATATATGTCCTAACAGTGCACCATACTTTTAATACTAAAACATTTCTGCAAATTCTTAGAAATAAAAATCATGTGTTTGAGAGAATCACAATTTAAAACAAAAACTTTGTGCTTGATAACTCACCCAGCTATCCTGAGAGCATTTAAGTAGAAAAAAAACTATGTTAGCATTTTTGTAAGAACATATTAAAATGAATCTAAAAAATAAAATGTAGATAAGAGGGTTTGCAACATATCGAGGCATGTTTCTGCTTCAGATTCGCAAATAAAAATTTTATGTCAATCTTAACTCATATTGCTAGAAATTTGCCACCATAGTAACTGTGATTTAATGACATAGATTCATAATATGTTAACACATGTAAAAACTTTAATTGGCATATTCTCCCATGTCATCATTTGGATTTTGAACACTTGTAAGAAGACAAGGTATTAACTGCTGAAAAATTCCCTTAAAAAGCCATCCTTACTTTCAGCAATTATGATATAAAAATAAACAGACGTGTAGAACGTTTTAATACACATATCAAATTTATCATCACAGTTGTATTCTGCAACTATGCAAGAAACGATCGGTAAATGTCTTTAAAGTTTAAAATTACTGACTTAAATCCATACAGTGTGGGCATGATGTATTGGGAAGGAAAAGAAAAGTTCAGGTTACAAACTGTGACTACTGTCTAACAAGGAATGTAGGAACTGGGTGGTCTAGCATGCTTATATTCTGGATCTAGGTCATGCTGTCCAATCTAAATATTCAAGATGAGTTACAGCATAAATAGTACAGCCAATTGAATGTATCATATGAAAATCTTTATCCAATTAATTGTTCAAATTATGCTTCAACCAATACCTCTGTCAAACATATAAAAAGTAGTTCACTGTTTACATCCATCAAAGTATGTAAAATGATATTTCTCCACCAAATAATCAGTACTGGAAAAACAGCTAACTTAAAGAAGGCAATTAAATGTTGTTTTAAAAACAGCACACAAATTCAATTCTAACATTTAATAAATACTTGATTAAGTAAATTCTCTAGTGAAGCAAATTTCGCCAAGAATCATTGACAGAAGTGTGTGTATTGAAAACAAATGACAACTCAGGATAAAGATTGATCATACGAAAATTAATCTATAACCCTCAAAACCATGTCCTGCTGAATATTCAAATTGGATAAGTTAGGGATCAGCACCAAAACTGAAAGAAGTAAGGGATCAGCACCAACATAAAAAATCTAACAACATAAAATTCTCAGTCTAAATTTCAGGAAAACTCAGCTTAAAAAGCAGCAGATTAATACATGATATGTTCAAAGACATATCTCATTGATGGCACCTGTGCACGACTGAAATCATATGTACATGTTTAATGTTCTGTTAAGAACATCTAGCGCAAGAGTGGGAGCATCTGCACTCTCCTTGTTACACTTCACACCCATCACAGAATTCAAGATTTACATGTTTTTAAAGGTTAAGAACAAAGAAATTAAGAACCTACAGTAAATGGACAATGAAAAATTAAATTTCAAACCTCAAAACTGAGCGGAAAGATCATTTTTAGCAATCTTGAATAAAAGATTGCAGAAAACACTTGTTCAAATTTGTTCACATTCTTTTTTTTAAAAACTTTTTAAAAAGAAAACATAAGCAATTCCCATAACCTCTGCTAGTATACAGTAAGACAGTACATAGTAAATCAAGGAAAATATACATATAGGACAGTAAACATCTGGATATATACAGTAATATACTTACAGCATCCTCCTACAAGTTAATAAGTAAGAAAATAATCAAGATATTACATGTTAGTCTATACTTGGTTTAACTATAAATGCCTTTTTGAGAAATATCCAGAGGTGTATCGTGTTTTGGCACATTTCCTATTAAAGGGCTGGGAATGACATTTTTTCAAAGCTAGGGCCAATACATATTTATACCTGTTGACACAGAAGTTAAAAAAACATTGTACAAAAAAAAAATGTTGTTTTTCCATAAAATATTTGAAGACTATAGCCAGAACCAAATTAGGCAAATCACTGAAATAAGAAGTTTAAATAGTGACAAACTTCTTTGTATAACATTATAATGAAATGTGGGGATTTCAGTCTTTTTGTCCATTTGTACAAGGTGAAAAGGAATCAAACTGTTGAACATAATGATAGAATAGTAGTAAAATGAAAAATATGCTATAATTAAGGTGCTGACCTAACAACATTGCCAAAATAGTCTATAGAAAGCAGGTAATTTTTCACAGAATCTTAAAAGTATACTGAGATAAAGTACTAGTTGCATCACTAAAAAATGTTGGAGATGACTTATAGACAAGTCATGTGTATTTTACATCATACAGCCTTACATTAAATGAATTCACCTATAAGGTGCAAAAAGTTATTAAGGAATTTTTTTTAATGAAAGTGAAAGAACGTGTTGTTAAGTTTATTATTCCAGATAATAGATGACAAGATGTTTTAAAAGTAAATTTTAGAAGTTTAATTTGATGTTAAATCTTCAAGACTGAAAGTACAGCTCTAAGTTTTAGACTAAAGACTTTCTAGCTAGTGAAAGGAAGTTTGTTTGTAGAGACAGAGACTTGTTGTACCTCATGTTCATCATCACTGAACCCTTCTCTGTCTAGATACTGAGAAAATGTCAAATAATCTTATTACATCATACACTCCAGAAGAAAATCTTACACACATGAAAAACATTGTATATATATTTTATGTAATTATGGTTTTAGTCAAAATCGGAAAATTCTCAGCTACAGGTAGACCTGGTCAAAAGACTATGTTTTCATTTATGTGTCATAGGCCATGAGTATTCTCACATTACTAAAGAACATATTCCTATTAATGTACACAAACTGTAAGTTTTCCTCTAGACCTTAATTCAAAGTAAAGTCAACACTTACATCACCTTATACTTAAGACTTATCAGATCCCTGTTACTGAAAACATAACCTCCTATATTACTTATTTTACAAGTCTTGTTCGTTTCCCAGATAACAAAAAATGAATGTACTACATGTGATACATGATTTTTTACTCAAATGGAGTTAAACGTCTGATTTTCACTAATGAACTACTTGTACTAAACTTGTTTGATTATTATCCCAAGACTGTATTATATTACATCATAATAACATATCTGTTTTCAAGCATACAAAACTTTTAGCATGAACTACTCAGCTTCTACTATCTTGCAAAAATAAATTCAAGTGCAAAGTGGCTCTATGTATAAAACATTTCCATGTCTTGCACTCACCCCTACATTAACAGTTGATACTCTCAGAGCTTTTAGTCCTGGCTCTGGCAAGGTTTGGTATGGCTGGTCTCATGGGCGCATGACCTGCATCGGAAGCTAAACTTGCAAGACTTGTCTTGCGCCTGTTACGCCCATGAGACACAGCCATACTGCGCTCAGAACCATGGTCAGATATTGACAAGGCCGACACTGGCTGAAATAGGGATCAATATCAAAAAGCTGTTGTTGTCTAAATGTAGTGTTTTTCCTTGCATAATGACTGTAAATAAATTTCTACTGACAAAACATTTACCTAGAATATTTTTCACTCATCTCTATTCATACTTGCAGTTCTCCATTTCATATTTTTAACATGAATTTCAACTTAGTATTATCAAAGATTGCATCATCTGTCAGTGTGTTTATATTATTTAAAGACAAACAATAATATGCCAACTGACTTTATTAATATTTTATAATGGTTTGATTAATTTGTTACTAGCTCTTATAATTTTTGACAAATTTGTGCTGCTTTAAGTTTTGTTGCTGATTTAAGACAAGATGCATCCTGTAAAAAAAATTGTGTTGTAACTTCAAATAATATAAGCAATTTTTTTGGGGTCTTTTTTCTCAGTTTAATTTAGTTCAAACAAAAGTGCGTTCACATGCACTCAACAAAACAAAACAGGTGCATTAACTTAAGTTACATGATATACTGTAAACAAAACATCACATTTTAAGGTATGTGTGTGATTGGGAATAAAATATCATTTTACAAGTGAGCACTTGCCGAGTATATGGCACAAGATGTAAAACCTACCCTCAGTTTAACACCATCAGTCAACGAGAATGTAAATGCAGCTATAGCTCCCTCAGGTATAGATGGCAGTTGAAACTCGTTTGGAGGGATTACATAGTTATCTATAGTCTCCATCCTCTTCTTCAACATCTTCTGGTACTTGGTTACTGGGAAAAGAAGCATTAATGAAATCTTTATAAATATCCAGCAAACTATATTTTTATCTTTCTTCATTCAGGTATTTACACAGTTTTCATCATACTACCGAACAGTAAACTTGTCCCATGTCTTACAAATATATGCCTGCTCTCACAATGTCACTGACAAGCTTTTCTGCTTGAAGTAGCAGTAAAAAGATTTTTTTTGAGGGAGGATTATCAAAGTTGTCTGTTCCTTAGTGATACTGGCTACCAAACACAAATTAAGTAGATAAAGACATACCTAAAATATTTACAATACACATAATACAATATCAGAGAGTATGATTATTATCAATTTTCTGTTCAACTGTGCTTAAATTGATATACATGAATGGCTGTAGTAACCTGGTTTTTTGCTAGGATCTTCTGGCAGTGAGTATGTTTTCCTGAAACCAGCCCAATACGGTAGTAACTCCTTAAAAACACTGAGCTGGGCCTCATCAAATATGTTTGAGAACACATCCTTGCCAGACAGATACCTCTGTGTAGACCTCAGTGTCTTCTGCTGTAACTCTCCACCTACATCAATCTGAAATGCACACAAATTGTGTAAAACAATTACACTTTTCATCACTATTCTACTTAAAAATGATTAATCATGTAACAGAGATGCTAAATTCTCTAACTTAAGTAGAAATATTGTTCTAGGACTAAGGGCAGGTCCTCCTCTGTAGTTTTGCCAAGTCAACAAATGGGACAAAATCCATACAATAAAACTTTGAAATTTATAACTCAAATATTCAAGTCCTATTAGCACTTTGGATGTAAAATACTTGTAGGTCTTTTATTACAAAGACAGATACCTTACCAACAAAATTTACTATTATTTTGTCTCAAAAAACATTCTTAACATTGATAGTCAATTCATTAGTAGTGCTATAAAGATAGAGTGGTATTCTATTCAAAGATATTGCAAAAAAAACACTACAGTCTGGCAATGCTTTTTCATGCAGAGGCATCAAAATAATGAAAGAGATGTATATGTCAACACTGTTTCAGACTAAACTAAACACAAATCTATTTTTATTCTACAATGTATAAGTAAATTTATTATCAATTCATGAGCATCTGAAGTGCTAATAGGACTTTAAAAGTTTTAGCCAAAATGTGAATTAATTCGCATATACTGACTGATTCTTTTCAAAAATTTGCCTGCAGATTTTCAGAACCAACAAAAGGCCCTGAAAATTGATGCTAGTGAACTGTACCCTTGGATAGATGATGAAATATACAGAAGGAAGTAATGAAGGCATCTCAACTACACGTACCTGTAGTGCTGGTGAGGTAAAGGACTCCAAGAAACAATCCATTAAAGACTGAACTTTCCGTCGCAACAATTCCTCGTCAGCAAACTGATGACTGCACTCCTTTAACATTATACAAGAAAGATTGTTGGTGACACTTGCACAGCAAGCAAAACAAACGGGTCAAAAACTTACATAAAATTATGGATCAAAATAATAAAATGCAGCTAGGAAACTGTTGTAAAGCATGTGGTACAACAAACCTAGTAGATCCAACATATTGTAAGTCTATAATGTATGTAGCATGTACATGAAAACAATGGTTTGTTCTGAGAGAATATGGTATCAGTATATTAAAGACAGTAGAATTATTACTCATAATAACATCATGCTCCAGCTTCATTTCTTTTACTCTGAGCAACTCCTGATTAAAATCTTGTAAAACAGAAAACACCCATGAAATACATACATGTTTATTTATAATCATCAAGACTAGCATAGGATTTTTTATTCATTCTGTTGTAAATTTACAACAATGCTTATGAAGTCTCTAACAAAAACCACTTTCTTGAAAAAGCAGATCTGATGCCTTGAGATAAGTTCATAACCTCAGTTCTGCTTCAAATAATAATAATAATGACAGGCTGAGTGATTGAGTACACTAATCAATTTTAGATTATATAGTACCAAAATTATGCCTGGAACAAAATCTGAATAGATTAACTGCCATACAAAAGGACAGAACAACCACTGTATGCTTCTTTTCTAATACAATAAATACATGTATGAAAGATAGATTCATAAATATTCCAAACAAAGAAGTCTGACATACCTTAAACTTTTGTACTTCGATGTAGAAGAAGAGATCTTTGTCAATGAGAGGCATGTTATCCTCTTCACTGTGTTTGAGTAGATATTTATAGAAATACAGCATCTGTAGCGACATCTTGCCAGAAGCACATATCTTAAGTGCCTTGTAGAATTCCTCACGATCGTCTTTGTGTGGCTGTGCTCGACCAGTCTGAACAAAATAAAACATTATTTCTTAATTTCAATTTACTGTAGATGGTTTTTAAAATCTACTGGTTGATTTCTAATATGCACAGAATTTTTCATTAAAACCAACAGAAAAACAGTTTGTGTTTGTCAATTTTTCATCTGACTGACCTACAGGACAAACACATGGCTGAAATTTAAAGAAATCGATCAGCATTTTACACATTTGTAACACATACAGAAAGTATGAACCTTAAACAGATTTTCTTTCACAAATATTCCTTAAATCAAGTGTTTCTGCATATTCTTACAAATTAAAATACAGATGAGCTACGGTGACTGTGGTTTACAAATCTTAGTTCACAAACTTCTTTCAAACTTACACTATTAAAAAAATAACCTATTCCTAAAGTTCCATTACTCTGTATTAATACTGCGAAAAAAACAAATCAAAATTTAATGTTCTGAAATGTCTTACAGCTGCTATGTTATTACAGGAGATATTCCAGCCAGCAATATCGCTGCCAGATGCCAGTTCAGATCTGATTTGATATTGTATCAAACATTACTCAATGTATGCCGTTATATACTGCTTAATCCAGAAACAACAACAATTCTTCTGACTTTTAAAATAGATTAAAAGCAATCAAAACAGATTTCTAAAACATGACCATCACCGTTCCAAGAAAAAACAATATGACATACACTGTTTACAAAAGAAACCTCTCCCCACTGTAAAGTTCCGAATACATTTCCGACTAATTCAGTGATCCTATATAACTGATTCTCCCTCCACAACGAATGATGTTATACCTCATATTGCATAATTGTATAGCTTTATTTATAAAGAAGAAAATCAGTGACAAAGTTTCATGAAGATTTGTTTATGACAAAAGCTGCAAGAGGACTACTAAGACGTTTTTGCTTTTTGATCACACATACCCTATTTTTACCCTTTTGTCTTTCCCATGAACAACACTCTGACAAAGTTTCATATACATTTGGTGATTACAAGAGCTGCCACAGATTTCATAAACACTTTCTTCTTTCTGATCTCATTATAATTTGGCCTCAGATTGCATTATCCCAATCAAGACTATAAAGACCAACATTATGATAAAGTTTCATAATTATCTGATCACTGCAAAATTTGTTACAATGAAAACGAGGAATCCCTTCTTTTGGATGTAATGAACGAATTCATTTTTATCCTAAGCAACCCAACTGTAAATAAACTCAACCTAGATTTTATTAAGAGAGCTATTCTGGTCAGGTTTCAGAAGGATCCAAATAAACTTATGATCTGGAGCTTCTTAAAGAGGAAGGAGAGACAATAGATTGTCGCTATAATTTATCGAAGTCTGAGGCCCAAGTTTCAGTATGCAGAAGCAAGTAAGACTCAGTGGTTGCTGATTGACTATACAAAAGAGGTCTATGAAATCAGTTCCAAAAACCAACCTAACACTGTTTGTTTCATATCACTTGAGTGAAGAAAAGAACACAAAATTACTACTCTTGAAGCAAAAATATTTCTTTAAAAAGAAAGGCTATAGTTACTGCACTATACTTAGATGCAGCAGTACAGGATTCCAACATAACCCTCAGATTACCTTTGGGAAGATTGAGGTATAAACAAATAAATAAGTATTTTCTACAATAGTATAATGTAATGCAAGATATGATAAGAACAACAGTGCATATATTCAGAGTAAACGTGCAAGGTAAAATGAATATGCAAACAATAGCTCATATATTGTAAGTTTTTTCATATTGCCAAAAGAGGTGATTGTGACAGACAAGAAGAAATCTTGAATATGAAAGGCATACAGAATGTCGATTTTAGGAGGCGAGTATTCACAAAGAAAAACAACAATTTTAGAACATTTCAGGTTCTAAATCTGTTTATATTATAGTAGCTTCAATTTTGAAAACTGTGAAATATTAGCAACATACATGAATTATACAGAAAGAAACAAAATACACTGGAAACTCTAATTAATCATACATTGTTATAACTTTATTTATAACTAGTTACAAGAAACTATCAACATCTATACATAATGCAAGTAGAAATGCAACTGGGGAGACTAAAGATGAAGTAAAATGTGTAAGGGCTTATAAGCTATGCAGATCTCCCGCCTCCTATAGAAGTTTCCAGATATATTGCAACATCATTCATTATTGAACAATAATGCATAGTTACACATCATAGTTGCATATAAACTGTCACCAATATGAACTAAAGCCATATGTGCTAAAAGTCCTTTATTTCTTAAAAAGGCAGAATATAGTATATAATGACATTGTCTTATGCTATCCTAAGTTATTTTGATAGTATACACATAATATTAAAACATTGAAATTGTTATGCACAAACAACACATGTATAGTCTTTGTTATCAACTAAGTTTAACCATACCTACCACCATAACAAACAACACTGTAACAGAAGTTAAGTGTAACAGCAGTAAACAATAGACATTCTGTGTAACATAACAACATGTTCACTATTCTACCACAGACCAACAAGATCTAGATCCAGTACTATAACAAGCATACTGTAAGCCATGCAAAATATATCATGTGTGAGGCAAAGCAGTAAGTATATACAAATGTGAGTTTTCACTCAAAACTTTGTCATAACACCATACATGTATTGGATACCTTAGTGTGGAAACGAGCCCGTTTTGGGCGTCTATACATCTGGGAGCTGCCAGGGCCCCTAGGAGTTGTTGATGAGCTGGATTCATCCTGGGATCATATGTATACATGTATGTTAATTCTCTTTATACGAAGAAGAATCTTTTACCTTATATGAGGTTACCAATTAGCTATGAAGTACTTTCTTTCCTATAGGGAATTTTGTGTAATCCTACCATTGTCTTATGCTTCCAGTACTTAATAACTTTTCATAAGTTTATATGATGGTGTTTAGAGACAAACTTTAGTCATATTTTCATTAACTTAAATCTGTTTTTACATCAAACTATTATATAAATGCTGCTGAATATGCTCCTGTACATGTTCCTACTTAAGACTTTCATAAAGTATTGTTTACCGGTACTTGAAATTAGTGTTAAAGGCAAATTCCAAGGTTTATCATTTTTAGAATTTTAAGAACATTTTTACTATCTACTATGTAATTAATAGAACAAGTTTCATAAAATAAATCCTTATTTTAACTATTAGACATGTACATCACCCTATGGTTAGAATATGCTATTTTTCTTCTTAATTAACACGTAAGTTTTTATAAATTAAATTAAATCAAACTGGACTGCACTGAACAGTAAGTCATACATTCACATTGCTGTTAAAGAAAGAAACAATGTTAGTATTTTATAAGCATGTTATAATAAAATATATCAGCTGTTATCCAACGCTTGTATAAATATGTGAGTCTTCGCTTCCATTCTGATGTTAAGATTTCAATCTGTTTTAGTTTTATTTCTATTACTGGGTTTATTTTTTACTAAAACCCAACATGCATCAAATCACTCCACATATACCTGAGACGACAGAAAAGTGTAATTTGTTCCCGATTCAGAATACATGGAGACTTCTGTACCTTCCTTTTCAAAATGTACTCTACGCGACTTTTTGTCAAGTTTACTGATAGTTATTCTGACCGAGGGATGTGAATATTCCCTCTCCATTTCTCCATCCTGTTGTTATGGGTAGAATGCATTATGGGTAACAAGAGAATCATGGGTAATAAATTTCAACATTGAGCTACAAGGATATGTTATGGGAACTGTGCAACAAAGGTTTTCAGAAATATTTGAAATAAGAAATTATTAAAAAGTGGCAGTTATTTAACTTAGCAAGTCATACACTGCTGCTCTTGTATGGCACAAAGCAAACTTACAGCAATGGACTCCATTCTCTTTATTTCTTTCTGAATTTCTTCATAGGTCATACAATTGTATTGTAATAAACAGAATGAAGGAAGAAAATAGCAGAACACTGAAGCATCTCCATCTTTTGACCCATATTGATCATATAAAAAGATTAAACAGCAGTGTATGTACTTCATGTATAAACTGTATTAGATTAGATTACATTATGTGTGCTATTGTAATAACGCATATAAGGAAGTGGTTCTCACCTTTCCTTTGCCTCGAGTTTTTCTCCAGCTTCCCATAGCAGCATCGGTTCCTAGCCTCATAGAGAGTTCAGCTTGAGACAACTTCACAAGATCACCTGGTTCTATACCTTGCTCTTCTGCTTTATTCTGAGATATAAAGTCAAGTTTCACATCAGCTATTTCCAAGCACTTCCATACAGTTATATTTCATAAAAGTAACAGTTGCGATGCAATTAACATAAGTAATTCGATTTTACACCATCAATTATAGCATTTCAAATAATTTTATATGCTTAGGCTAGGGTTCATGGCTAACCTTGTCTAAACCATTGCAAATCAATGACCAAAATTACTGGGCAAGACCTTTCAACATATCAATTTTATTTTAACACTAGAATGACAATTTATTTGTAACCCTTAAAATTTCTAAAAGAATATGATAAGTATTAATTTTTAAACATGCAAGGCGAAACTTACCACTAGGTATGACTTAAATTGTTCATCAATCTTTCCATGGAGACCATGCTGTATTTCTTTCAAAATGGGAGTCTTTGGTCTCTCCTTGTCATGAACCTTGCTCTTCACTTTGTCTGGCAACTCTACCTTCTTCTTACCATGTGAATCTAAGTATGTTCTGTGATAAAAGCATTACTATTAGCTCTATCATAAAGTAATGGTAAAGTGTTTATTTAGTACAGCATCACTTCCATTCTAAAGGGCCAGCCATTTCTGATATTTCCAAGCACATCTGCCTCCTATGAGTTCTATCTTCCAATACCAGACACCAGGCAGGTATGCATTCGGGAACCATTCTTTAAGTATCTGGCAGCTTGCAATCTGGCCATATCAGAACAGGTACATGCTGGAATAAGAACCTTTGACCTCATACTTCCAAGGTGAATGCCTTAAGCAACAGACTAAGGGAGAAGCCATTATACTGCTACAAGAACATGTAGAGTGGTGGAACCTATGCTGGTGGTATCCCTATGCTGGTGGTATCTCCGAAAAACGGCTATTTACAGAAAAACAGGTGAAGAAAAATTTTCAGGGTACATTCAGCATTGACAGTCGATGAAATGTTTATACAGCAAACGTAGTGATAGCCGCGCATGCAGCTCTGTGACGTCACAGCAGCCAATACAATTGTACTTGATCCATTTTGCTAGAAAATTTCTTAAATATAGACATCAAAATCACCCAGTTAAAGTTAGCATTTTTGATAAAACTTATTTCTTTTGTATAAAAATATATATTCTATGGAAACTGTTATATCTTGTTAGTTAATATTTAGGCTCTAAAAACTGTTTCCCACCTGTTGGTTGTCAAATATCACATACCGCCAGCATTGGTTCCCTTCGAGGTGAAATTTCAAGTTTTGACATGTGTCGTGTCAATAGCTCCCAGAACGACATAGTCAAGTGATGAAGCACATTGTTTTGTTTCGATTTAGCAGGGATAACATTATGTTTTCGCTGAGGCAAATCAAAATGGTTAGGATTTCCTGCTTTCTGAACTGCTGATATACATTCAAAATACCTCCAGCATAGGTTCCCCCACTCTACAGCTCTTTAAAGACTCTGTACTTTGTTACTATAGAAATTAAATCAATAGAAACTGAAACTATTTTTAATCTGAAAGAAGATTAATGTAACACCTGAATCAATTTATGTATGTTTCTCCCCGGACAAAACATAATCAAAGATACACTTTGGACATTATATATTTCTACATTTCTATACATCTTTACATCCCAAACTTTATGTCTTTGAAGTGATATTAATAGCTGTTTTGATTTAAATCTTACTTCTGTATAAAGTTGGCATGTTGTTCTCTGCGTTGAGCCTCCTTTTTGTTTGTACCATATGACAGGAAGGTTTCTATATCGGTGAACAGTCCAACCATATTCAAACATTCCTTTTCTTCCTGTTCTACAAGATGTTTCTTGAAGTTTGACATTATTCTAGAATAGAAAGTAAACCACTTGTATCATTTGAAAATTGCTGAGCTCTGGCACCATGTAGGTATTCTTCCACAGCATCTGCTTTTCTAACAAGGACTAGTACAGATCTGCCTGTTTCATTTATTGTATTAAGTGGATGCGATATTTGTCTGAATGGATGTGAATACAGGGAGAAAAAATCAAATTTCAAATGAAACATTCAGAAATATCAATTTTAAAAGGCAAGTCAAATATTGTTAGTTGCTAACATCTGCTTGTATACTACTTATAAAGCGTTAAGTTGTTGGATCTACTGTAATGCTTATGAAGAATGCAGGCACTCACTTAAGTATGTCTCATCTAAAATTACTTACGCTTTATTTCCTATCACTTCATGGAAGGGTGGCGGTGGGCGGGCCGATTTCTTTTCTCCTGTTTCATCAAAATCCATCTCATCTCCATCCTTTTTCTAGAAAATACCAAAAATATAGGAATACATCCATCAGTATTTATTTTATAAGGTAGAATAACTAAATTTAATTGAATTAACTTTCATAGAATCTGAATTTTATACATGTATATGATATTTGTATGTGCTAACTAAAAATGTGAATTCAATACAATGTCATTTTTTTTGTGTTTATCAAAAAATCTCCTCACTTATACAAGTTTTCTTTTTTAAAACTGGCTTGAACATTTTGAGAACTAAATATTCCAGACACCATGTACAATTTAGAACATGAAAAGCTATAAAGACAAACCTATCCATCAGTTCTGCTAACCATCAGAAAGATAAAAAAGTAGAGAAAGAACTAGATTACACTTATATGTCAGATATCTTAGAGCAGAAAGATGTTCTCAAACTATGCCGCTATCCTCATACAAGTCTGTTATCTCAGTCCTCCTCCATCAAGCAGTTAAAGGTTTGTGTTTCAATTGACAGAGGAGTAATCAATTTACGTTTCAAAATTTTAATTTAATGAGTCAAACTATTTTAAATGCCATTCAATTATAAATGCAATACAATCACTTTCCTTTTTCAAGGACTTTCTGAAACAGCTCCAAAGGGAAAAATAACAAAGATATAAATATTACCTTCTCTTAGTGACCCTCTTCTAAGCTTTGTTAAGATTTAAAAAAATGAACAGTCTAAAGAAGACTCTTTCTGTTAGTGCTTAGATATTGTTTTGTAGCAATAGTAGACCAAAGAACATGGCATGTTACATCAGCCAAAAAATACAGATGGCTACCACTTCTTGGTCTACCCCTCACCCTGTTATGTCTTTGTGACCAGTGTTGACTATGATCAATAAGTATATATGTTTAGTCCAATCACAATCTACTGTGCTATACATTTGGCTGGTAAGTTTAATTCACACATTCCCTTGAACAGTAAATGGTTCAGTCCAAAATGGAGGCCAAATGCTAAAGTCCAAATTGGAAGTTCACCAAATGGTAATGTCCAAACGAGAAGTTCACCAAATGGTAATGTCCAAATGGGAAGTTGAACAAAATTAATTATAATGTCCAAATGGGAAGTTGAACAAATGGTAATGACCAAATGGGAAGTTGACCAAATGGTTATGTCCAAATGGGAAGTTGAACAAATAGTGCAGTCCAAATGGAAAGTTGGACAAATGGTGCAGTCCAAATGGGAAGCTGGACAAACTTGACAAAAGGGAAGCCATTTCAGGAATGTAGTAAAAGTAAGGATTAAAACTGACATTCTACATTAGTATACACAAATGTAATCAAATAAAACCCTATATTCCCTAATTCTGTAGAGTTTATATCTTTACTTACACAATTGTCAAATACAAATGTTTTTACCTATACAAACCAGAAAACTGAGATGAATGTCTCATTTTCAAACATCTATTTTAAACATTAATTTACATCTTCTAGAATGTTAAGTACAGTTTACTTCAATTAAATGCTTACTCCAAAATATGGTATATATTTCATAATAGTTGAACATTTCCATGAGTTAAACCTAAAATGTATCATCAAGCAATTTCTAAGACATTAAAGGCAGCACATTTAGTAAAATATAAATACCACCTTGACGAAATCAGTACTGTCCAAACAGTCAAACTGTGAGCACTATAAAGGTAAGTATTGACCTTGACCTTTGAGAGTGAAAAAACATGATTTGAAATCAGAAGAATCACTCCAAATGTTTTTTTTTGGTTTTTGACTGTATACCATTTGGGCTACAGACTTACCAACATCTAAAAACAAAATATCCCTGCTTTTTCGAAGTGTGGACACTAAATAATCAATTTGAAATTGCTATAAGTTACTGTTTCCATGCAAAATAAACTTAATTCAAACAAAACAACTGTTGATTATATCTTCAAAGCTTAAAATTAATTTGTTATTCCTGAAAATGTACATGCATTGTAAATATATTTTAAATTCTGTCAACAAATCATCCTGAGCTTTGTAATGACAACACTAAAGATTTCAGGCCTGCAATGATAGAAATTACTGTAGTTTCATTTACAGCATTTTACAATATATAATAAATACATTATACCTCACATGACTGGTGAATGTGTGACTGAGGTTGAATTTTAGGAGATCACAAGAATGTCATAATTTGACTACTTTAAGTAATGATTAGATATTTGTCCAGAATGAAATTCAGAGAAAAATGCAGTGAATGTCTATGATTTTTGCAATAAAATTCAAACAGGGGCAATAAATGAATATTACATAATCATAATAGTAACTGATACTCCATTCTAGACAAACTTTAGGCAAAAGGTCATTTGCAGGTGTAAATAAATCATTTCAGAGATGCAGTCCTAGAAATTAGAAGTGTTGTATCTACAGTGTTGGCAATGACTGGTACAGCACAGCTCAGGCAGGTTCCATTTTGTCACATTATAGTGCAAGAGGTTTTTCAACGCATAAGCAGAAAATCCAAGCAACATCGCATAATGATCAGATGTTGATTCAGTGGCTATCCACCCGGTGGAGCATTTCAGAAGATGCGTCATATAACATTTCAGACGCTGCATAAGAGATGAACTTTTTCCTTTAAGTTTAACGCAGAATTAAATAAAAGTTCTAAAAAATAAAATTTTATTTTAAATTCTTGTCTGACTTAACTTACTATTCTATACAGCTGACCATGACAGTTTACAATTAAACAATCATACAAACTTGTTAATGTATTAGCAACAATTTGGCATGCTTAGCAATCAGCTGCAAACTTGCAGTGAGCAAAGCCGCTATATTTAAAAACAGTTCCTAAATATTGTTTTATTAAAGTTCTTTGCCTTATACGTCATTTTGTAGGTTTCATAACAAAGGGGAATAACTAAGCGACAAACTATGAAAAGCTCTGATGCATGTTACCTCCCCTTATGGTAGCAATAGATGATTGGACAATATCCCTGTGTGGAGGTTTGTCCCAGTTTTAACAGAACCTCACAGGCATTATGGACACTAATTTTTTAACACCAAGTCTGTGGAAGATGACACAACTCAATAACAGCACACAATAACAACACAATCTGCAGGAGCTGTTTTACAGCAACTTTAGCTACACACACAAACAGAGGCAGAAACATTAACTATTAAATGGGAAATATTTACAGCAACAATTGTAAATGTTTTGTAAGTGTCATACACCATTGCACGACTCCAACATGCATTGATACGACATCAGTGCTTACAATAACAAATCAGACCACTTCACCAATGCGTAATGGTGGCAAAATTCTCAAAAGAAAGTTTCTTAGATGACACTCATACAAATTGTATATACATGTATACAAACATAACACAAATGACAAGTTTAATAACAACACTGACTATATGCTGAGAAAGGCCTTTAACTGTCACAGTGGCCACATTGCACAAATACAGCCATTTTATATTTATTTTTAGGTTACAAGCTGCCGTCTGCCTGCCATGTTACAGACAGAAGAAGCACATAGAATCCTAAGCCTAGCTGGGTTACCTTTGTCTGAATAGTACCTTTTTCTAGAAATGAAAAATAAAGATAGAAAAAAAACGAAATATTGAAAGAAGAATTTTAAATAAAAGTAAAGCAAAAGAAACTAGCGAGTCTGTCTCCACATCTAGAACTTACAATGAAACAGAAAGACTGAACACATTTTAACATACACAATGTATCAATTTTCAACTTTTTACAAACTAATGCAAGGAGAGGAAACACAAAATTAATTCATTGTTTGTCGGTTATTTCTTTAGTAACTGTCAGTTATCTTTAAAGTAAAATTATTCCCTTTTTTTAAAAAAAAAACCCCCTGAAAATTAAAAAGCTAGATGATATCAAGTTTTAACCCAATACACACCAAATCTTCCCCCCCCCAATATAAAAAAGTAATTTACAAATTGTTTCTTTAATTTAAGAAAAGGCAAGCTGCAGGAGGCCCCCACTGAAAATTCACCAAATCAACGACACAATTAACTATCATTTTTATCAGTCGATTTTTTTATATTAAAGCACCAACTTCATACTAATGCCGCCATAACTGTCATTAATTTAACGCATTTAAATGCACCACCAAAAATACACTATGTGCAGTAAGATGCGCATAATGTCACTTTAAGTAATATTTTAAATTCAATAAAAAAAAAAGCTTTTCTATTTTGATTAGTATGCTCATGCGTTTATTGGCACAGAATAGACACCTTTCAATGACTGCCGGGACAAAGACTGCTGTGTGGCAGACACCCTTCTGAGCCAGGATATATGCAAACAGGTCCCTTAAAAACCCGCAATATCGGCCTGAGACACTGAATGTCAAATTGGAAGTACCTGCTTCAGTATGTTGAAAATATAATTACTAACACTGACTGCATGTACACATGTATAGTATTCATCTATTATTGTTGATACTCCACATGCTACCATCTATGATACCACATTGAATAAGATATTAGCAAACTTGATAAAACTGAACACTCTAAAAGCATCTGACTTTTGAAAAAAATATCTCTTAGGAAATACATTCCAAGATCATTACTTTCCATGATTGTTACTCTTTATTTGCTATTTGCAAATGTTTCTGATCGGGCAAAGCTCCATTCTTATTAACCCTTTCTTGGTATTACACCAATTTCATGGGTGCCGCCCATTTCCAGTTTTAAAAAAATGAAATATTTCATGACCCAATATTTTGTGAAATCATTAACTGCAAAAAGAAGTGCAACTTAAAGCCATGGAAAGGTGCTATATACAAATATATAGTGTAAGTTGTTTATCCAGAAATCATGTAGTAAATGCAGAATAATGCAATATAAACTAGTATGCTGGTAGTATAAGATGTTGCCATGGTTACAGAGTTATTATGTTACCATGCATGGTAACTTACTTCATCTGTTTGTATTGGAGACTCTTCACTGGGGGAGCCTTTCTTTTTCTAATATTAATTAAACACATAAAATGTATTTAATGGTCTAAATGTATCTTGAACACCAAAACTAAAAATGTTATACATACAGGACCATAAAATATTTGTGTTCCATTTTCAACAAAAAATCTTAAAACTATAACTTTGCAGAAACATGTTACAACAAGAGCTGTCCCTCACAAGTCTGTGTCCTCTCCATGTGCTCAATAAATGTGCTATGTAATTTTAAAATCCTTCCATGCATGACAGAGTAACCATGCATACAGTATTCCATTACTTTTAAACACTAAGTGTGACCTTGAACTTTGAGGAAGGGGCATAATTCTTGCAGACAACACATTGTCTTGATGTGCTGAACATTTGTGCCAAGTTATTTTAAATCAATTAATGCATGACAAAGTTACAATCCGGACACAAATGTATGCATATATACAGGATTCCATTACCTAAAAACTCTAAGTGTATACAGGGTTCCGTTACCTATAAACTCTAAGTGTGACCTTGACCTTTAAGGCAGGGACATGGGTCCTGCACTCGACACATTGGCTTGATGTGCTGAACATTTGTGCCAAGTTATTTTTAAATCAATCAATGCATGACAAAGTTACAGTACGGACACAAATGTATGCATATATACAGGATTCCATTACCTATAAACTCTGAGTGTGACCTTGACCTTTAAGGCGGGGACATGGGTCTTGCACACGACACATTGGCTTGATGTGCTGAACATTTGTGCCAAGTTATTTTTAAATCAATCAATGCATGACAAAGTTACAGTACGGACACAAATATATGCATATATAGAGGATTCCATTACCTAAAAACTCTAAGTGTGGCCTTGAGCTTTGGGGTAGCGACGTGGGTCTTGCACGCTACACATCGTCTTGATGTGCTAGACATATGTGCCAAGTTATTTTAAAATCCTTCATTGCATGACAAAGTTACAGTCCGGACATGATTGTGTGCATATATGCATATAAGGAGGATTCCATTACCTTCAAACTCTAAGTGTGACCTTGACCTTTGAGGTAGGGACCTGGGTCTTACACGCGACATGCGTCTTGATGTGCTTGAAATTTGTGCCAAGTTATTTTAAAATCCTTCAATCCATGACAAAGTTACAGTCCGGACACGAATGTGTAAGTGGGGACACACAGACGGACGGACGTACTTACCAGACAGACTTTCTGCGGTTATCCCTCTGATCTTTCGGACGGACAGACGGACAGTGCGATTTTAATATGCCACCCTTTGGGAGCATAAAAATGAAGCAAAAGGGCCATGATGTCCCTATATCACTCACCTGATATATGTTTGATGCTTTTTTCATTTTTTAGCTCTGGCAGCCAGAGTGAAACAGAAGTGTTTGAGCAATGTCCTGTGAAGTTTCATTGAAATTGGCCCATTGGTTAATGAGGTGTTGTTTAAAGGTTTTTCACCTTTATCTCTGGCAGCCATTTTGATCAGTGGACTGGATCAGTTTGAACAATTTTGGCTAAGGACCATTCAAAATCATTCCATTGAAGTGCTTTCAGGGTGAGTTGCCACTTGAAGCAAATTTTGATGACAGATGATTTAATGGTGGACATCAGGTAGTCACAATAGCTCGCCATAAACACTATGTGCTCAGGTGAGTTAAAAAAAGACAGTGAAAAAAATGCAAAATTATGGACAAACTTTTTTGCTTCTACCAAATAAACTGCAAGTTCTACACACACACAAAAGTATTCAATGAACACAGAGATAGGGAGAATGAACATGCACTAACTACCATGGTAGCTGTGAGTAACTTACTGTTAAACTTGAAGGTGTGACTGGCTATTAAGTACATATCATAAAATTTATAACATGTGTAACTTGTGCTAGAGACATATCTATACTGCAGTGATGGGAAGTGTCCTGGGGAGACAGATGAAAATTTCATTTTATATTGCATGGCAGTACATAACCAAAAAAGGAAAGGAAAAAGATGCTTCCCCGTCACACTGATGCAAGAAATTTATAACCTTCCAATCTCTGTAATTTGTCTCTGTTTGTGCTCATACATTGTAACATCTAATTTTTTTCATATTCTGTAAATTGGGTAATTTTAGCTTGGTGAAAATTTAGTGATTTGATAGCAGACGCACTGGTTTTAAGAATTTAAAATCTGTGACAGGAGAATTGTCTAATTTATAAATCTATATGGAATGAATATTTTGTGGAAGAATTGAATTAACAAAGTAGGGAATTCCCAACATATAGTAAATATTAAATCACGTCTATTACCAAATTTACAGTATATGCATTAAAACTCTTCTGAATATGTACAAAATAACTACATGTACCTACAAAGCAATTTAACACAGAAACTCTTTCATATTACATGATCGTTTCATTGAAAAATAAATAGGAAAATTGAAGTCTCCAAAATTGACTTACATCGTCCGGCTTTTTCTTTGAATCCCTGAGACGTTTGTAAGCTGCACGAATAGCTTTCTTCCTCTCACGCTCCATCTCCTTTCGAGCCTCCCTGCGTTTAACAATGAAAGCCGCCCTCTCTTCTTCATTCATATCATCTAATGATATACCAGGCTTAGCTCGCCTTACTTGCTCCGAGTCTGTTGTACCTAGTCTGAAAGAGGTAGAAACTGCAACCTTGACCTTTGACCTACTTTACCAAAAATCAATTTCGTTAAACCGGTGTTTGTAGAAACTTTAACACATCTATATAAGGTCATCATGACTATTATTTCCTCATTGCAAGAATAAAAACTTTTTAATGCATTTATGGGTATTCCTTAATTTTTATGAACATTGTAACATGTAGTTTATGCTACATGACCTTATTTTTTTGTGGTGAGAGGATCTTTTATTTCCTCCTTTTACCAAACTGTTATTCCATTTTTCAATGTTTTTGACATGCTTTTATTTTGCATGTAGCAAATAGCATAAAATCAAAATATAAAAAACTGACCTTTTGCTCATTACAAATAGTGTATCAATACTTGTTTCTTTGATATTGTAAATTCTAAAGAAATTTGTGAGGTGTCACCTACTTTTTCTGCCATGGTCTTGGTCTTCTAATAACAACTTCATCATTGGTTAAAACAATCTCAATGGCTGCTGTACCTGGCGGGGTTGGACCTCCTTGACGTATCTGACAGCTGGAAATATCAAGGTTTGAACTCAACAGACTCAATGCTCATTGATAAAATAACGTAAATTTCCGCTATTAAGGCTGTCCTCAAAATTAAGACCAAATATTTTGGTACAAAATGAATTTTGTGCATTTTTTCTAGATCTCACTCATTTTCATTTAGACAGCATATCACAGTTTTCTACAGCAATTTTTACTGGTTTTTGATCAGCATTGATGTTTACTCTCCCATGTTGGAAGTTTTGACAAAAATCTTGGTAACAGCTGGGGAGCAAGTAAAATTTTTTATTTAAACATTCTTTATACCAGTATTACAGTTAGCCTATCATGTTTGCATTTTAACGAATTTCAACAATGTTTAAATGACAGTGGGACATAAAAAAAACTTTGACGTATGATCCAACTGGCAACATCCTTAACATTGAAAACATTAATACTATTCATTTGTAATTGTAGTGGGTTTTTTTTAATTTTATAATACTTGCTTGGGAGCTTAACCCTGTAACATCTGGGACTCCTTAAGGAGTAGTAAAAACTATAAATACACCTACTCAAGGAATATTTTCAGGTCCTCTTTGAGGTATCTAACCCATGCCTCCTCTAGTTTATCACAGGAATGTTGTTTGGCATTGTTGAATACACCAGAATCCACAAAGTCACTGGCTGACATCAAGGCATTGTGAATGGCGTTCCTTTCAGCTATTGAAATTTCTGAAAAATGGAAAACTTCAAAGATTATTTTTTCTGTGAAGGACTGAATTGTTACTATGTAAACAGAGTATGAGCCACATGATGCCCAGTAGCATGTTGACTGTGGGGAAAAAGCTGGATTTATCTAAACAGCAAATAGTATATAACATTGTGTCAAAGTGTGGATTAAGCTGCTAATACACAAGTCTATTAGAAAGTTGCTAAGCTATTTCATAGTGACAAAACTTATAACATTCTTGCAACAAAAACAGAATACTTAATTATTGAAATATAACAACACACAGACAGACATTGACAAGCTTCAGAAATGGTATCACATGGCTTAACCATTTAGGCTCAATAAATGAAGTAAAGGTATGGTAAAATCTCTGCTAGACAACCACCCTTGAGGAAAACATATAAACGATTGTTATATATCTGACTGATTGCTGCACTGTAAATTATATTTGGTGCACCAAAGTACCAGCAGGCAGACGGCAGTAGTTTAACTTGGTTGAGACTTTGTAAACATAACAATATATCAGTCAATAACATATCAATACAATCTAGCAGTTCTGTTACATCTACATCCACATAAAAATTATTTGGTTTTGTCACAATCGGGCCCGTAGCCAGAGGTTAAAAAATAGGGAGGCATTTTCTAGGGGGGTCTGGAAAAAGAAATGTTCGAGGGTGCCATTTCGCGCATTTTCCTGCATTTCAAACATGTTTTTGATACTTTTAAGATACCGATTTCGGAAACAATAAATGACATTAAAAAGATTCACGTACATTTTAGTTACATATAGATCTGCAAAAATATAAGAAATTTGAAATAGCCAACGTATTTGCGATTTCTGTCATCCTAAAACACTAGTTTAAAGGCATATTTTGTTTAAATAAATTAAATGAAATAATAGTGCCTCAGCTCGGCTATGCTGAAAAAAGGTGCCTCAAAATACATCCTTTTTTTCATGATCTTGGCAGAAAAACAAGGAGGCACTGGCCTACCTGTGCTTCAGTGTAGCTACGGGCCTGACAATTGTTTAAGATGTTCCATAAATATTACCTATATTAAATCGACTATCATCAGAAATGTATCGGTTAAATATTGCCCAAGCATTGCACATTCTTAGCAGACGGTCAGCCGCCCTGTCTTCTGCAGCAGTGTATTCTGTCACGTCTTGCCAGAACAACAGGTTGGCTAGTAGGCAATGGTCTGGATGACTGGAATAATTTAAAGAGAAGGGTAAACAAATATATTCAAAACAATATGAAAGAGGTTTGCTTTCATCACAAGGTGATCTGATGTTACTCTGGACTGAAATACATGTAGTAAGAAGATAACGCAGAGACTTCTATATGAAATTTGATGCAGCTCAGCTCTATGGCAATATATTATGTATCTAATCTAATCCCAAAAAATAGGCTTGTTCACCTTTCAACTGGAAGAATAATATTGGTGTCCATTGAAAATTTACTGATTGCATAGAAAACAGTGCAGATCATGATCAGACTGCATAGATGTACAGGCTTATCATGATCTACACTGTTCACAAAAGCAGAATTATTTGCAATCAACAGGTAATAGGTTAAAAGCCTTTCCTTTAGTAGGTCATAAATTAAAAAACCATCAAGTGGGTCTCCTTTCTCCCATTTCTGCACTAGCACCAGCAGAAACTTTAGGATGCAGTCACAGAACATATTCAATGCATTAAATCATTAAAATATGTAAGCTAAACACTTTAAAAACAAACACTAATTTGAACTATATTGTAACACTAATATATTTAGGTTTTGTCCAAATTCTATCTAAGCTGCCTTTTTTTTTTTACAGAATTCTAATGGAAAGAAAGATACATTGTATTTAGAAAGTTATAATAAAGTTTACCAAGCCAAAAATCTTTCAAAAGGTCCTCCTGCCATCTTGTCTGCTGCCAAGCCAACAAGAAATCTCTCCTTGGTTCCTCTGCAATACAAGCAGAAGGAAATTATTAAAATCCAAACCAGAACTACACACATAGATCATAGACAACGATACAGAAAGAGCTGTAACTAACCCCCAAAATAGAAGTCTGAAACTTAAATTTAAAGCTGCATTTATGTATGATACACATATAACTACATGGAATATTTCTATGCGAACTGAATGTATTTTACTGACAGAAAACAAATGAATAGCAGGCCAGCTTAACAATTAAAGCACCTTTATAATGATGTTAAATGGTAAGACATGCATAGATAATAACAAGAAGAATGGAGATGCACCTCGAAACTATAATGAAATTCAAAATCAAAATGTTTACAGAAAGTGCAAATTAAAGCTTGCTGTTACCTATAGGTTATTATCGTCTCACCATAATATTGCAGAAATATGATAATAAAGAATATAATAGAGGTGGTTTTAAAGATCCACAGGAATTACTGCAGACAGAAATAAGAGAAACTATCAGAACATTGTACTACTATTACCAATATACCTATTATAAAAAGGAACAGAATGCAGTAAAGTGTGCATAAAAAGCATGATAAGTACAACCTGCAGTGTTATGAGAAAATATATGTATAAGACATGCATAATGATAACAGTATGGTCAGTAGAAACTGAGAAGTTAGGTTATGAATAACATTATAGATAGGAAAATGTTATGTGTAAATGTTTCTAGAAACAGAATGATTTTTGTCCAGTCAGAAAGAAAGGAATACAAAATGTTGTACTACAAATTAAGGACTTCTGCTCCAGTTTTGTTGATGTTAAATTATCTACCCTTGAACACAGCACTTTGTTATATTTTCTGATTTTCAAGGGCAGATAATTCAAGATCAAGGGCAGTGATCTGTGATTTTGATTTCAGATTTGTTTCAAACTGCTTCAAACTGTTTCAAACTTGATTCTCAGTCAACATGTCTGAATGAAAAATTCTATGACAATAAAAGTTTTTGCCCTATATACATATGGGAAACTGTTGCAAACATCCTTCATACATGTTTCCATTCCTTTTACATATACTTCCTTCGTTATTTATAACTTTCTTACAAGAAGAATGCTTGTATGTACAATTTTGGTTACAACGTTGAGTTTTGTTCCTTCTGACCTGGACAATTATACAGGCTGCATGCAAAGAAAATATCTTATAGACTGAAATATTAGAGATATTACTGCTGGCACTATACCTGGATTGTCTCGGCCGGGGTGTTGTTGTAAAACCTAACAAACCACTGCAGCAAGAAACATAATATTATAAACACAATGAAATCATGTCACACACACAAACACACACACACAAAACTTCCTTAGGACATTTGCAGCTTATAAAACAACAGCTACTAAGTCTTCATAAAATATATACTTTCATATGTACATAGTAATTATGGCTTGGTGGATGCCAATAACTGCTTGATTTCATGACATTGTAATGGTTTGAACCAGTATAGATAGATTATTGCTGATTATTGTAACAAATCTCACAAGGCCACTAGTTGCAGTAATTCAACAACTTTACAGACTAGATGGTTGTTTTTGTCACAAAAACATATGTCTCCCCCATGGCAGTTTGTCAGTAATTGTAATACTGAAACAGGATATCAAAATAACAAAAAAAATCTGTTTTTAGTAACAGTGACCTTGACCCTCCCCCCCAAAAAAAACAAAAACACTTTAAAACTGAAAAAAATAAAATTTCAAATCCTATTTTTAGTAACAATGACCTTGGCCTTGACCCTAGTGACCTACAATGCAATCGCAAGCTTCCTCTCTCTACACAAGCTACCTACACATCAAGTTTCATTGCAATTGGTCACTCCTGACTCGAGTTGAGCGGAAACCATTTTTCTATTTTTAGTAACAGTGACCTTGACCTTGACCCTAGGGGGATGTAACATGCGCTCTGCACATCGTCTCAATATGGTGAACACTTGTGGTGAGTTATTCTAAAATCCTTCAAGATGTTCAAGAGATATGGAGCGGACAAGATTTACAGACAGACAACTAGACCAAAAACAATATGTCTCTCCCCCATTATTATGGGGGAGACATAAATATTGCACCTCTAATGCTAAACAGCTATTCTCCACTGCATTACACCAATGAAGATTATATTTGTATAATTGTACACTAACTATTATAAGCACAGGGGGACTTTTTACAGCAGTCATACTACACAAATAGCTATTACTTTTTTATGAGTTTATGTACCAAACCGGTAGAAAAGCATGACTGAACAATAAAACCTTGCTATATAAATGAAATATACTAAAAATAAAATGAAAGCAAATTTCATTCACAGCAATTCCAAACACTGCATGATATATGGCATATAAAACTATATTTATTTTTTACCTGAATGAGGCAGCCGTGACTGGTGGAGATCTGAATTTAGCAGACGTCACTCGGTCATCTAGTCGTCTCCCGCCTTTACTGACAGACTCCCAGTTCTTTGTGCGCGTGTATGTGAGGACATCATCAGGTCTCACTGGCATAGAACTTACGAGATTGATAGATGGAAAGAATGAATAAGTGTCTTTAAGTGAGGAATCTCCAGTAATCCAGCGATTAGAATCTGTCATAGCTAATGAGTCGCTGAAAGGGTAACAATATATTTTTGTTACACTTAGTTGTCAGACAGAATATAGATATCAAAAAGGTACATTTTAAAAGTGCTAAACAGTTTTTGAAGAATCAGTTAGATGAATACTTTCAGAAAAGGGGCTTTTAAATTTAAATTTTAGAAGTTGTTCAATATTTTTTTATAATCCGGAAAATTTGTTTGAGTAAGCCAAGGAGAACGCTTTAAGACCTGATCAATCAGCAAGGTTTATAGTGAATAAAGGTGTATTTGGCAGACACCTGTTTTACATGACCACCTCTTTCCTTGACTAATTAACACTATGTCTACCTTTAATCTACATGTTTGACATGCTTTTGTTTTACAGTTTGTAAATTCCATTTCCATGTAGTAAATAACTATTAAAGTTATAAATAAACAAATAAAGCTGGTTGGTACCTGATTCTTTGTTCTCTTTCCATATGAAGCATGTATCTTATAACCCAGTATGCTCGCAATCTTCGTAACACGTCGTATTGGGTTCGTATAAATATCGAGTGACTGAGATTCGAATTGCTGGCAGCTTTTGATATCTGTTCAATGGCATCTCTGGTTAAATGAATCTTGAATTTGTCTTGAATATCCCTGAAGAAATATTTATGAAATTAAGACTTTACTGAAATTATTGAATATAATAGAATCAATAGTAATACAAACTTGACTGAAACTGTGAAAACAAAATTAATCCTGCATTGTGGACAGATTTTAAAAAACATAACTTCATGCATGCATGACTGGCAATGGAAATTTCTACATTATATACATATTACATTGAATTCTATGATTCCAATAAACTCTTTGTTAAGACATGTACATTAAAGGTGAAATCCACTAATATCACTAAAGAATACAAGCCCCTAATTTATACTATCAAAATATTTAGTTTGGCAGCAGAACAGGATATGCTACTATGGTATCCTGTGACACTGGAACATGTTTTTGTGCAGTAAGTGTACCTGAATAGTCTATTTCTAACGTCCATAATGGCAACTTCATCATACTTCTCCATCACATCTTTGAAGAATTCACAGTCCAACCAGAAATTGACCAGTTCTTTACCAGCAGTTCCAGACAAAAACTGCTTGAAATTTTCCATCCCAAAAAACTGAAAAAAGATCAAGCTAATTTTCAATTCAAATGCCATCAAAATAAAAAGGAATCAGCTAAGTTCATACCTTACTAAACAAAGTAGCAGATGCCAATTATAGTAACATTTCAAAAACAACAAATACTGAATAACATGGTGAGACTCGAGTACTGTATGACAGCTTATATTCACAGGCTTCATATTTTGTGTGTAGGATGCAAGAATTTATAGTCAGTAACAGGAAGTTCTGCATTATTGTTGCTGATCTATTCTCTTCAGACCTAAAACCCTCTATTAAATGACTGCCTGTATATACTATGTATATGCCATATTTAAGCAACCAAAATTCACACAGTAAACAGAAAACGCAACATTCTGGACCATCCCTCAATCAAACTCTTTAATTTCTACTCACAGTTCCTAATATCTGTTCCTTCAGTTGTTGGAAAGTCATTTTAAGTCGACCCTCTAGGTTCTTCACGTCTGTTTCAGTCTGAACTTCGCTGTTTCCTTCATCCTCAAATGTAACATACACATTGCCATCAGGCTCTGGTTCCTCTTCACCAAACATCATGTCAAAGTCCCGATAAGGATGCCGCATGTAATCATCATAATTTATTGGTGCAGATAACGCCCTGAAATACAAGTTTGATTTTCTTTTCCTGCTTCCAGTCTAGATGTCACAACTTAAGTTAATTACATATACATCTAGAGCTATCACTGAACATGATTAAAAGACCCCCACAAACATGCCTTGTCACAAGAATTGGCTTCTCTCATTACCCTAACCTCTTTGACTATATGATTAACATCTGTAACATGCTTATTTGAACCCCAATATGTGGTTCAGGAGTTTCAAAGTGGTAACAAAATGAAGTCATATTTTACATGATAAGATTTAACCAAAGTTTCATGAAAATCCTTCAAGAAGTTAAGGAGATATGGAGCATGAAAAACAAATGACCCCTAGCTGTGACCTTGACCTTGAGGTGAAGGGGTTGGAACATGGGTCCTGCATGTTGTCTTGATAAGATGAAAAATTGACCAAATTTTCATGAAAGTCTTTCCAGGGGTTTAAGAGATATGGAGAGGACATGAAACCAACAGACTGATCAAACAACCTGACTCTTATAATACTCTCCCAAACTTTGTTTGTGGGGATATAAATATTTCCACGCCTAGGGACTCTGCCTCAGATTCTGAATAGAACAACTACTTCATCTGATGCAAGTAAGGCTGTTGTCCAAACATTATTTTCAGCAAGTCACTTCAGCTTGGTTTGGTAAAATTTTACTTTATATGATATATGAAGTCTGTGTAAAATCAATAACAACATCTTTGCTTTGTGGTACCTATTGCTGGAACACATCTTAAGCATCAGACTCTTACCCATACTACAAGTAGGTAGTTCTTACCTTGCATGTCGAAGAAATGCTGCCTCAGCATCAGATTGAGGTGCACGTTTACGACTCATTCTAGAAGACTGTCTACTTTTACTTCGTAATGACTTGCTCTCTGGGTCAGCTGAAAGATAAAAGTATTTCTATTTACTGACTTACTGTATCAATTAAAAGTTTAACTTGATGTTAACAGTATCCCTTATTCATTTTCACATTGGCAGACAAAATCTTTGCTTTTAATTAGAACAAAGCAGCTTGAGACCAAGCAATTCATTTATTTTTATGATCAAAAAGTTGTATCCTTTACTACCCATTTCAAAACAAGTTCATATATATCAAAGAAATACATAATGGAAAGTATTCCACCTGCCTATGAAAAGTGAGCAACATCAATTTCATCTGAAAAAGGAGCAAGGTCAATTTTGTCAAAGGGGAATTGGTGGGAAAAAAATAATTTTGTCCAAATACCATGTTGAGCGGAAATATTTTAGTTGTATATTGTTGCTTAAATGGAACTTCAAATACCTTTTTCTCAACAGCATCTCATTCCTTTTAACAACCAGAAAAAAGGTGGATATACATCTCCTGCATCCCTACAGTTGTATTCTCTTGGTTGTCTGTATTATTGGAACACTAGAAAAAACTCACCTGTATCAGGATCAAATGTAACAGTGCTCTCCCTTGGATAATTTGGAGGAGCTACAGCTGAGACAAAGTCAGCGTCATTCGGATCTGGTATATTATCTTCGGGATCTCTTCTGGAAAATATCAGTAAAACTTCATGAGTTTAGAAATATGTACATGTAAAATACCCTGCCTCTAGCTGCTTATGTCAATTCCCTCCATGTCATTATTTACCGTGGTCTGGCAAAATACGCATATATGACGCACACAAGATTTTATCCAAGCAGTTCTGGAACTTCAATGAGTGCCTAGCAAGTTGCTGGTGGCACGAAAACGTCCACCACATTTATTTTTTCAAATATCGTTCAAATAAGTATTTTAGTAGGTAATGTACTTGCATAATGTCATACTGAGAATTTTTTCCTTGAAAATTCAAACAGAATTTGTAACTGACTTATGAACAAATATCCTAAAGCTGCTACAATTTTGGTCAGATTTTATTTGACATTAACTGCCTATGTAATATAAAGCATCGAATGTGATTCACATGGCAGATATTACAAGCAGCATTCAAGTGTCTATCTTTTCCCATTTAACAGGACTGTGATTACAGTTCTATCGGCACACATGTATGTTGTATGTACTTACTTGGATCTATATTTGAAAGACGCTGTCTTTGAGGTGTCATGTGTGTGCGTTGTCGTGCTCCCTCTCTGCTCCTCATCAAAGTATGGATCTGTTATAAAATACATGCACAAAATCATTCATGTACAAATCTGTAAAAACATGTACATTACAAGTGATTCAAATCAAAGAAATGGCCATGTATGTATTTATTTGAATTAAATCATTTGAAATCGTGTTTGAATATGAAAAGGGTGAAAAAGCACAACTGAGTTTATGATGTTCTTAAATTACATTGTCGGGAATAATAGATAAAACAGGAAACAGGAAACAGGATATACCAGTGCTGCCATTCTAGGAAATTTGACGATGTCGTCTACGCATTGTTTTGAACAGTTTAAGGACACCATGGCCAGTAATATAGATTCTACAGAAAAAGGTCGCCGTGCTTGCAGAGAAGCTTGGTGTAAACATTTTAAATAGGCCGTTAACATTATACTATTCATGTATGCTTCAAAACTTGCTGATATTAATAATATACATGTAACAGTTTTATTAAGATGAACGATTTGCATAATACAGTTCAACCCCGATTATTCAACAACCTATTATTTGTATACTTGGTGTAATCCGAAGACAATATTCGGTCCCGAAATGTTTTAAATATACATGTATATAAAAATAAACGGGTTTTTTTAAATGGATTTTACGAATACCTGGTGTTATTCGAAGTGTTTTTTCAGTCCTTTTGACAATTTTTGTAAGGAATTTCACACCCATTATTTGAAATGCATTCCAGTCAAACCAATAATTGCTGACAAGCTCAACTTGTGAAAAACAACACGTGGTCAGCGCATTATATGTGCTAAGGTGTGATAATTACATACTCGCTTTAACCTTGTTTGTTTAATACCAAAGGAACAACTTTTGTTTTTGTTTGAAAGTCGGTTAAAGCGACTGCACTCCAGATGACCCCCAAAATAGATAACTTCGCTTTCGCCCTTAAACATTATCCTTTGTGTATTTAACATCTAATAATGGTCAAAAACGATTTATTTTCAAGGAAATAAAAGCTTTTGCTGTTGTTTTTTTATCTTCCCGGAGAATGGGTTTACCGTTTAAAAATAGCACGGATTCTGTCATGCGGGCAGTTTGAAACGATCACGTGATCGTTTTATTTAGATGTAAACAAAACAAAATGGCAGAGTCTTCAGCATCCAATATTGAAGAGGTAAGTGTATAGGCTGTATCATCGATTAAATCAACGTATGTTGTGAAATGTTTAAATGACGTTAATCTCTGCATGTGCAAACGGTCATGCGCGATGTCACGTGATGACTCCACAATATCATGTGACGATTCAGATAAAAATAAACATGATATTTTTAAACTTACCCTGTGAACTCGCGATAGAAAATATATCAAAAACAGTATTTTTTCGGCGTTTCTTTAGCTATAAAATATGTCAGTGGTCAGATTTCAATACCCCACATACAAATGTAACACTGATTTTCTTGAAATTTGAAATTTTATTTTTTTGAAGTCATTTGGCCATCTGGAGTGCAGTCGCTTTAAAGATGTCCACCTTAAATGTCGAATAACTAACTCATGACTACCAAACTACCATGTCTATTTAAAGCATGTCTTTTAATTTAACTGTCAAAAGAAAAATGACGTCTACTCGTGCAGAAGTAATTTGGGCTGAGCAATCTGGCGAAGGACCTGGTAACGGGGAGATACCCAGATCAGATGATTAGTTTCCTTTCCATTTGTACTGAGCAATCTGGCAAAGGACCCGGCCCCCGGGGGGGATACCTAGTTCAGCAATGAATGGAAAGGGTTTATAAAGGAAAAAATAAAAAAAACGTTTGATATGATTTATTTCTGTTTTCCTTTTCCTTTCATCTAAATGATATACGCAATATATATTACGTTAAGCGTTCGTGATAGCTATATACATGTATTTATTGATGATTTACATAATAATCAGCTGGCCATCTTTGGGACTTGGATTATTCGAACCCATGGATTATTCGAAGTAAAATCTTGGTCCCTGGCACTCTGAATAATCGAGACTCGACTGTATATTGAAACGATTATTGAATTTACTGTTTGCAAACAACACCGCAAACAATTGATACATGCATTGTATAAAAGCAGTGCATACCTGGATTAACCTTTTGGATAGATTATCATCAGGCTGTTGTCAATTTTATGGCCAAAAAAATGACACTTGAACAAGTAGTTGTGCATTACTATTGAGGGCTAAACAAATATATATGATACGTTTCAAAACTGAACTAAGAGTAACAGTTATAGATTTTTATAATTCTTCAACAGGAGGTAGATAAATGAAAAAAAAACATACTTGATGGTATGGATTTTATAACACTTGACTTACAAAATGCTTATTCCTTATATATTTAAGTTTGATATATATACTTCATACATAAGGAACTTATTCCGTATGTGGATATAAGGAACTTTGGATATTAGGAACAAATTTGATAGGTCCCAAGGAGTTCGTTATAAGCAGAGTTTACTGTATCAAGTTTTTCTTGACATTTAACCTTGCACACTTTGTCAAATCTATAGAGAAAATATCCTTGAAATTTAAAGTTTGGATACCAGATTGTTGTTTTTTCTTGAAATAAACTTTGCCATATCTATAAAGTACAAGTGCAGTGACTCAAAAACTTCACCAAAACTTTAGTTAATGTGTGCATTGCATACATCTACTGAATTGTTGTACATAAATCTATTGGTGAGATATACAAACATCTAGGTATATGTGAGAATTTTTGTACATCTAGATAAGGGGCTCATATAGCTACAAATTAGGTATAAGTATGTCCATCTATAGATGAAATGAACATACATCAATAGGTGAGATGTAAATAGCTCTTAAGATGAGGTGTATATTTACATGTGTACATACATCTGACATACATCTATAGATAAGGTGTACATACATCTACTGGTTGGGGACCACCAAACCCGGACGACCACCAAACCGGACACTTGTTAAAACGCATGAATATTACGTTATTATTTACAATCATATGGTGTTGATCAAACAGACACTTGATTTCCATTCACAAAGTGCAACAACAACAGTTTAATGGAACTATTTGACCAGAAATCTCACTATTTATTTTGTCAGTCACTGAAAGCATGCTTACATTGTCGGGGGAAAAGTGGAAAGTGACAGACTGTGCATGTGCAATATTTCTGAGGCCCAGCAAAAAAATTTCACAAGTTAAACCTTTGATCTTGATACTTCATTAATGTGTCGAATGACTGATACAGTTAACATAATTTAAAAGCTAACATCACAATTAAACAAATCTATTTAAACTACCTGTCCGGAAACATGGTACAGTTGGTCAATAAAATATAGCAATTTGGTAACCCCACAGCCGGGCCTCAAAAATGTGATTGATTTAATCTGATGGGTTAACAAATTAGCTTTTGATTTCGGAGAAGAACCTAACTTTCTACTGGTAAAATTTTGATTGCTAGATACAAAAATTGTCATAGTTATCGAAAAATATGTTAGAAAAGTGTCCGGTTGTAGGATTCTAGCCAGTACAGTTATGGTACACATATAATACATACTGGTATAGATGAGATGTACACACATTAACTAATAAGGTGTACATACATCTATAGTTGAGGTGTACATACATCTATAGTTGAGATGTACAAACATCTATAGTTGAGGTGTACAAACATCTATAGTTGAGGTGTACATACATCTATAGTTGAGGTGTACATACATCTATAGTTGAGGTGTACATACATCTATAGTTGAGGTGTACATACATCTATAGTTGAGGTGTACATACATCTATAGTTGAGATGTACATACATCTATAGTTGAGGTGTTCATACATCTATAGTTGAGATGTACATACATCTATAGTTGAGGTGTACATACATCTATAGTTGAGGTGTACATACATCTATAGTTGAGATGTACATACATCTATAGTTGAGGTGTACATACATCTATAGTTGAGGTGTACATACATCTATAGTTGAGGTGTACATACATCTATAGTTGAGGTGTACATACATCTATAGTTGAGGTGTACATACATCTATAGTTGAGGTGTACATACATCTATAGTTGATGTGTACGTACATCTGTAGCTGACATGTATGCACATGATATGGAACATTTGATACTCTCCAACCCAGGTGTTGGTTTCGCAACAAAAATACTCACCATATCCATAACGTATAGGTGCGGGAACACTTAAAGCTCTACTTCCAGGTCGCTGATATTTGAACAACTGTGAGGCATTAAAATGTCCTTCATAATTAAAGTCCTCATCATCAACATCATTAGCACTATTGTCGGCACTGTTACTGAGACTAGATACGTAACTTTCTGACTGACGACTATATCCACGTATATTATGACTTGATCCACGACTTGCCGAGTATCTGTCATCTAGTGGCCTTAGTAGTAATTTACATAACTTGAATTCCCTGAATAACTGTGTGCTGAAAATAATGAGCAGTACAATTTTTTTTATAAAACATTACAAAAGATACAGTTCAATAGATTTCATATTTTTTTCATTAGAAATAGGAGGATTTTGTCATATTTATTATGTAAATACATTCTTATAGTGTCAATGTTCAAAACACTTGATTACAAAGTAATATGTACTTGATTAGATATGATGTTGTATAAGGATATGAAAGATTAAGTAGAGATTTACTACAGTTAGGGCTGGGATAGTTAGAATAGGCTAACCTTGGGGCTTTATAGGGTGAAGATTAAGTATTGGAGATTAAGGGCTAGGTTCAAGGGTAGGCTAAATAAATATTTAATATATAATTCAAATTATGGGTAAGTTCATAGCTGCTTTGTTAAAAAAGTGCTTTTAATTTTTTTTTTAATCTCTAAGTTAAGCTTTCAAAACAGCTGTTGAAAATGCTCTTTGCAAAAACTTTTTCTGAAGTTTTTTTTTATTTTCTGAGTCCACCATGAGAAAATGAGCAAATATCATTGACCCAGATTTAGATTTCTCTTAATCCATATTTGTCAATAAATACAACGCTGGTTTTATCACAGCATGGCCCGAACATTTCTATCCAAAAACCTGCAAAATTACTTTCCAGTGCTTAAATTGTAATATACCTTAAGACGTTAACTAGAAGGTTTTAATTTACAGATGGACAACCTCAAAAATGGTCAGTCAGATACAGAAACACTCGTACTGATAATAATAATGGTTTACAATCAGCACATACTGGAAAGCAGTGTTTTATTGCACCGTCAAACCTGTGAACCAAGACCACTGAAGCTACAAATGTGGTCTTTGTTTGTAGGTGGTCTTTATTCATAGGTATTTATACTATAGACAAACAGTGCACTGTGATCTCCTTGCTGGTCTTAATTCACAGGGTGGTCTTTATTTAGAGGTGGTATTCACACATGTTTTACTATACTATAAGATTCTTTTATCTAATTAATATAAACTAAAAAATCTGTTGTAAATCCTTCAAAATCACAGAAAACAGTTACAGGCTCACAGAATTCCACCAAACTGCCTGAATATTCTAATACTACCTTAAGAAGAGGGGCAATCTTTCTTTTCTAGCCCACTGTAACATTGAATCTCTTTCAGCGTCAGTGACACCATATGCAACATTGTCAACGTAGTTGGAGCTTGGACGACTACTGCCATCATGAAATACTTCTTCAAACGCACCCGTTAGACGGTTGTAGCGTAATACTTGTGGAAATACCTGAAAAAAGCAACCACAAATGTATTTTAAAATTTAAAGATAATTAAGAATAAATTCAGACAACATAGCAAATTCTGAAAAGAAGGGTATTTGACTTTTTTCCAGCATGAACTTTGAAGGGCAGAAACATGTTAGATGGTATCATTGCACAGACAAAGCCCTTAAAGATGAAAAAGAGAACAGACATTCATCCCTTGGTAGCTTGTCCCATGTATTTCATAGTTTCATATCAAAGTGCAAAAATATACATTAAACATATCCCAAACCATGTATTACAACATCACAAATCTGCAGGCCAATGTATCGATTACAGTTTGTCTTATTCCCTGTAAGTAATCCAGTTACAGTTCATGCAGGTGCTAATGGCCCATAGTGATTATTGACAATTAATGGACTAAG